>JAJTJO010000063.1:1993271-2407591 GCA_024550625.1 Dendroctonus valens
AATTGGACGTTGGAACAATGGGGATCTGTTCTGTTTTCAGATGAGACCAGAATATGCCTCCCTGGTAGCGACCGAAGAAGAAAAGTGTACCGCGACCAAGAGAGCGATTTGCAGATTGCGCTTTGAAGAGCGGAGTGCTCATGAGGTGGTTCCTGTATCGAGGCTGCAATTTCTATAGAGCACGAACCGACCCGGAGTTCATTCGTAGGGGCGGACCGTGTTCACGAAAGAGAGGTTTAACGGCTGTTAGATATCGAGGAGATTTTAGCAATTCATGTGGTACCTTACATCGACTCTTGGAAGCGAATTTACCTTTATGCATGACAATGCCAGGACACACCCGCAAGAATCGTGCAAGATTACATTGAAGAAGTCGGTTTTCGGGTTATGGAGTGGCCAGCATACAGTCCTGACCTAATTGTGATCGAACACTTATGGGATGAGCTAAAACGAAGAATTCGAGCTAGACTTCATACCCCAAACTTGATCCCAGAGCTTATTGTTGCAGTTGAAGAAGAGTGGTTTAACATCCCTCAAGAAACAATAGCAAACTTGATTAGATCTATGCCTAATCGTAGAGAGAAGTTATTGGGAAAGAGGAGGTCATACCCATTATTAAAAAAATTAAGTGTTAAGTTTTAAATTGTCAATAACCCTATTTATATTAATAATAAAAAAGCTTAATTTGCTTAATGCATTAATTTCACTATGTCAAAAATAGGATACTTACAATAATTTATGCTCACATTAAAGCATATTAAATTGTCCTTCAAACAGCATATTTGTTTTTTTGATCGGATAAATATTTTTTAAAAAATATATAGTTAAAGTCAAAAGTTTACTGTGGGCTGATTTCTATGCACGCAAGTGTTCTTTGAGAATATCGACTGCACTAGTAAAATAGCGCGCAGATATGAATTTGCCTGCTCTTAGCACTGTCAGAGAGAATAGGTTGTTTAGGAATACTCTGATTTCCCAAATACCTGTGAATATCAAGATTATAAGCTTTGAGTGTCCAACCTATGCGCTACGCAAAAACATATTCACAGATAGAGCAGCAAACATTGAGGTATTTTTCTTTTTCCATTTTTATCTTGTCGGATAATGTGTAAAAAAATAATTAAGTAGTTTCCGTAGATCATCAACCTTATGTACATAATTTTACTCTACTTCAAAATAGAAAATATTATTGGCTTACGAAAAAGTTCATTTATTTATTTTCCCTGATAAATGAACCATGGAGTTAATCGACTGAAGAAATAAAAACACTTTGGACAATGTCGCAAAAATTAAAAACATACTGAGCAAAATGTGGAAAACATCTAAAATGTTTTAATCTAACAAAATTATAATCGTTTATCTCCGTATCACGAAACGTGGATTCAAGAAATACTACCGATTTGCAAAAAATTGGGATAAAACTTTCCTACATTGAAGTAAGTGTTAATTTAACATAAAAAAGTTTCTCTTCAATATTATCAGAAAAATAAACAATATCCATAATTAAAATGTAATTTCGTAACTAAGCAAAATTATATTTGATGTAAAGTTCAAATAGTCGACCAATCGAATTCAAAAAAAAAGTAGTGCGTAAAAGGTAATAAAAGAAACATAAAATCCTACCTAAATCAACCCTTCTTGTCTAAGTTTACTAAAAACAGAGGGAATTTCAATTTTGCATTTAAACTCGTCGTCGCTCGACTGAGTTACGTCCACTTCCAATATAGACTCATCTGGTATCAGTTCAGTAAGTCTCTTGTGCACGTTTGGATCGTCAGGAATGCCTAAAGACGTAACAAATTATTTTTACTATAAAATGAATTTGAGAAAAATTGGATTTTAAGTGTTATAAAACCAAGTTATAAGGATACTTTTGTGAGCTTTCCAGCCGCTAATTGCAATTATTCACTTCTAAAAGACATAGTACGAAAATTATTTCAAATTCAAAGACCAACGATGAATTAAAGCGCGAGTGGCTATGACGAACGTTTTGTTCGTGAAAAAATATTTTTTTGGCCTTTTACAATCTAAAACTCGGCCCAATCATCAAAAAAATGTTTTGGCTTTTTTTGGAATACAAATAAAATTGTTGCTCTGAATAATATTAACTGTGTGATTTGATTCAATATAGGATTGTACTTAGTACGAAAAATTTATCAAACCGATAAAGCTTACCCGAAAAAGCAGCTGTAATCCCTAATAATGGAATTTCGGCTAGTCGCTTAGGAAACCGCCTGATTTCCGATTTGTGAATAACTTCCGTATTTCCGAAATCCACAAAGAAGACTGTTGTTTGATCGCCATGATTTTCCGCTACAAATGCTCGATACCAAGCATCTGAAATAAAACGTACATTTAATTAAAGCCGTGGAAAAATTTCCTTTGTAATAAAAATATATTTAAATAATGATTGAAGTAATATAGTAGTGTAATCAGCATACTAAATTTTATTGCTTTTATTTAAATGGCTTTGAAAACACTTTAATAAATCCATTTACAGTTATATGCCGGGGTATTCTATACTTTAAGAAAAAATTACCATGATAAAAAAAGAGAAACCTAAATGATAATACTATAAGTCTAATAATGGAAAAGTGTGACACTCCAATTACCTTGAAATTTAGCCAGGCACATTCCGAATTCAGCAGGGACATAAGAAGACTTATCATCAGGTTCTTCCACAACTAGAATTTCTGCTAAATACGCTTCATTCTTCTCGGAGGTTGAGATAATTGTAACCATACCATCTCGGCAAGAATAACAGCAATAGGGTGCAAGGCCGACAGGTGCATTCAAAAACGGCATATCTGTGTAACTAACTTCAATATCTGAAAAACATTTAAAAAAAGATATTAAAGGAAATCCAGGGCAAATCAGCTAACTATAACTTACAATTAGGATCAGTTGTGTTTGTTTTCTCCGGTTGTTTCATTGGAACATTCGCAAAAGTTATTGGATCCTGTTTCGGCTTTTGCAATTCTGCATAAAATAATATTTTAAACTACGCGTTAATCTCACAATTAGTGTTTAACAGTGTACCTGTACTTTTCACTTGTTCAACCTCTTGAATACGTGAAACAGATTTCGGAGTTGGTTGGACTGGATTGGAAGCAATTTGCGGAGCTGGTTGGGGCTCAGATAACTGCTTAAGCTTATCTGATAATAACATATCGGTCGGCAGAAGAAGATTTATGTTACTGCTAGCTTTAGTCTGCAAAAAACACAAGTCTGAATATTTACAATTAACTGTGCCAATAATTTTAGCTTAAAATTTGTTGTGGATTGTGCCACTGAATTCAAAAACACTTTTTTAGAAATACTCTAATTTATAAAAGAATTATCAAAACGTTTGCATTAAAAAAATACATTAACTAAAAATAGGTTATTGAGAATTGTTCTTTCTTCACATTCACTACTTTGATATTTTATGAAAAACATTCAAATCGTATAGAACAATGTTTTAAAGCTACCGTTTTCAGCTTTTTCTTCTGTAAAATAAGTTGGTTCAAGAAGTCTTCAGCCTCCTCTGAAATTTGGCTCAGCACTGGATAGTCCAGTGTAAGGGTTGCACTTGGATAAGAAGCCAAAGTCGCGTCAAAATTGCGCAGAGACTTGATTGATGCGAAATCTCCTATGTAGCAAAGATATCGAGTAAAATAACTTAAGCCGGTGCAAAGTACATCATAATGTATCTCAGAATCTTTGGGTGTGGTATTTAAATATGTTACTGCAACAACTACTTACCACCCTGATAGTCGACAAATTCGACTTCGACAATTTTTTTCGTTATTTTTTAATTATCGCTCGATGCAGGCCTTCATGGGTATCTTTAGAACACAAAACTAGCTGTCCCACTTTTGGCATATTAACGGCTGTAATCCCAGACAAATAATATAAAATGAATACATATAAATGCACCCAAACACTTACGCTTCATCTCCATAGTACTTAAATGGTTGTAAACTTTCTTGCATATTCCACCAGTCTCTTTATTCCTTAATATGAGTTGAGTGTCAATATAATTAACAATCAAAACTGACTCATCTGGTAAAAGTTTTGCTGTACATTCAGGCAACTGAAGAATAAAAAGAGTATTCAAATTAAAAAACATTCACTTCTAACTAAATGATATTGTTGGTTAGGTGAATATAATGCTTTAATTAACATAGTGGAGAAACAATGTTTCCTCTGTTAACTTGCAAGAATATTTAAGCAAAAACCTCAACCAAGGCATGCATTTTAAAGTATATATGCACACACCTCAGTGAAGTATTCCTGTTGCTCTTTGTCAACATCGGAACTTTTAGGTAGCTCAGATGATGGTGTTTCAGTCGCAACTTTCTGTTCTTCGTCTGCCTTATTGGTGTTTAATGGCTCTTTTATTTGGACCAAACAAGTTAAATCGTCAAACTGAAAAAAATTTCGACACATTGAGTGTATATTCGACTTGAGATTAAATCGTTAATTAAAAAAATATAAAACTAATCCCTCAAGGATCCCCGCTCTCACCGTTTCTCTACAATATATACTGCCATGACATATACAATTACAACTTACCAGACAAAAATCAAATCGACAGATCGGCATACATATTACAATACGCAGACGACACTGCACTTATTGTACATGACAAAACTACTGAGAAAGCAGTTCAAAGACTTCAAAACACTAACAAAACAACACAATGACATGGTTTTATAAATGGAGACAACACCAAACGAGTCAACAAACCAACTTCTGCCTTCTGCTCACAAACCACAGACTCAACGCTGACTCCCCTACAATAACTGCAGACGGCCAAACGACACAACCAAAAAACGACGTAAAATACCTTGGAATCACAATTAACCAGAAACTTAAATTTACTAACACATACGAAACATCAGAACAGAAACGATAAAAAGAACAAAACACTTTCGCTCACTAACTACAAAGACAAAGGAATTAGTTCAAATACTGCGACAAATATACAAAGCGATCTGCAGACCCCTCTTGGACTATGGACATATACTCATGACCAACGGAACAAAAGGACAAACGTTATATACAAACAACAGAACAAATTGCACTAAGACTAATAACACGAATAAGACACCCCCAAAACCCACTACACAACCCCCCACCCAACTACTATACGAACGCACAAACATGACAAAGATTTCGGAAAGACTCATACATCTACAGACAAAATGGACAAACAACCCCTACAACTGGACCATACTGAATCCCCTTTGTCTTACAAGGCCAACCAGACAATCCCGCTTCCGTTTCCCTACATCAACGCTACTCAAACACTTACAAACGCAACTGACTACTGGACAATAAAATAATTTTTTCTTGTCATTAGAATTAGGAAGTTTATTGAATTAAATTGTTAATCCAGAATAATATAATTTTTATTGTTTTTTTATTTAGATTAAGAATATATGTACTAAACAAGGGCAGAAAGACCGATAGGTCGATAGCCTTTTTAGAAATAAAGATGTTTATTACTACTAAAACTAATCGTACTTACTTCCTTAGTGACCAAAACCTCAAGTTGTTGTCCAGTTTCAATAGTAAACCTTTTAGTATTTAATTGATTGATTCAATAGTAAAACGATTTGCCTGAGCGGGTATTGCCTTCATTTCCGCAGACATTTCTCTCACCGGAGTTTATATATTCCCTATTACCGTAGTCAATCAATTCTACAAATGTATCTGTAGCGTTTGAATTTATCACCACAGCTCGATACCTGAAGACGCAATAATATAATAAAGCAACCAAAAAGTTAGAATCTACTTCTATTAGAACTTACGGATTTGATTGTGAGCACTTTTAATTTAATTGCGTACTGTAATTAAATTGTTTTCTATAAGAACAAAAGAAAGTATCGCATTAGTTATTATACAAGACAAAAAAAACAGTTTAAACAACAATGCATTTATCTAATTCCAGCAAAAATGGTTAAGCATAGCTTAGATTAGCATAGCTTGATGTCTGAAAACCAGAGCTTAGAATGAAGTTTTCATCCAACTCCTATCAAATGGAATTGCCATAAACGCCTGGAAAAGGGTAAATTCAAATAGATCTTACCAGATTTCTTCAAATAATGCCACGCACAGCATATTTTTCGTAGGGGTGACTTCAGGTAAGGTGTTATCTAGTGTGTTGACGTGAACTAATATATCGTCAATATTACTCATGTTTCGATTTTTGCCCATAAAATAGTCTGCTTTATCTGGATTTACATACGATATATTAATCTGAAAAAGCGGTTCTAGATAATATAGTCTAAGGAAAAAACATACTTATACAATTACTCGAAACGTTCACTCGATTTTTCGAAATGAAGCATCGAAGCTGATGTGAATTTGGCAGTCGAAAAAAACTGGAGGATTTAAAACGCCCACCAGTAAAATGAGGATTTAATGGATTTTCAACAAAATAAGTCAACTTCTAACAGATTAGTCATAAATAATTGAGCTACCTTGTATATGGAACCCGTTGCCAATGGCAATCTTTCAATCTTTAGCGGATTGTGTTTTTATTAGCTGCAGAGGCATTCGATGATCTATCAGTCTTAGGTGTAGAAACAGCAATCGCTTTACCACCATCTAAAATGAATGTTGGCATATGCAACAATGAAACGATGGATATGTGATAACTATAGTGTGGAAGTACGCTTTAATCAAACAAACAAAAATAATAAAATACTTCGATACTTTAAAAGAAAATTCATGGAAAATGATAAACAACTTTTTCATTACACTTATGAAATGAAGTAATAACGAATTGATTAAATTATGAACAAGCAAAATCTTACCATCGCATTGCTTGGCGGCTGATTGCTTGTTTGCATAGGGACGTTCGGTTTGGGTGAGAATCCATCAGATCTAGGTGATCTGAGGCGGTTTACTATTATTATACCTACCATTATGTTGTTTATCCGAGTTATTTTCTGAATTTCTCTTCTAAAACGATTTAGTTTAGTGTAATATTGCAAACAAAGACTAAATGCTGGTTAATACGCAAGTAGAAGTAAGTTAGTATACTTAGATCAGAGACGTTGCAAAAGAATTTTCCTAAATATTAAAAAGATGGAAATTGTATGTCATTCCAGTTACCATTGGTTTTGCTTCTCTCCCACGTTCTTTCTTCCTGAGTTGAAAGTCGGTTTGTCTTCAAACGACCTATTTAATGGTTGAAGATTAGCAGGTGAAGGTTTTATAGGCCTAAAATTAATTTTGAAAGGCTTGAATAAAACGAAACTGATTTTATATAAAAAAAACTTCTTCTACAGTTTTATAAATGTTTAATTAATTTAAATGTAATTATCTGAACAATTTGGTTTTGAATGAAGCATCTGATCAAAAAAAGGAAGGACATGTAGGGATTGAAAATCATTCTAAATGTACATTTCAGAAAATAAAATACCTGTTGCGTGCTTGATTATACGATGCAGAATTTGGTGGACTGGCATTTTCAAAGGACGAACTGTGATTTATTTTAGCATTTGGACTTGTGTTTTCCTGTGGAAGAGACGAATACACTGTTGTTTTGGCAGTAATTGAGTAGTTTTTACTATTTCCAACTTTACTGATCTGCCGACCGAGACCAACATGTGATGCTGGCTCAGGATTTTGCAGTCTTGCTCTAACCCTAAAACATTCAAATGTAAAAGACTTATTTAAAGTCATTTAGATTAGTTTAAAAAAATCGTTATGAAATTAATCGGATGTAATAGTAACAATATCAATTTATACTTTTCAAATACTCGCACCATTTCATTTTCATCAAATGTTTTCTTGAAATTAAATATGTATTTCATTCCCTGATTTAATAAATAATTCTCAAATTCTTTCATTTCCATTCTGCAATTTGATGAATGAAGAGTTAAATAGTATTACATTAAATTGGATTGATCCATTTCAATTTAAAATGTTTAAAATTATAAACTGGCAATGTTTACTCACTCTTTCGAAATTGTGGCGTTATTGAAACTTTCTTTTGGAAATATGTTAAATCCAGCAGCACGAACATCATCTAAACTTACAAACAATTGCCTCGTATCAGATTGTAAAACTTCAACAGGCCTTCCATGGATATCAACGTACTCGCCAGCATAAACAAAATCCTCATCCATAACGTCGCAATAGGTCGAACTTTTATCAGTATCTCTATTCGCGTTAAATGAATTATTTAGATCAAATCTATAACAAAGTATTGATGTATTTCATATAAAAACAGTAGGCAACATCTAAGATGCAATAATATTAAATAGCACACAGGGTGTATTACAAGGTTAAAAAACCAAAACAAGCAAGTATTGTTGCCGAGAAGAAAAACTGTTGAGAAAAAAATGAAAGGCTATTGGCAATTTCCATGATTCACTGAATACAATACAATCGCATTAGAATCTTTTCTGTGGAGGTTCTGCCGAGCCCTTCCTACACGACACTGGTTTGGACGCAAAAACCATCTAAACCTGCCGATCGATAAATTTTTGTCAAGAAATCAGTGTCGTTCCCGAGGGTCTCGGCCCAACAATCGCATTAGAATCTAATAGTTGTCGAAGTGATGCCTAGCCCTTCGAGCACGGCACTGGCCTGGATACAAAAACGGTATAAATCTGCCGATTGATCATTTTTCGTCATAAATCAGTGTCGTGCCCGAAGGGCTCGGCACAACAAACACATTGAAATATAAAGGAATGTCGAAGTTGTGCAGATCACTTCAGACACGACACTGACTTTTTCAAAAAAACTGATCAAATGGCATGTTTATAAGGTTTTTGCGTACGAACCAGTGTCGTGCAATTGAAATATAAATGGATGAACCCGTCGGGCACGGCACTGGTTGAGGTATCAAACTCGACAAATCGTGAAATGACAAATTCAAATGTGCACAATCGACAAATACTTATATCTACTTTCTAAGCCTCAACTGTATTGTAACTTTAGCCTATTTTTACTAATCAATAAGGGTGCATTTAAGGATATTGCCGCGAAATTGATCTAATTCTATCTTTCCTGTTGATTAAAACAATTTAAAAAGGAAAACCTTTAGTTGTGTATGTTTTACTCATACTTTGCCATCATAAAATAATAATTTTCCCTGAAACCAGTCCCCTAAATGAAACCCATCGCGTTATTTAAAGAGCGAACATAACAGTCTGCAAGCTCATCAAGAAGACATTAAATTGTAACATATTGTGTTCTAATTCGAACAGAAAAATGCATTAATTCATGCTGAAGAATTGTAAGCATATTTATAGCATAATTGATGTCTTTTATTTTATACACCCACATTTATTCTATAAAATTGTCCGTATAGAAAATCAAAATAACTAAAAACAAAATAAACAAAAACTACTCAGACAATGCATATGACAAAATATTGCTAGTTGCAATAAAAAGTTTTTTTTAATGTGCAAGACCTGATCGATTTAGATAATGTATCCATATATTTTAGAACCTTATTTTTCAACACATGCAACTAGGCAAAAAATGACGGCGACTGGTCAAAATTAGGAATTTCTTAATATCAATAGAAATAAGTCTGCTGCACTACATAAAAGTTGTCTTCAATACTATACAAAATACCAGGCAGGAACAAATCATGTAGAAGACTAAACAAACACATTCATAAAGCAAATGTGTAGAAAGAAAGCTAAATGGCTTAATCCCAAATATTCCCTAATACTTACTGCTGACTATTCTTTTATTTCCGTTTGCTATATTTCGAGCAACCTTGTTATGATTTTCTACTCCACTAACTTCGATATTCCAGTTATTCAAACCGTTCAAATCAGTGCATGCACGATATGTGACTCTATAAAACGAACAAAATATGATTCAATTTACCCGAAAGATCTATCAGTTTAAAATATTTGATCACAAGTAAATTTACAGACAGTAAAAATGTTGAAAAATATCAATGAAAATATTGAATATTTTGTATGACATTAAATAAAACTAATTAGGATTATGACGATACTTACTCTGGATCATCAAAATATACTTTTGCATAAGTACTATCTTCTGCAGGTACGTATACTTTTTTAATTGACCCAAACTGTCCAAATGCTTCTCTTAATGTACCCTGCCAAAGACAGAAAAGTTAATGCAACAAAAAAAAATTATTGAAAAGGGATGCAATACGCATACTAAATTAGTCCTAAAATGATTACATATTTTGTACAATATTTTTTAAATACAAACTATTTAGTGATAATTTTAATATACATGGATTTGTTAAATATCAAGTAAATACGGAATCCAGTAAATATTGTGCCTGTTCCATGTCTAAAAATGTGCTATTGGTACTTTTTGGCCATAACAGTAGCATGAACAAAAAACATGAAATGCTAAAATGCCTATAAACAGACCTTGTAATTTAAATAAAATCTTCCGTCTTCCGACGCTCCGTAAAATTGATCAGACGATAAAAAGAGAATGATAGTATGATGAGAATTATTAATCTAGTTTCACCTTCTAGATATGTTCCGCAACATAAAAGAGGTATGCCGTAACTTTTTTAATGTTTTAATTGGCTGGTGCCACAAAATAATTTTGAGTTGCAAATCCTATTGATTCTAGATATATACCGCTCATTCGCGAGTTACCAAAGGGTACACTAAAATTGTTCTAATTATGAATCACTTTAATTAATATTACCGAAAAACGTACAGTGGAGTCTCACCACCATTTGGCATGGCAGGCCCATATCTCACATCTACAGGATAATATGTTTAAATTTGAAGAAAAAATTGCAGCCCGTAGATCGCAACCAAAGAGTTTTACCAATGGTTATGTCGATTTTAGCCAGAAAACGAGCTAAAGTATTCATCCCTTTCCGTTTATAAATGATATTTAGCATGCATATAATATACCACTGATCTTTAAGAATATACTCTAATTGCAAGCGCTATGGATGGAAACAATCTTACTCGATGTATATCTTCTCCAGGTGGGGAAGTTACAGAAGCGAACACAAACTCTACAAAAAAGTTTGGTATCAGAAACAACATAAAAATTACTTAGCATGTCAAGATAATGAGAGAGGCAGAATAAAGTATCAAAACCAAAAGGAAAAAAAAGGAATAATTAATATTTTCGAAACAAAATTCAAGAAACAGTAGGTCTTGGTTATTACATATAATATAATATTACAGGAAGAGTTTGTATAAATACTTTAGTACACAGTTCGTTTATAGTAACTGGAATAACTCAATATCAATCAACCAACAATAATTAAATCGTAGAAGAAATCATGTATTCTTTGGTGGGCCGTGGTCTGGTGTGGACAGATTGCGAATAATAATGTAGATATTTTACGATAAAAATATAATTTTGATGATGAATTATTTAATTTATACAGAATCATAGACATAAATATGCTATGGGGATTTATTTTATTGAGAATATTTTGCAGTCGTTTCGAAATGCTCTACAACGTTCGGTGTTCTTTTTTTTTATCCGTCATAATATGCCCTATTGAACAAAGTCGTTTGGTTAATGAGTGTGTTGCAGTCTGAACTATTTAAATTTCAGGTAGATTGAATATGAGCCTGAAGAAGAAGTAGCCCAGTAACAAGTAAGTTTTCGCGTTTAACTTAGATAATTAACTTGAAAATCTAGTCTATTTTAACTGACCCAAACTAACTTAAATAATCATTTTTGTTTTGATGCCAGGAGCTGATTGATATCTAAGAAAGGATCGAGGTTTGATAACTGCCGGTCAAAAACTAGGTTTTCAATATGTGAAATGCTGAAAGATATCGAAAGGGTTTCTTATTAGCATCAGGATAATAGATAAATTTAAGAATGTGGGTATGTTTCTTGCTACATCCCTAGCCATGCTTGATGCCCATTGAATGTGAAACGGTAACACAGGACTTATAAATAAACCTATAAATAAATAATAATGCTTTCCTAAAAATTTAGAAACTCATAGAAAATAATATTTATTATTTACAACGATTATGGATCAAAATAACAATGGTGATATTTAAACTATGAAGAATTTCTATGAAGCGAATCAACTAATTACAAAACTTACTTCTTTTTATCCATTCTTTTCCTAATCTTAAACAAATTAACTTTCGATACTATTTAAAAAATATCGTGGTATTTACCAAAACACGTTTATAGATAGGAAACTGATGCTGGATGCTCCGATTGGAAAGTCAAGCGACTAGCAGAATCAAGCAAAAAACAAAATTTCATTTTAAGGTTAAGTGCAGATCTAGAAACTAGCCACATTTTGAAATGTACACAAAAATTATACATATTCTTAAATTAACAAAGTAAAAATAATTTTAATGAAGAAAAACAATAAACTGAAAAGAAACTAAACTAACAATGTTCAGGGCATCCCATCTGCGCATTTGAACACGCACTCAGAACAGCATGAGACGTGAGGGCAAACGGCAATACGTGTGCGTCCGTGCTCAGTTTGGACGGGTGTTATCTGGAGCATAAAAGTTTCTGTTTAAATTGGTGAAAATGGACTAATTATCAATTCAAAATTGTTAAATGTTTCAGCTTATAAAAGTGCATACTTTTGCAAATTATTTAATACTATAAAAATTTACTAATTTAACCGGGTTTTTTTCTGCAACAAAACATTGAGAGGATGTTTTATAACATTTATTTAAAAATTTTAATAAAAACGACAAATATTTTATTTAGAAATTGATTTTAGTAACCTTGTTAGGTGTTTTTTTGGAGCACTTTTATGGAGGAAAGCTGATTCTTGTTGAATCTCTATGGATTGCCAATAATAATTTAAAATTTAATTCTGAAAGTCGTTTGCGGTTTTTACAATATGACTGTTAATAGAAAAATATTAAAGGTGGTAGGATGCTACAACAAACATCAATCCAAGGTAGATGGTTTAAAGTTTTTTTTGGTCTCCTGTTAATTATTCACTTATTATTTTCTAAAAAAAACGCTCACTAACAGGGAAAATAATTGCACTAAATAAAGCTTCAAACAGAAATCAAATCCCTCTGAGGAATCAGAATTTATCCAGTGCCAAAATAGTCTATTTTGATCAGGCAGTTTAGTTGGGATAGGATAAATTGAAGCAATATAGTAAGATATATATTCTGAATCATTTAATGCTGTAATTAAATTAGGTAGCACAATGTCTTGTATTTTTAGATCTTTCAAATAGGCATATTTCAATACCAAAATAACTCAGCATCAAAGTCAAAAGGACATTTTCACTTTTTTTAAATATTTTTTTCACTTAACTTCAATTCTTTAGAAAATAAATAATTTTTTGGATGTTCTTTCAATATTTTGTATTTCTTCGGCATTATTTAAAATATATCTCATATGTTCTGTCCCTAATGAAAAATAATGCATGAACATGCGATTCTAAATTAACTTTAATGTAATTATTAAGTATTAATTATCGCAACAGACTTGAACAAATGTCCAGAAAGTTAATTCAAACATGCAAAAAAACGGCCAATAGAGTTGAACTTCTATAAAACAGAATATTTGCATTAGAAACGCCAGCAAAACACTTTAAAGCAATTTAAGAAATATTCAAATAATAAACACTTGAAAGACATGTAGGTACGCAAATTCATATCACAAGATGAGTCATGGGACGAAGCACTCAAAGTACGGAACGTTCAAGAAAGGAGAGATCTAAAGGTATTTTAAATAATGCACTATGAGACAAAATTATAAATAAAGATAATAAGAAAGTAATAATGTGAAAAGCACAATAACTTATAAGCAAAGTACAGAAAAGACATCAGAAGCAAAGGACATTGACTTCTTGACAGTGTTGGGGCATACATGCTTTAATCGTACACAATCTTGGAAAATCGGCGGAGCCTAAACAAAATTTCGCCAAACAATAATTCACTTTATAAATAAATGTATATATAACACAGCTTTTATACTTCTTAAACACATTTTGTACTGCATTGAAAGTCGACTCGTCTGCCCTTTTTTGATATAAATTACTGAATGACCAATTTATAAACATTTGGAATTTCCCTACTAATTTGTTCTCAGTACAAAACATTGCGACTATAGCTAGTCTATTCTCACCCATTATAATCCTAAAGAAAGTTGTATTCGGTTAATGTGGAGAAACAACGTCCCTCTTCTGCGGTGGTCGTGGGCATCGTAAGAATTGCTTGAAGCACTAAAAATGTTTCGAGAAATCGGTTACCGAATTTGTTTCCATAAAAAATGTAAGTACCTAGTGTTTCCAAGTCCATACTTAATGTATTTTATTTAAAAAATCGAAAAAGTTGCCAAGTGTCGAAACGAAATGTAGCATTAAAAAAATACTGCGCCAAGTACAGTAACCTACAGAGTAAACAAACCGAAATCACGACAAACAGCGGCCGTGCACGTACTAAGTGAGCAGAATGACCATCGGTAAACTTTTAAGATTATTGAAACTTTTTAAGATTATTAGGGGTTCACGACGTGGGCGCGACGTCGTAAACCGTATATCGACGAAGACAACCGCGCCTCCAATATATTTCTTATTTCTCATCTTGTTGTTTTATTAAATAACTTCAGGAATAATAATATTTCAATCTAGTTTTTAAAGAAGGGAAATTTGAAATTCGGGATTGAACGTGCACATGTGACCTATTGAATAACCGCCACTGCTTCTTCGTAAGAGCGATAGGTCAATCAGGAATGGAAAGAGTTAACGAAAACATGAGACAAATTGTGGGGGATAGAACGAAATATTGTGGAAGATATCAAATATGTACAACAAATATGGACACACTCAAAGAATGTTTAGCAAGAATTTCAAATATTTTCTTGTAATAGATTGAACTGCCAGAAAGTATGTTGCGCGTTAGGAAAAACGCACTGGATAAATATATAATAATAAATCTCATTTCCTCATGTAGCAGTAGTTCTTTCAGTTTTAAAGATCTCCAGAGCCCATTCTAATCGAATCACCCTGTATACGTATAATAGCCTACTCAGTAAATAGAGCTAAATGTTAATTGATTTCATTCCAATCGAGGAATCCGATGATAGGTATTCTAATACTAATCACATACACTTAGCTATAATTACGATCTCAAAAATAAATTTGCTCACTAACACCGTGACATTTTGAGTTGCATTATGAAGCGTAGCTGTAAATGTCGCAGTGTTTATTGTTGAGTTTTTCAATAAGGCGTTAAATAGATAATACAATTGATTCCTCAAAAGAAGTTGTGTAATTAAAGAGCAACATTCCCTTAAGTTACTTAAACTTAAATCTAAAACCACATTTCGCGTTTATCCTTAACTAGCCTTTTTCTTTACTAGAATCTTTATTAATTGTAAAATATAGTTTTAAAAAATATACGAGATGGTGTAAAGTAAGAGTCGTTACACGTTTGTTTTTTATGCGCGTAAAGTTTTCACGTGGAGCTCAAAATGTCGAAGGGCTTCACTCAGCCAACATCAATTAGCCAGATCTGAATCAGTATTAAAAATAGTTCAATAATAGCTTGCCCCACTTTTTCCATACAATATCTAGGTCAGTAGTGGCCGAACAACAGTCCTAACCTCTTAGGGATACACTCTTTGTCGGTGTTGTAAAAAAGTACTTCTTCTATATTCGCGTAGTTACCCAAATTCCGCCAAAATGCCTTTCAATGTTATGATACAGCTGTGTAACATCACAAGACAGAGTAAACTATTTCAGAGAAATTTCTTCCTGCCATTGCTCAAGCCCCTATCACCCAAAGACGCACTTCGGATACACATCATAACTGGCAAGTTAATTTCTACTAATAATTGCAATTTTTCTCTAACTTTTGCATGATTTCAGGTAAAGATGTCTTGGTCAAGGCAATTGAGCATTGGATTCCAGTTTTGGAAGAGTACGCCTGTCGGGTGCAAAGAAGAAGACATATGCCTAAGGGAAAGGCAAAAAACGACAACGGAAAAAGGAATCGATGAAATATGTGATGCCCTTTTTCGATAACATGATGGAAAATCATCCGAAGCTTGAAAATTTGATTATACGAAAACCAAAGGGTCGCGGCCAATGTTACACTTATTATATCCCCGAGAAAAATTGCACCCTGGTCCTGACTTATCAAATGGAGAAAGCTATCAGAGACAAAGACATCGTTGATATCGTAATTGCACAAAGACACGAGAAAATACTGGTGAAAATGAGAGATGGGACCAAAGTGGTAATGCCCCTTTGCCCTTACAATGGCAACGCGCCATTTTACCGAGGCGAAGGATGGACCCGCAAAGATATTGAAGAATATCATCATCACGGTCGGGAGACATTCTCCATTGCTCAGTTGTTCGAAGCGAAAGAGGCGGGAATAGAAGAATGGGAGTTGGAAATGATGCGGATGGCCAACAAGAGGAAAAAGAAAATGAAAGGAGAAGACTCCAGGGATTGGAAGGAAATGTTAAATTCCACAGTAAACAACATGGATTGGGATGCGTTTGAAGAAGAATCCAAACAAATCGTTGCCGAATCAAATGAACCAGTTAACGACGAACCAATTTCAATGCAGCTGAATGATATAGAAAAAACATGCGACGTAAATGAAAAGCTAAAGGCGGCAGGTGAAGACGTAATGTCTCTTTTGCCTACGATGCCGGAGATTCCTGAAATCCTTAAAGTCATGAAAGACCAAAGTGAATTTACAGAAATTGCAAATATTTCCGGTGCAAGGGTCAGCTTGTCTGCCGGCAGTGACCGATTTGTCCCAGGTCAAATGGTCACAGCAGAGGACGGCGAGTTATTTGTGCCCGGACAAACTGTTGTAAACGAGTCAGGTGATAAGGAGTATACACCTGGCTTTACGGTATTATTAGATAACGAGCCCACTCTAATTCCCGGCTTGGTAATGGGCAACGATCCCGATAAATCCATGTTCTTGCCAGGAGAATCAACTATTACAGAGGCTGGCGAATTACAGTTCGCCGCGACAGAAGACGACATCATTCCACATCCGCCAACTCCGCCCCCCGAGGAGAAGGAGGTGGAAGAAGTTGAATTGGAAGAGGATCAGAATAGTGAAGAAGAGGAGGTCGAACAGAGACCGCCCCCAAAACGGGAAAGGAAAGAGCTCACTTACGAGCGACCTAAGCGCGAGTTCAATACGGAAAATATGGGTCCCAAACATCGTGTGCGTGGTGCGAAAAAAGCAGCCCCGGTCGTGATAAAAACAGAAGAAACCCCTGATCCGGTTCGACGCAAAACCATAATAGATGCAAAGATTTTCAATCTTCAAACACCAACGTTCGAAAAAGACTTTTTAGAACAGGAAAAGGAACGAGTTGAAGCTTTCAAAGAGAAATCGGGCAAGGAGGAAGCAAAGGTCGATAAACAACGCCGCGAAATAAAGTTAAAAGTGAAGAAATTAATGGACAGTAGACCGCCGCCTCCGAAATATGAACCTCTAGAACCGGTGAGAAAAAGCGAGAAATTGCGTGAATTCGAGAAAAGCATTAAAAGAGGAAAGTTCTTCGACGTTGATTATAAAAAGTACTTGACCAAGGAATACACCGGTCAGTTCCATTGGTTGGATACATACCAATATAGAAATACCTTCGATACGGTGGGGATCATGCGTCATCGTATCTGGAAATCCGTCTATTAATTGTGGTGCCCAATTTGGACAGACAATCGATCGCATTAAGATATCGGTTATCGGGTCGGGCACGGATTCAAGATTACTTGCATTCTTCAGTCGCGGCGCTTTGCAGTCTTTTTATTTTCTAGTTCATTGTCAATCGTCCGCTGCTCGACTCGATGTACGCGAAGCTAATTCGATCCAGTAGTTTAACTTAGATGTTGTGTTCAAATGTCATTCTTTATATAATACTCTACAAATAGAAGCATCCAAACTGCAAGAAAGGTTCGTTCACCATGCCGATCAATGTAAAAATTTCCCTGTGCAAAATCACTCGAGCCAGTAAGCTCTTTCAGCGAAATTATTACCTGCCTCTATTGAAGCCGCTGTCGCCCAAAGATGCTTTGCGAAGAAAAATTATTACCGGCGAAAACGTTTTGGGAAGTAGAATTGAACATTACATTCCGGTGCTGAAGCCGCATGATGAGAAATTGGCTGAGAAGAAGAAGCGGGCCAAAGGCGTGCCAGTTATTAAAAAGAAAATCAAACGAAATGAAAACTACCGTTATCTGGAACCTTTTTTGGACGAGAATATGGATGGACATCCGGCGCTTCAAAACATTCTTGCCCGGAAACCTAAAGGTCGTGGACAGCATTATGTGTATGAAATTGTGGATAAGGGATGCATACTCGTAATCAACTATCAAATGGAAAAAGCCATCAAAGACAAAGACATAATTGATATAACAATAGCACAGCGCAGTGAGAAAATTGTTGTCAAGTTAGCCAACGGCCTCAAAGTTACTGTTCCTATTGCTCCACTGAACGACCATGTCACACTCTACCGTGGCTCTGGCTGGACGAAGGAAGTAACTGAGCAAGAGCATCATCATGGAAAAGAAACGTTTTCCATCGCCAAATTGTTTGAAGCTAAAGAATCAGGTGTTCAAGAATGGGAGCTGGAAATGATGCGTTTGGCGAACAAACGCAAGAAGAAAGTCAAGGGTGAAGACAATCTAGACTGGAAAGCTATGATGAATGGATGCTTAGAAAATATGGACTGGGACAAATTCGAAGAAGACACCAAGCAAATTGTGGAAGAACAAGAGGAGACCGTCGAAGAAGAAGATATTCCAATGGAGGTCGATGATATGGAGAAAACTAAACATGTAAACGAAAAACTGAAAGCAGGAGGGCAAGAAGTATTGGAGCAATTACCAACTATGCTGGAAGTACCTAAGGTTATTAAAAATTTAGAATCTGGGGAAATGGATGAAATGCTCAATGTGTCTGGGGCCAGAGTCCAAATACCCGAGGGGCGATCTTGCTTTGTGCCCGGACAGCTCGTGAAAACTGACGACGAAGAAATATTTGTTCCCGGACAAACAGTGGAAGACGAAGATGGCAATTCCGAATATACTCCAGGTATAACTGTGCTGATGGACGGTGAACCAACTCTTATTCCTGGCCTTGTTATGGGAGAAGAAGAAAGCCAACCCATGTTCTTGCCAGGGGAGTCCACAATTACAGGTGAAGGTCAGCTAAAGTTCGAGGCCACTGAGGAGGACCTCCCACCAGCCAGACGTCGTAGAGAGTTAACACCCAGTCCCCCTCCAGCTCCGAAACCAAAGCCGCGCGTTATCAGGGATGAAGATATTGTCATAAAGCGTCGTACTTTCGAAGAACCAGAACCAGTTAAAGAACGAGTGAAGAAACGTCCTCAATTTGAAATGAAGTCCAAAGAACAAACTCCACCTAGAGACGCATTTAGGCCTCAAAGACAACCTGTTGAAGATCCTTTAATATATCTGGAAGAGCAACGGAGACTGAGAGAAGAAGAAGAAAAGAAGCGGATGAAAGAACGAATGGAAGAAAAGATACTGAAAGAGGAGTCGAAAGTAATGAAACTTCGCATGGACATTCGAAAGAAGTGTAAAGATTTTAAAATAGAGAAGCCTCCGAAATACGAACCCGTTCAACCAGTTAAAAAAAGTGCCAAACTAGAAGAATTGGAACTTAGCATTAAGAAGGGAACATTCTTTGATGATGACAAGACCAAAGAGATTTTAGAGAAAGCCAAAAGTCAAACTAGGATGTTGAAGTATCAGAAAGTTTTAAATTCATATGCCAGCGAGTTTCAGTTTGGCAGAAGGCATTAAACGAATATTTTTGTTCTTGTTCCGTATGCTAGGAATATCGTCCTTTATGTTGCATTCTTGTAAGTAGCTTTCTGTTGGATTTAATTTTGGAATGGTCTGGCTATTAAATATCAACTTTTCATATCTTTATAATTTAGCAATAGAATTTTTTTATTCGGATGAGGCATGATATACAAGGCATTCGTTTAACAGTTCACGAATCCTAGACATAATTTTGTAACAATGTTATGTTTCAGTACACTTTGCACTCGCTCATTTATTCGTTGAAATTTGCAAGAACGTACATATACATACAAGCCAGTAGGGTTTAAAATCGCTGATTTTTAACCACTCGAAACGATTTCAAGTTTGAGGTTCGTATGTTTAAATCTACTTTCTTGTTAATGTGTTAAAAGACTGATATCATTTTGCATTCAAACAATAGTATTATTAACAAACCACGACTTCCAAAGTTATCTCCAGCAGGAAAATTTATATTATATTTGAGGAAGTTGGTCATGTTCAAGATTTGATTTCTTCGTGTCGCCTATACTTTCTAATGATAAATATTGCCTGTTTAAGATGTTAGATCTGAATAAAGAAATTATATAATTTCTGCCAGGATTTCAAGGTTTCATTTATTAAATGCCAGAAGAATAATTATGAAATGTTAATGTTAAACTATCACACAACCACAGCTGTAAAATGTGAAACGCTTTTTAGGAGTTGGATAAATAATAATTATAAAACCATAAATTTACATCCTAATAAAAGTGAAGTGTGGATAGGTTTTTTATGCCCATTTATCTGATTTAAGGCGGTTTAAAATATTTTTGAGTAATATTTTAAAATTTTGGAATTATGGATTTGGAATCATCTAAACATCAATGTAACTCTTTCAACACCAAAAACCAGAGATCGCATAGATTGGGCAATTAGGTTAAGCCCCATAGTTTTCAAGTATATCTATTTTTTGCAGAGAAAACTGGCAGAAGAGAAGAAGGGGTAATTAGGGATCTTCCACGTGCATCCCGATTTTAGACGCCAGTTTTGCTTAAGCGTCGGGAGCGTCAACGCGCCGAAATCCGCTTTATCTCTCCGACCGACGACATTCGACGAACGACCATTTTTTTGCTTCTATTTGTAAACGTGTGTTTGTCTAATTTCATTGGTTTTACTCGCCTTGTATATTACTGTCATTTTTCTCGTGCCTTAGACGATGTTAGTCGCATAGTTAAATATTTTATAAATAAAAGTGTAAATCCAAATGAACTGTAATAATCAACGAGAAAGTGTTAAATAAAAATCTGTAAAATGGTGAACTACGTACTTTCTTTCTGCAAAATTACCGGAGCCAGCAAGATATTTACCAGGAATTTTTATCTGCCGCTTCTAAAGCCGCTGACTCCCAAAGATGCCTTACGCACACTCAGGATTACAGGTAAATGGCTACTTGGAGCTAAATATCAGCACTATATTCCGGCGCTTAAAAATCACAGAAATAAGCGCTCAAAGAAATCAAAGAACTATGGCACGAAAGAACATAAAAAAATGGACGACTATACATACATGACCCCAACTTTTGATCCGGAAAACGAAAATCAGAAAAGACTGCAAAAAATTCTGGACAGCAAGCAAGGGGAAGGTATGTACGTATATACCGTGGAAGACAAAAAATACAATATAGTCGTCCAGGCGGCTTTTGAATTGGCCGTCCGCGATGGCGACATTATCGATGTCATGGTGTCTCAGAAAAATGATAAAATCCTCGTGAAAACCAAGGACTTTAAAAAGGTGCCAATTGAAATTCAATATTACGAGCAAAATGGCGAGACTCTCTATTGCGGCGAAGGTGCAACTTCAGAAGCAGATGAAAAGTTCCATCATCACGGGAAATACACTATGAGTTTGGCCAAATTATTCGAAGATAAGGAAATGCAGGAAGAGAAGTGGGAGGAGGAGCTGAAAAAGATCATGAAGAGACGTAGGAAGCACAAATGGGAAGGCACCAAAGCTTTCAAGGAAATGATGAAGCAAATAATGCGCAAGTTTGACTGGAAGAAGTTTGAAGAAGACGCCAAAAAAGTGATTGATGACATAGAAGAACCGGTTACAGAAAATCCGATTCCGATGGAAATTGCTAACTTAGAAGCCACGAAGAATGTTAACGAGACGCTTGCTCAACGAGAAAGACTTGCTCAGTCAGCTCCCAACGCTTAAAAGATAATTCCCGATATTATTAAAAGTCTTGGAACGGCGACATTGACCGAAATCGAAACTGAAGAAAACGAATCGACTGAAAAGAGAACTGTTTCAGGCGCTATGGTGGTATTGCCAACAGGAAAGCAATGCTTTTGTAAGCGGCCAAATGGTTCATACTGAAGAAGGAGATGTTTTTGTGCCTGGACAAACCGTGCAAAATGAATTTGGAGACGAATATGCTCCTGGAATCACCATTAATATCGACAATAAACCCACTCCTGGTGAACGGATTAATAATGGGCGACGAAGAAAAAGATCCTCTATTTTTACCATCCCAATCAACGATAACGTCAGGTGGCCAGTTAACATTTGCCACTGACTCGGAGGAACGCCCACCCCAGAACCTGAAGAGCAACGCCAAAAAAGACGCAGAAAGCTTTTAAGAATCATTAGTGTGGTGCCGGAAGAAGAGAACAATGAAGATGAATGTTTGAAAGGAGTTATCGAAGACATCATGAAGGAAAGTGGGCTGCACAATTTCGAAACATCGAAATAATCGTGGCAAATGCTGATAATCAAAATCCTTTATTGGATGGTGAGGATTCCGATATTTCCACTGACGAAACATCTACATCCGATGAACTCAACAACTCAGAGCTGGAGGACTTGGATATAGAAGCCATTCGATTAAAGCACGAACAGCAACGCCAAGAACTGGAGAAACTGAAGTTAATTTTGCAAGACGACGGCATGAATGACCTAGTAAACTCTTTAGAGGAGAAAAAGCGCCTACTAAAACTCAAGCTAGATGAGCTTAGAAAGCTCAGCATGATGTCCGAAAATAATCTGGTATCGTACGTTAACGATAGCGATGCATGCGAAGCGGCAGCGAAAATAACAGATGAAAAAGAAAGTATTAATAGACTGGCAGAAATTCTTATAGCCATTACTAGGAGGTCAGCGGCATTTAGAGACAAAAATAGCATTAGACTCGAGAATATTAATTTGGATGTTAACATTAAACCGACGGACACAGATTGGAAATTCAACAAATCCTCTACGAAACTTAAAATTCTCTTTAAAACGGCCCTAGTGGCTGCATGTGATGTATACAAAAATAGACCCAGAGATCAGATTTTAGCTTTGCACTCAGTAGTGGACATAATCGAGGACAGTCTTAAAAAAGATCCCACTATGCTTCAAGAACTTTTTAAGTTATTAGACACCTCTTTGATCGGTTGGAGGTATGCGATGCCGTTCTCAAGCAACTAATTCAAGACATTTCGCACACTAAGGTGGCATGTTTGAAAAACCTGAGCACTGAAGACTTAACTTTGCCAGACTGCCTCAAGTATCTGGATAGGATTATTGAGGATGGTACAGTAATGAATGTTTCTTTCACCAAGTTGGCTAAGCTCTGCCCGGAAATAGTTAAAGATTTAAGCGAAAAACGTGAAATTAAGAATGAAGAATGCAACCTCGGAAGAAACAGCACTAGAGGCGCTTCAAGACAGCATTGTGATCACTGTTAGAGCTTTAATGAGCAGTAACTTCGAAGAGTTGTTAGGGAGAAAAGAAAGCACAGTGCTCGAGTTCATTGAAGAAGCATTAAGCTTTGCTAAAGCCTTGGAGCAGGATGATGTTGTGGACAATCTTTCAAAGCCGAAAACTACGTTGAACAATTTGGAGGATTCGTCCATTGAAATGCTAAAAAGAATGACCATAATCCGACAACTAGCTGAAAAAGACTATTCTTTGAAAACAGCAATCAGCAGAATCAAGAAGAATCCTGAGTGTGCCAAGTCAGATCCTCGAATCAGGCAATTAATCCGGGAGAGTGCCATTGTAATCTCCGAAATGTCTCCTTTGAGGAACTCCAGAGACATACCATACGACTTGATGAAAAGACAAAATCTACTGGCAATTGAAGACTTTCTAATGCGTAAAATGAGGCTGGACGTTCCAGTGCTCATCACAAGAGGCAACCTTCAAGCGGTAGTTCCCAAGGAATCAGCGCGAGGAGTATTAGCCGGAAGAGTGCCATATATCCTCATTGATGAATCGGGAGTGACAAACTTTAAACCAATGCATATGCTTTCGTCGATAAATGTCAACAAAAATCGGGAAAGGAGGATCGAGGACTATCTAAGTGGGGTGCGCGAAAGATCAAAATCAATCGACCTTAACAAGGATGAAGCGAGACACTATTTGCAGGCCAAATCGAACGTAAGAAAGTTGAGAAAAATGTTAAATAACACTAGAAAGGCTGCATGATAGCAAGTAATGTTTCGTGTTGTTATTAAAACTGTATGTTATGTGTGTTGAAGCTGAAAGGAATGGGTGGGGGTTTCGGGTTGGGGCATAGTCTTGTATTGGTGCAGTTTTTACTTTGTTGCAATCGGCGCAGTAAGTAGCGACTTCTTTCCTCTGGTACTTTAAGCATTAAATGTATGAATCCCAACATACAGTTTGAAAATTTTTTCATTTATTTTCTTATACCAGTTATATTAATTAAGTACTGTATAAATTTAGGCGGCGTATTTTTCAAATAATTTTCTCCACAACATGTTTTATGAGAATATTTCATTCCCTCAAAGTAGTCTTCTTGTAATAGTTTTGTGTTGCTTATAATTTCGTATTTTTCTTACTTTATATTTAAAAATTTCTCATTTTTGGACGTTTTCTGCGAGTTTGGATACTGCAAACATTAAATTTTTCAAATCATCGAAAAACTGAACAAAATTTCAAATAATCACTTACATTTTTGAATTTTTGCTTAGAAGAAGCTTGCGGAAAACGTTAAAGCTTTTAGGACAGTTTAGATATAAGTTAGATAAAATAGATAAAACAGACTTCAAGCAATTTTCTCGAACTTTTATGACAAGTTAGTTGTGAAGTTCTCAGAACTACATAGAACATTTAAGAATGTTCTCAAAACTCCAATTGCGTCCGAGCAAAACTTGGCAGATTTTAGCATGTTATGCAATAGCAACTGACCGAATAGAGTACGTGAAATTTATTATTGAAAATCAGGATGAATTGGAGATATATTGAAAATAAACACATGTCTACAATCATAAATTTACTCTTTTCTTTCGAATAAAAAGTTTAAGTACGTTATTGGATACTCAAAATTAACGTGCATCTTCCGAAAAGTTTGAAAAGAAATGCCGAAACTATACGTCTATAAAACTAGCAAAACTTGATATCGTGGAACAATATATTAAGAAATTAAAATGAATTACCTGAGTAAAATCATAAAAATTAAAAATTCTTTGTTAAGCTCGACTAGTGGCATGTTCAGAAAAATTGATCTAAAAATATGCGATTTATTTATACAAGAAGTCCAAGAAGTTCGTGGCTTAAAGAACTTACGATCGTAAAAGGGAGATTGGAAACTATATATTTTATATACAAATATATTTCAAGATTTACGGTTCTACATAAGAACATTCAATTAAATATTTTAAACCGCTTTTCTAGTAGAAATCGCATTTCGGTTTTTGAGGTTTTTTAACTTTTTATTTGATTGCAAAGTATTAGTTGAACCATGTTTGAAAAAATATAAATTTCTAATTTTCTCACACTTACTTAAAGTACGTAAATGTACAGGAAAATATTATTTAATGAAGTGAAACAGTTTTCGAACAAAATAGCCCCTGTCCAATAGGTTCAATTTCAATTTCAGTATTTGTATTAAAAAAATCAGTAACGTGTCTTTGGAAAATTGTGAGTCTTTCCTTGTAAGAAAAACTCTTCCTACAATAAAAAAATCGACAATTCATTATCCACATAAGAACGAATTATCAAAAAAGAAGGAAAATGTGACCAGCAGCTATTAAAAGAGACAATATTACAGATTCATCTTAAGAAACTAGAGAGTATGCAGCAAGCATTTTGTGAGAACTAAGACAAACATTTAGTTTATTTTACTACCTGTTAATGCTTTAATATAATTGTAATCTAATTTTACTAACAGTTGATTTCCTAAAAAAGAGCATACTTAAACCAGTTAAACAGAAATTAAACATACCTCTGGCCAAGGGCTGGGTTTTGTGGAAATAACTGTTTTAAATACGCACTCTGTTTGTTGATTTATATCGCCTCTTGTAGTTCTAATATCAGCTAACAGATATTTGGTACAGATACAGTGAAAACTCGCTATTTAAATAAAATACAAAATTAATAATTATTGCGGGAAAACCCAGCCGATGTTCATCTGGTTTACAAATTTTATTTTAGGGATCAACTATTAGTAAAATTAAAATATAATGATAATAAAGCTGCAATATTTGTTCTTTTAATAGCTGCTATCAACATTTTCCATTTTTTAAAATACTTTGTTCATCTGTGGATAATGAACAGACTTTTTATTGTAGGAACGCAAAATAATCTCAGAATATGATTGAATATTATCATGATTCGGTATTCCACAAATCATTACAAGACACGTTGCAGGAATTTTTTAAAAGAAGCAAAGGAAATTAAACGAAAAAAAATTAAATGACGGATTTAAGCAAAAGCCCAATAAAACTCGTAACAGCAAAAATTGACACAAAACACTTTGAAAAGGCTTCAAAAATCGTTTAGAAAACACATGTAAACAAAGTGAATAAGAAGTAGTCCAAAACGTTCTGAAAATACCATTACTGAAAAAAGAAAGGTACAAACAGTAAGTAAGATTAAATAAATAAAATTAGCTTAATTGAATGAAAATCATCGACTTTATGTCTAATTGGGACAACCACAATTTTGTCTACCTTTAATTTGTCGTAGTTTTTTGTTATATAGCGTGATCCGAACATGGATTATCCTTAATGTTAAATATCCACGTGAATAAACATATTACATATTAAAAATTACACAGATTCTACCGAAAAGTATATAGATACCGTAAAATTCCGAGTTTCCAAAAACCAGAGTTCAAAATGTTTGTTCCAAGCTTGAACTGAATAAGTATAAATTCTTCTTCTCGATTTTTGCACTAATAATTTACATGTCGTGATATGGAAGGAAGTAATAAAGCGCGTTTTTTACTTTAAGCTTGTAATACAATGCAGATCGATTTTGCCATATAAATTCTACGTTATACTTGCACTGCGGAATCTAATTCATTTTTAAGATGTCAACTAATTTTTTTATTTATGTTTTATTAGAATGCTGCTTGGGACTGTCTTACAGTTCTTTCTGCATTCTTTTTGTATCTTTCTCTGCATTGTCTAACATTGAGCGCGTCTATATTTTTAAGTAAGCCGAGAAGATTGTAGAAGTACAGATCGTAGCTGACTTTCGCGTCGAGTTACTCACGACACCCTGTATTTTAACCACCACACAGCTAACTCCCACACAGCTAAAAGTGCGGGAGTACATTTTACACACAAAGAAAACATGGACATCTACTTATAAATTATAATATTATATATTCGAAAGTTCAGAAAAAACACGTCGAATTAGATAAGTTCTTGACATTTAAGTGGTAATGATAAAAATTCAAATGTCCCAGCAGGTTGCATTAGAGTGGCATAATATACTTTATTACAACTTATAAATATTCGTTAGCCATTAGGGAAAAAGTGAAATTTTCATTATATCGAAGCTTGTAAAAGAACTGGGAAGGTAGTCGAAACATGTCAGAATCATGCCATGTTAATGGTAAAAGCTAAAAAATAAACATGTTTATGCAAAAGTGTGTTAAGCAAATTTCTAATCCCAATCACGAGGCAACAATGAAGAATTCAGGTTCTGATAATGAGTTGCTAAACGTATTTATAGTTACAATAAAACGATATTTTAGTAGTTCATTCAACTTTTCCTTCATCATTTATTTACTAATAATGTAGAGCAGACATGTAGAAGGCTATGCTGAATTTGAACACAATCTCTTATAACTTTCATGGTGTTTTTTGAATAGATATTACAGAAAAATTAAAACAATTAAAGCAACAAGTAAACCAGGCAATAACCGACATAAATGCATAATATTTTATTTTCTTCCGCAACGGTTCGTAGACGATTCACCAATACAAGGCTATGCCCCTATGAACTGAAAACGAGATGAGCGTGCATCTTTCACCGTTGGTTCCTGTGTATAACATTTATTCCATGTTTATTTTGTCAACAAACGGTGAAGAAAATTTGCCAGGAATTTATCGACTACACGGTGAACATTAATCATCAAACATACAAAATAAACGATAAACGAGACGCATCATGTCATCCAGAAACCCACGCCAGCAGTTTCTGGAGTATTTTAGGAATCGCCACGACGAAGGTGAGTCAGGGGTTGGAAGAAAGGTTATTTTGACTGTTGTGGTTTTTTTCGGTATTTTCATTTACTGATGAAAACCTGTACTTGAAAAAAGACGGAACTTTGAAGCAACAATACTGTGGTCGTATTGCTAATGAAAGCAGTTTAAGTGAATTTTCATAAGAAATGCTTGTTTTTTGCTAAACTGCATAGTTTCTGACAAAAAATGTCTCAATATCATATAGAGATAATCAACTCTAAATTTAACATTTGATAATTTCCAGGCACAAAAACGGTGCAGGCCGAATGGTTTTTCTCCAAACAAAAATCAGTTTCTACTTCTACATCCAGTTGGAAACAAAAAAGCGTTGATCGTTTTTCTGCAGAAATTCACAGTTTCTGATTTAAAAATGAAAACCGATGGATTGTCCGAGAAAGTTAGCTCTATATTTAACATTGGATAATTTCCAGGCAGAAAAATGGTGCACACCAATGGTTTTGCATCAAACAAAAGATTTTATAATAATACATGGAGTTAGGAATTAAAAAGAACGTTAAGAAAAATTATTTTATAATTCTAGATTCAGTTCAGAATAAAAGCGATTTGTGAGATTTTGCTGAAATACATAAGTTTTTTATTGAAAAAATTACCGACCAAATAGCTACTATAATGATTGCGCTTATTAACGCCTCGAACATTTTTTCCCGTTCCATTTTAAGCTACATTGTTTTTCTGTTAACTTTTGTGTTTTTACCATTAGTTCCCATACATGTCCATTATCCTTCTACATTAATAGTAAAATCTCGTACAAATAAAATGTTACTTCACTTTCATTTCAAGATTATAGATAGATAATTACAGATTTATTGAATTTATGAACGTTCAATAAAACTCAAATTATTCTTAAATTCCTTAGTACTAGTAGTAAACATCTTTATTTCTAAAAAAAGGCTATCGACCTATCGGTCTTTCTGCCCTAAATTCCTTATTTATTATAGTTTTGCAAAATTCGATACTGATTATAAAAAAATATAAAAACAAAAAAGATGAAACATGAGAACTTTTTTCTGGCTAGCACTAATTTATTTCTAGTATAGTAAATACTAATATTGGAAGAACACCTAAAAAAATAACTAGAAATGTTGAGCCCAAATAACACAGTAAAATGTTTCTATATATTGAAAGCAGTAACTTAAAAACAGTAAAACAGATACAGCAATACGGCGCAGTCATTTTATTTAATTGAAATAACCAAAATTTCAAACAGCGAAGCTAAATATAATTGGGATTAAACAAAACACAAGTGATTAATTTTTCGACCAAAACGTCGGCAAATAATTAGTGCCGATATCTGATAAACTAAAAGAGCTATTTTGTTAAATTTGATATCAGTGCGTAGAGCTTTAAAAACGACTAAATGTTGAAAGAAAAAAACAATTTTGACAACCCTCATTTTTCAATTTGTTCGCATCAAACAATTTTTCCCAACATTTCCGAAGCCAACAGTGTCTCGAGATCTTAACTCATCTTCAAATTTAACTAACTTTTTTCTAATTTAACCAAACTTTGATGGTTAAAAATTGGACCACCTTGTATGCCCTTTATATAAATCTTTTTTATATATCAAAGTTTTAAACCTGCCAAAATTGATACAAGTTAGTCCTACTTAGAATTGAACGATACTGTAAAGGTGAAGGTGATTTTTATGAATATTTCATTTAGGCAGAGCTCCAAAAATCTGTTTATATTCTGCAGGTAAATCCACGTGAGAAATACCTATCTAATAATACTGTCATCTATTCTCCAAGATGTGAACGACGAGAAAAAAGCTATTTTTAAAGTGCAACTGTCCCTTTTCTTTGTCCAAGTCCAAGATGAGTTTGTCTCATAGAATAGCCCATTTGACTCTAGCTGAATATCTATTTATATTTTCCGGTATATTTCCCTAATACCTTTTTATCTTTTTTTAATATCTATTTATCATTTGCTAACGATTAATTGGTTTTGCTCGATACCATCTAAGAGGAAATACTATTGTACTGAATATACCTTGCACTATATGTATAGGGTGTCCCATGAATATGGGCTGCTATCCGTTACTTGAAAAATACAATTGCAATTATCCTGAATAGTTTAGATCCTAAGGTCGTTCCTCCAACTTCAGTTCCAGCGGAAAGACTTTTTTTTCAAAGCATCTTTAATAATTAGAAAACATCACAACCGATTAGCAAATGAATCAGCGCGTTGATTACTCTGTTTAAACTCTTGGTAACCCAAATTTTGAAAAGCTTGCGTCCATTTGTATCATATTATTTGTATGTAGTTCTATGTAGGAAATTACTTTTAATTTTTGATTAATTTTACTTTCAAATTGTATAAGTTAATTAATGTGTTTATTATGCACATTCTATAAAACAGTAAATAAATATCGATGAACAGTTTCCAATGTACACTTTAGTAGTTATTTTTCCAATATCCCTTGCCTGTAATGTATGCCTTAAGAGTAATGTCATGTGCATTGTTAATAATTGAGTTTGTTTTCTATCAGTAAATTATATAAGTCCAATCAAAATATCTAAATATCTACAGCAGTGATTCTCAACCTTTTTTTGTCACAGCACACTTTTAACGATTTTGAAAATTTAACGGCACACAAAGAAAAAAATAAGTTTAAAATTTGTTTACTGTTATGTCAAATAGAGTAGTGTATTAACGGATTAATTACAAGTTAATAATAAAAATACTTTTTAATAGATTTAAATACCTTTTCTTGTTAATAAATAATTTCTATTTTTTGTTTTATTTTATTGTTTCATAATTACTTTTTTCATTAAAACTGTATTCGTTATAAAAAAAAACGAACGTAAATACCTAGACCGTGCATTAGAAGTTTTCCAACTTACAGTTGTTTCGGAAACTTCAAATTTTGTTTCCAGTAATAACGAGTCGTGCCGAAACTATTTAAAATACGTTTAGCCCTCCAGATGTACATGGTGTATGAAAAGTGTAACTTAACGTTGTTATTTTAAATGTAGACTCCTAATTTTTTTGCATGGTTGGATTGGCCTTCCAATTGCAAGTTTGAGCCACCCTAGTTTTGTTAACTTATCTCTTATAGTTTTTGATATATGTCAATTGTTTTTCAAAAATGCCATGACAGGTGTTTACGGAATAAGCTATATCTAAGGAACGATTCTAAATTCAAAGCACAACTTTGGTAGGTAGTTAGCCGAAAGCCCAAGCTAACGCTACAAATAACTTTAGGGTACCCATTTTGTAGCATGGGTGCATGCATCCTACAAAATTGATATAAAAAGAGTCGAAAATTCAGTTTTTTTTTAAATGGGACCTTTTTGGTCTTGTTTGAAGCTATGATTAAATAATTTTGCTATGATTAAACAATAAGAAATTAAACTAAACAGGACCAAAAAAGTTAGTAGGTGCCATTAAAAAAAATAATTTAAATTTTTTGTCTAAAACAACTGCAAGTTGAAAAACTTCTAATGCACGGTCTACGTAAATCACCCTGTATACATCAGTAAAATTTGGACGCACACTTTCAGAATTTCGCGGCACACAAAAGCACCGCGGCGCAGTTGTTTAAAATCATTGATCTACAGCTTACTGTAGATATTTCATTGTTGTACTTTCGTTAGAATATATAAATTACACTAAATGAAAATATATTCGATTTCTCTGGATGAAGATCTTCTGCATCTTAATAGATAATGAAAAAGAACGAGTGAACAATTTTGAATTACATAACAATTAAACTTATGAGATTTTTTTTATTGTTTCGTATTGATTATTATTATCATCTTTTAATTTAATTATTATGATATTATTAAATGATTAAAATTTTGTCTAATTTTACGGCTTATAGAAAAGCAAGACTTGCGATACTTGCAAGACTCTTGCTTCAAGACCAAGACTAGACCGAGACCGTCTAATAGTTTTCAAGACCCAGACCAAGACTATGTATGCAAGAACAAGATCAACACCAAGACTATGCAAGTATTGGTCTTGGTCTTCCTTTGCTCATCACTAACCTCTGGAATGAGAGAACGTACGTCTGTATAGTCCATATCTGCTATTTATTTCAACGCTATTGCATCGATCGGTTATGATATGTAGAAATCAAAATTAAAAATGTTATTCTTGTTTACATTTGCACCACGGTATTCAGAATGGAAGTTTGTGTCAATAGAAGGATTGAACAAAATTGGCAGCTGCAAAGTTAAAAAGTTGCTATTACTGACTTATTAATAATAATTAAAAAGTTGCTATTACTGACTTATTAATAATAAAATATAAAATAAATAAAGTCTATCTCTTTTGATATGACTTATTAATGATTTTCGTACGTTTTATCAGCATCTTTATAGTTTAAATAATCGTAATTGTAAAAATGTCTTTTAAACAAACTTTTGGGGATTGGGTTCTCTTGATTAATATTTAATCAAGTTTGGGTTTACAAAAATTAAATAATCAGCATGAAAAGTCGAACAGTTTCAGATTGTTGCAAAGCAAATCTTCATGGAACTGATCGTTTTCATTTTGAGCATATTTCCAAAAAGAACTCTTTTTTTTTGTCCTTCCCCATTTTGATTACGTTTGCTTGCAAAGAACTAATGTTGTTTCTGACGTGGACTGATTTTCTGTGAAGAATTTTAATTTTGCTATTGAATGAAAATATTCTGTATTAATTTCTGTTACAATCAGTTGGTTATTTCCTTTGCAAAACGTTCATAGGGTTGAGATGAACTTATGATGTATACATATATTGGAAAAGACTATGTTAAGTGAACTGAGACAGTATATAAGCACCTTGTGGTGGGTCCTAGTGTTCACACAATACAACAACGAACTTTTTCCATTTGGTCCCAATTAAATTTGCACAGACACTTGCAATTGCCTTTTCCTCATTTAAAAATCTGAATCAGAATTGCTTGCATCTTAAAAGGGTTAGCTGTCTGGTACCTTGCAGATTAAATACAAATTTTATATTGTCATCAGTTCAGACAGAAATTCTCCTGTTAAAAGACACCAATTTGATATTTCCTTGGTACTTCACTCTAAATCATTACTTTTGTGTGTCAAACACTTGCTTGGTTCTTTTGTGATAAACATGGTACATTTGAGAATAATTCAAGTATTTATTCCAACAAAGTTGAAATGCTTTACATCTCACGTTAAAGCGCAAATCCAATTTAATCAACACCAATATGTTTATGGTGGAGTTGGTTAAACTCGTAAATGCTACAAAAATACACATCATCATACATTTCGAGTACATAAAATTGTAATGTTCCAAATTGAGGCGGTACAATGAAAGATTTATTTTGGTAACTGGGTCAGTTTTTTTCGGTACGAATATTTACCTTTATGAGAGCAGAATAAAATAATCAATGCAACTTTGTGACTGCAAATAGGAATATTTAATCGATAGTTTTGAATGAGCAGAGAAATAACGCTGAAATTATGATGGTTTGCATCAAGTATATTTAATTAGAACACTCCAAAACAATAAACTTACAACAGTTGAATAAATATAATTCAGACGTAATTTTACACAGCTTACGTGTTTTGGATGAGAAATATAATTGTTATAAAGTATCACATGAACAATGCAATTTCTTGGCTTGAGATCAGTTGTGCAAGATCCAAAGAATGCTAAGTATCTTTGATTCTATTTTCGTAATTAGGATTCAATTGTAACATTAGACTATCAGAGTGGTTTGAAGCTTTAAATCAAACGTTCTTTTGTTGATTATTATTATTAGAAAATAAATCACTTTTTGCTCAGTTTTGAGTCAAATCTGTTTTGGTTCAAGACACTTAATTGTCTTAGGGGAATAAGTAGGTAAATTTGAAGTGAAAAACTGGTGAGAGGGTGACGAAAAATATCCATCAAAATTCTAAGGAGAATGTAAATGTACTTATTGAATTTCACTGAGAAATAATATGGTTTTTAAAAATTTAAAATACCATCTACACTATAAACAGCATCAAATGATATTATGCGTTTTGGGAATTTAGTTTGCGCAAACCTACACGGAACTTAAATTAAAGTTACAATGTATTACGATCATTAAAAGCTAATTCAATGAAGGATAACAAGTAAAAAATTTTCTTTTCATAACACCTTTTTGATAATGAAATTATTATTTATTTTATTCAAAGTATAATGTGTACTTTTTAAAATATTTGCATATATAAAAAAATACAAATGCAATACATAATGCACTCCTCTTATCTTTAGTAAAAGTATCTATTTTTCGTGGCTGTGAATCCTGGCGTCTGATGTTTCAGCTACAGCCCTGGCGTCCCAAGCCACATTTTCCTTAGTTCAAATAGTTCAGTTATTTTAAATCGGTTGCATCGAGTGTGTGATCATTTTAATTTGAGGTGAGATTTCTTAATTAATTATCCACTAATTATGCAATGCTTGTATTAAGCCATTATCGATTCATAACACGCGAGAGTTGTGATGTTGAAGAGTGCTGTTAATTGTCTTCTTTCTTTTACAAGATCTTATTTATTATTTTAAGCATACTGTGGCAAGAATTTTTTTTATTATTATTACTATTATTGTAATTAATTGTTTTGAATTGGTCCTGGACATTTTATTTAAACATGCTTTTAGCTGCTACACCATAGATTATACAAATTAATTCAATAAGTTGTTAAAACCAAAATGTTTAGGTAAAGAAATGCTAACAAAACAATTTAGAAAATTTGCAAAAGTTTTCTCAGTTGAACAATTCTATTCCATTCCTCAACAGCAACATTGTGAAAGGGAACATCTACCTATTTAACTCATGACAAACGTGTTTTAATTTAATCACCTGTGGCTTTTACTTTTTTACAACAGTTGGTATAACCATCTGCTCTGCTAAACCACATCTTCATGTGGGAACCTATTCCAAGCATATCCTTCGAAAAAAAAACGACTTTACTTAAACCGTCTTCAGTTATACATATTATTGATTTAACAGATTTACTTGCACTTTACAAATTACAGTTAACGGCTGTTTAACAAGTGTGTGTCTTCAACAATGGAGATTTTCATTTGAAGTTAAATCAATGCGTTTAAAATTTCCTTTTATAGAGCAGTTATGCATGAATCTTTAATCCCTGTGGGTCCACCGAAAAAACGTAAATCTCCGAGACCTCGGCGCAATCTGCAAAGTGAAGCAGTCCCAAGCACTTCGGGGGCAAATAATGGATTAGAAAATCAAAGTGATAGTAATCCTGAGACAGCGGTAGAAAATAAGCGAATTCCTATGCTGATCAGAGGGTAACTTTTAGTTGCTATCAATACCAGAAAATGATCTAAAAATATTTCCCCACTATTCTACTATAAACATCTTATAGTGTTGGAGTTCACCAAGTGATTCCAAAAGAAGCAACTCGTGATGTTCTAACAGGCAAAGTGCCTTTTTACTTGGTGGATGATAGAGACGGAGTCACCCTTTTTCCAGCCAAACATAATCTTGTGGCCCTCAAATTAGACCAAGAGCATGTTGAGAAATTTGAGGATTATTCTTGCATCGGCGGCCATGAGAGACAACTGAAGGAAAGACCGAAAAGAAGAGAAGGAATGGGATATAGAAGACGGTACATTTCTCCAGAGCTACTTAACAGAGGCATCTATGTAAGTTGCCTTATATGTGCGTGTTAGTTAAACAATTTTTACCTGCACAATCAGTTGAAACGTGAAAACGCCTACTTAAACAGTCAACTAAGAATCTAATATTTAATGTCTATTTCAGAATGTTGACATAGATATAAGAATACGGGCTCTAATGCTGAGCATAAACCTTTAAGCATGAAAACCTTAACCGAAGTACAACCAATGAATTGCTGGAAGCTATGAGTCCTCTACTAAACTAATTAACTGTTAACTATTAACGAATTAATCAAGTATTCAAATATATTTTTGCAATAAAAACCTAGTTGTAAAGTATGTAAAGGATTATTTTTCTTCTTCATCATTTTCAAAACATCTCAATTCTCAAGCAAAATCATTTACAGATAGCACTACAGGTTGCTAAAACTTTGCTTCATAATTGTGCCTTTCTACACATTTTTTCACAACATTTAATTAAGTTTATCTAAGTCCTCGAAAAGGTTTTCAACGATTCAAGTCTAGTAAGTGTGTGTTTTTTAAATTAAAATTTAAAGTTACTCTATCAAGTTATTTTTGCTGCAGACCTGAATTCAAATGCCATTCAAAAAAAGACATCAGAAAAATATGAAACATCTACACCAAAAGAATATTATTATACCATTTAACTCTGTAATCGTATAATGAACATATCTTTATTTCTGCTTTATTTTTATTGTTCTGGTTAACCCAGTATATAAAGTGGTTTTCATTATGTGTAACAGTCGCAATTGACCGATACCGTCTCTTACCCGTCTCCCTCCAATAACCCAGTAGATTTTTTCACATTTTTTCGCAGTAAACTATAAAATTTTCGTAACAGATTAAGCTTTTTCGTAATACATTTTTTTTTCAGCCTCTCATCTGTAAAACTAGCATAATGCGGAAAAATCAAAGCACATTAGAAAACTTTTTTTTAAATTGTCTGACCATGACTCGGAATCGAAACTTTTACCACTTGTTAAACGGCCTACGCCCTAAAAAATTTTAACGAAAAATCAATCGCTAATTCTACTAGTTTCTAAGGAAATAACTGTGAACCTCCGGCCTGCATATGCACCGATTTTTTTTAATTTGACCAAAACTCCCCTGAGAATTAATTAAAATCGAAACATTTTTCACTTATATAACAAACCTTGCTGTACAACATTTCAATAAAGTAGACTCTCCAACTGTTCTAGATATTGAGAAAATATTTCCCAAACTTTGGCCTGCATAAACAACCACAAAATTCTATCGCAAATTTAAAATCTTGAACATATCTTGATGATGAATCCAAGTCGAAACTTTTTCGCACACAAATCACATTTTGCCCTACAAAATACCCTCGAAATTAATCCCCAACTTCACTGGTTTCTGAGAAAATAAATGCCGAACTTAGCCCTGCATGGACAACCACAAATTATATCGGAAATTTAAAAAATCTTGAAAATAGCCTGATGATGACTGAAATCGAAACTTCTATTACTTATAAAGCGGAACTATGGTGAAAACAATCCACTCCAAAGTCACTCTCTAGCTTTGATGAACCTCTGAACAAAAAAATGTTAAACTCGGGCATGTACAAACAAAAGCAATATACCAAAACAATTTTAAAAATTTGACGGAAACTTCCTGGGAATGAATAAAAATCAAAACATTTTTCACTTATAGAAGTAACCTTGCTCCACGAAATTTATAGAAAAATTCTCGAAGTGTTCTGGATTTTGAGAAACTAAATGCACTAAACCTGTATAAACAACAACAACAACAACCAACCGCTAAATTCTATCGCAACTAAAAAAATCTAGAACATGTCCTGATGAAGAATCCAAGTTGAATTGTTTCCGCATTACAGTTTGTAATTAGTTTTGGAAAACGTTGCACTGCCCTTTGAGGAAATAAATTCAAACGCCAGCTCTACATAAACAACCACAAAATTGTATTGCAATTTTTTTTTTAATATATGGCCTGACGTTGACTCAAAATGAAAACTATCCACGATTAGAACGCATTTTGCCATAAAAATATACCGGAAAGAGATTCTCCAGCTTCAGCGGTTGTAAATAAAATAAATTCCAAACTAAACCCCGCATAAAAAAAACATTTTTAAAGCTTTAATATAGCCTGGTGATGACTCAAAATCGAAAATTATATTTACTTATAAAACAGATGACAGATGATCAATAAAATCCTTACGAAAGTCGGTCTCTAGCTTGTCCGGTGTCTGAAGAAATAACTATTAAACTCCGGCCTGTATAAACAAGAGCAAAATACAAACGAAATTTTAAAAAATTCCAGAAAATTCCTTGGAGATGATTAAAAATCGAAACGGTTTCCATTCAAAAAACAAACTTTGATTGAACAAACGGCATTCAAAAGTGACTTTCTCACTTTGAAAATCTTGCAACGAAAAGCACATGCAACTTTGAAAAAGTTTTGAAAATTGCCTGATGATTATTAAAAATCGAAACTTTTTACCTGTTACACTATTGTAAAATATACTTGGCCTTTCAAAAAAAAACATACAAATTGGACTCTCTCACTTCGTTGATTCCTGAATAAATAAATGCCAAACTGCGGCCTGTAAAAACAACCTAATAAACCAAACGTAATTTAACAAAATTATCAAAAATTGTCTGACGCTTAGTGAAAATTGAAACTTTGTTCACTAGAAGGGAGTTGCACTATAATTACTTTGTCACTTGGCAAGTAACAGGAAATAAATGCTAAACTCCAGCCTGTAAAAACCCATTTTGTTGTTAAGTCGTGATTGCATATGTAAAAACGGAGTAAGAGCGATGATTTCTAGAGCTTTCTAGTGATTGCAAGTATTTAAATTCAAGAAACTTGTACAACATCAACAGAATCATATTATCTTTACCATTTAATTCTGAGTCCTGGACTAATAATCTTTAAAGAACACACTTTACGTTAAAACACTATATCAAATATGTCGATCATTTTTGTAACGCATGTAGAAAAAAACTTTCTAGGCAAATTCTTTAAATTTAACTTGCAAGCTGTTTTAAAAGCATATTTTTCCATTTTTTTTAAGTCGAATTAAATCAATTAAAATGTTTTTATTATGTTAACTTAGTGGAAAGTGGTCGATATTGACTGCATTTTTCCTTCCGCAATGGGGTCTTCAGTGCAACTTTGTCTGATATTATGGTCTTTATTCCGCTTAATGAGAGCAGCAGGTGGTAACTAAGAACTACAATTTGCCGAACCTTTCACAGGCTAGACCCATTTTTTTCCTTTGAAAAAATAACAGAAAATGTTCGGTTGTTAGTAATTGGAGAAATGTAAAACGTAGCGCCCTAAGAATATTAGCTGGAAGTAACAATTAGATTAACGTTGCGGAACTTTCTGTTACGCAAAATGATTAGAAAGCAACTAAACTATCATGATCAATTGCTCTTTAAAAAGTTTAGTTTTTAGGCGGTATTTTCATAATGTTAGCTTTGAACTTTTCCGTATTAGAATCAAATTTATAGACCTAAAACATCTATCTATTCAAGAATCCAACTCCAAATCGAAATTTGGCAAAAATAATTAATTCTTCCAAATTGATTTGTTGTTTTGTTTAAATTATTTATTGGCTGTTCTGAACACTCTAAATACTCTGCACAGCAAAAAAAAGTTCACAATCCTTTTGACGTTATTTATCAACTGTTTGGGCACCAATTTTAAGAAAATATATGAATAAAGGTAAATTTTTCCTCAAGTCGTCAAAAAACGGACTGTAAAAGTGAAATAAAAATGCGTCATGCCTCAAACTTTAAAATCCTTTTCGTTGAACAAATCGGGACAGGTGAACCACGGTCGCCGCGCGGTTCTTGCATGGTCGTTGGTACTCTTGCTCACAGCCGTACCACTTCTTCAGTATTTACCATTACCAGGTATCTAGCGACACGCGATCGTTGCTGTTTCTTCTTTGTTCCGCGTCCATATTTGATTGTTCATGGTGAAGATTTTTGTTTGTTTTTTACCGGTTCCGGTGATTTTTATTTAGCGGTTTAGTGCGCTTTATGTTTTGGTGTTTCCTGAGGTTCTGTCAGAGTGAACTGAAGACGATTACAACATCATTCAAATTATTTGGATCGAGTTTCAAATAATTTGGCGTTTCTCCTTTTATTAGTAAGTTTCAAAGAGTTTTGTGAGGTTGAGGATTGCTATTGCTATTGCCTTTTATTATTTATATTATTATTTGTTAAAAAGATATGTATTTAGATATAACGCAATTTATTTCTGTTTCTGGAAAATAGAGCAAATTTTCCATGAAAATATAAATTTGTTTGCTGATATTGAATAAAAAATAATTTGGATGCTTTGAGCCAATTGAAGACTATATCTTCCTTACTTATATAGGGTGATTCAAAATTGGCGTCGTTCCTCTAGAAGAGTAAAGAGCAGTTTAAAAAGCTCAGAAAACGTATTTTAAAAAATATGCTTTCACTTAAAACTCTAATACATGCAAACAACTAGACCTAAATTAGGCAACAGCGCCACTTTGGTACCACCATTATGAGAATCTTCCTCATTAACATTACGTAAATTACAGTTGCTTCAGATGTAAATCGACAATGATCAGTGAAACAAGAAGGAATTTATTAGAATTAATGAGTCCAAAAGATGTTATATGAATGATCGAGACGTTGTGATTTTTTCGATCAGATTTTTAGAAGATTTTTATGAAAATCTGTAGTGCATCGCCACCATATATCGTAGATATTTGTCTATGTTTTTCTGAAACTTCTCACAAAAACATGGTCGAAATAACATATATTCGTTCGTCTATAATTTTTCGTATCCTCCAACTGAGCTAAAATTTCCTCCAAATGGAATTACGCCAATCTTGAATCACTATGTCCATTTAATTTATCAACAATTTTATATATTTTTCTCAACAAAGAATGTTAATCAAATAATAATAAATTTTGAAAAAGTTTACTCAACAAAAACAATTTTTGTCAATGAAAACCTAATCTTAAAACGTTTATATTACACTAATAAAGACGTGAAAATTACTTATTATTAAAAGTTTTAAATATACTCGTATACAACTTGCCTTCTCTTCTTGCGTTAATTGAGAGGTGATTTCAGTATTCAACTCAACAAGTTTTTTTCAGCTAACTGCCAGATACTTTGTTAAAATATACTTAACACTTTTTGAAATTGTAATTACATTTCAAACGCTTATCATCAGATAAAGATTATAAATACATATAAATTAATGTATTTCTTTCAGAAAGTATTTACAAATTTAAAACTTCTCAACCAAGTTATAGTAGATTTGTAAGCGATTACCTATTTTTAACGCAAAAAGGTTAATTTAATTATCACAAGACTGTATAATTCGAATTCGTTGCTCCAATTCGTCATGGTGAAGAAACGTGCTAACATTGTTCAATAGTAAAGCCATATGAAAAATATTTTCCTGTAAATATCAGGTTGCAGTGGGTAAAGAGCTACAATAAGCAAAAACTATTTAAATCAAAGACAATATACTGATCAGCAGGCATTGTCAAACCTTAAAAACTCTAATACTTTTAAGAATAAATCAAATGATCCATAAAAAGAACAACATGAACTACTGATCTACAATGGTAACAGTCAAAAGGTCAATTTTGCCAAAAAATATTTGTCCTGGAATTATTATTTATTACAAAACGTAGGATCAATTCTGAAAAATGCAATAAATTGACGCTCTCTTAGAACCTTTACCCAAGCTTTTCCGCTTCGCGGTCAATTAACAGTTTCTTAAATTATATTTTTTGGCAGTCAAATCAAAAAGGTGTCTCATGCACAGTCTGTGTCAGTTGAAAATAAATAGTTAATTTGAAAATGTTTGGCTGCTTAGTCATTCGAGTATTTTCATAGAAAATCAACATTCATTCGTCAACGTTTCTAACAGACTACGTAAATCCAAAGTTTACAAAGCTCATTCAAAGTTTACAATGAATTGCCGATTGACGCCTTTAAAATGCAGTTGTTTAGAACAAACATAAACGTTGTCTACTTACTTCAAGAATAAATGCCAGCAAAATTTTAAGTGTATTTTGAATGGGTCAAAATGCACAATCATTGCAGCATGCTTCAATGGATCCTCTAATAATCAAATGAAAAACTCAATATTGTAAAATCCTGTTGTTTGCCGGTATATTTCTTGTATGGCGTAGTGCATGGGTTGGTAATAATTTTTTATATTGTAAATATGGAGTTTCTTGATGATTTTACAGACATAAGATAAGATAAATAACATGTCCTTTGATGAATAACTAGCTTTGCAGACGATTTTGTAACATTCCAAATGTTTAGAGATGAAAAGAAGTTGAAAGTCTTTGATGGGACCATTTTTTCGAGATGAACAATGAGCTATAGAACTATATTATTGAACTATTTTGCCAAATAATAAAATTATATTTGTGTCTTTCGAATCCGGAAAACTGCCCTGGAAAATATGACAAAAACGATACAATATAGATGCAATTGAAAAAATTCAAATTAAAAATATTTTTGGCACCAACTGATCAGTTCATAATCGTACATGTGGCGATGTTGGCTTAGAAACATCCCAGCTAGGAATGCTTGCAAGTATCTTATTGACTCACATAATTACCTTTGGCTAATGTCAATGTTGATATAAATGACTTTTTCTAAACAAGCAATGCATAGTTCAATAAAACACAACTTCAAACTTCAAAAAATTTAAGAAACCCTTCTTGCTTCCAGTCCTCGATTGTCGATATGATTTCTTACACGATATAATCTGCTTCATAGTCTATTGGATATGTGAACTTTAGTGTACTGTTGTAATTACCAGTTATTTCTTGTTTGCCTTTCCATCTACTACAATTCCATTAAAGTATTTGAAGGTACACAAACCGCTTTAGCCCATCAATGCCCCAAAGCCATTCTGGTTAAGATTAGAACACCGCTACTTAGTAAAATATGTAGATTTAATGACGCATTTAGTTTTTTAAGTAACTGGCGATTTATAATTATGTGAATGCCTTGAGCTTTCCTGCTAGTAAGGAAGATGCTAGTAACTAGCAAAGAAAATGCGACAATTAATGTTAAAATCGACTAAGACTTAATTAATTAATAATCAAAAACAAAAGCCACGAAGGGTAGCACAAAGTTCAATGCAAGCAAATCACAAATAAAATGGTGAAAGTCAGACATACGAGGAAATACGGATGAAGACAATATGAAACAAGCATAGAAACAATACGAACAATCAACTTTTTTTAGTTGAGTTTGAAGTTTTAAAAACTTAACAATACATAAAATAATTCAAAATATCGGATTTCATCATCTGATTTCTTGGTAAAATTTCATGACAAAACCAATTAAAGCCACTGAAATCAATCTGAAAAGAACATTAAATACAAGCTCATTAATACCCTTGATTTGATTACTTCATACAATAAAGGATCTTGCGGAAATATATTTTTTCTTCAGATTTTGTAAACATGAAAATTTCAAGCGTTAAAGACTGCATGAGAAAGAGAGTAATGAAGCGAAAATTAAATACGAACAATAAAATATTTGACATTTGAACAAAAGGCCGTATAACAAAAATTACAATTAGTAATTTTTAGTTTAGATAACTACCATGACGCATTAATTTCTATAAAATAACTGGTTATTTACCAATATGTGCTAGCTTTTGGCCTTTCTACTACCAACAAATGACGTCCGAATGGAAAATTAGAAATATAGACCAAAATTAAGCAATTAATATAAAAATCATTAAAGACTTAACAGAACTAACTAATCAAACTTGTACATTCTTTCAGTCAAAGACAGCCTCATTATAATTCTAAACCTGGGATATAAATCAAGAAATGAATACGAAAAGTCACTAAGAATTGTACAAAGTTCAATGGAAGAAAATATCACAAAACAGATGGTGAAACTCGAAAATAAGGAGTAATCTAGATGAGGAAAATATAAAACAAGCAGAGAAACGATTTCATTACAGTTTCTTAGTTGATATTAGTAAAGAAAGCTCTTAGTAAAGAAATAGTCTTTCTTATACTAGTCTTGTAACAGTCGTGAAGTAGAATAAATCGAAGGTGAGTGACAGCACGCATAGAGGAACAGAGTAATGAAAGGAAAATGATGACAACGCTATTAACGAACAGAATAAAGCCAAATATTTTAATTAAATTATAGACTTTTAAAGGTACTAATGATGTAACATTTAGCGAACAATAAAACATCAAACATTTAAACAAATGGTCGTCTAACAAAAATTACAATTAGCCAATTTTGGTTTACGTCACAACCCTTAGCAAACTCGATTAACACGGAACTCTTGTGCTACATTCCAAAGCTTTAGAAATTCGAGTGATAAGTGCCTTACTGATCATTATTAACTGCTATTAAAAAAAAACCGTTGAAACAAAAATGATCGCCTTTTTTAGAACACATTAAGTCGTCCGAAAGCAAAACCGAGCCGGTATTTATTTTATATTCAAACGGTCGGTTACCATATGGTGTTACTAATTAGAAGATGCGAAGAAGCGTACAATATTCTTCTTAATTAATTTTAAAAGCTTGACTTTACGACTTTGCAGATCTCGAAATTTGCTTTCGAACGGAACGGAACGAAATCAAGATATATTTGCAAATTAATTGCCAATATGAAAGGTGCTAATATTTTCAATAATGTCAGTTCTTAGAAAGGCAAATCAAATGCAATATTGTTTATCAGGAATTTATTGAACAAAATTAGTTCTGACGACAGAATAATAATTATTAATTGAATTATAAATTAAAATATGTTTGCATCCTAGAAACTGATGTCTTATTGCTTATTAAAAAGGCTGATAGTTTAATATTTTTAAAGCAATATTCTGCTACATACAGAATATGTGAAAGACCCACTGGAAAGTGTGGATTTATATATTGAAAAATATGTATAATAATAAACATAATTATTTCCGCTAAAAATGTGGCAATATTGTAAAAAGCATACATTAGCAAAAGCCCGTTATAACTTGTGCTAACTCTATGTAACTAATGTCAATGGACCTTTCAGCAAAACGCTATGCATTAAGAAGACATCTACATTTGTGCTGACCGACATTCCACATGCCATTTTGGCGCCAGCCGCATTGTAATTAACGAATTCCCCCAACTGATTACTTAAGAATATTTAAGAGATATGTATGTACATATATTATATACATGAATGGATACAATTACTATTAATAAGCTATAATTATGCGAATGTATGAAATGGAAATGCACATATTTCCAGTGAAAGCTGGGGTTTGATCTTTTCGTTTTGGGCACTTTGTGGCAAAAGTTGAAATTACGCTTTCATATCACCAAGTGTTGAGTAATTATTTTAACAACTTTCATTGAAGTTTGGACAGTTAACATCAATTGTTCTTTATTTTATGTTCTCAGAGTAGGTGAATCAGCAATATATGGAGGCATGTGTTAATGGGGCTTTTATATTAAATAGGGGTTAGAGTATATTCCACTTGTTAATAATTCAAGGTAAAAAATACATTAAGAAGATGCAAATCATTAAGAACACTTAACTTTTTTCAAATTTAAATTCAAGAAAACCAAGCATAAGAAGATAGTGTTAGCGTTGGCCCGAGTAGTAGTAAATATCTTTATTTCTAAAAAAGGCTATCGACCTATCGGTCTTTCTGCCCTTGTTTAATACATACAGTCTTAATCTAAATGAAAACAAATATGAAAATTCTCTTATTCTAGGTTAACAATACTATTAAATAAATAAGATTTCAGTGGCAAGAAGGAATTATTTTATTGTCCACTAGTCCGTAGCGTTTGTAAGTGTTCGAGTGGCGTTGGCCCGATTTTAACAGGAAAACTACTTCAAACTCTGACAAGTTTTATTTTGATGGCAAATTAGAGGGAATTTCGAAATAATTTCAAAGATCCACCTCAAACTGAATTGATAAAAGGTGAATCTAAAAAAAATAGCAAGAAATTCTGCAAAAATGATTTACGGAAATTTAGCATAAAGACGTACTGCGACTTATTTGAAACGATGAAGACAAATCCTTGATTTGTTTCTGAAAAGTTTAATTTTTATAGAGAATTTCAATAAGTTTTTAGTAAATTTTGCATTTTTACATCAACCGTTTTCGAAGGAACATTTTTCGAGGGACGATATTGAAAAAGAATCTGTTTTACCAATCTAGTAGGTACCATTTTTACCAGATCTTAACGGTATCTTATCTTTTACAGGTGTTAATTTCACAAATATTATATATAAAATTAACTATGAAAAGTCTATCTAAATATGGAAGTTGATTTTTGTTCCAATTTTATTTTTTACTTTCAAAATAGGTCTGATCTTTGAAACCTAACAGTTACAGTAGTAGTAAACATCTTTATTTCTAAAAAAGGCTATCGACCTATCGGTCTTTCTGCCCTTGTTTAATACATGTAGTTTTAATCTAAATAAAAAACAAATATGAAAATTCTCTTATTCTAGGTTAACAATATTATTAAATAAAATTCCAATGACAAGGAAAAATTATTTTATTGGCCACTAGTCAGTTGCGTTTGTAAGTGTTCGAGTAGCGTTGATGTAGGGAAACGGAAGCGGGATTGTCTGGTTGGTCTTGTAAGACAAAGGGGATTCAGTATGGTCCAGTTGTAGGGGTTGTTTGTCCATTTTGTCTGTAGCTGTATGAGTCTTTCCGAGATCTTTGTCATGTTTGTGCGTTCGTATAGTAGTTGGGTGGGGGGGTTGTGTAGTGGGTTTTGGGGGTGTCTTATTCGTGTTATTAGTCTTAGTGCAATTTGTTCTGTTGTTTGTGTATAACGTTTTGTCCTTTCTGTTCCGTTGATCATGAGTATATGTCCAAAGTCTAGCAAGGGTCTACAAATAGCTTTATATGTTTTGGTGGCGGTGTTTGTGCTAATTCCTCTGCCTTTGTAGGTTAGTGATCGGAAGTGTTTTGTTCTCTTTATTGTTTCTGCCCTGATGTTTTTTATGTGTTTAGTGAATTTAAATTTGTGGTCAATTGTGATTCCAAGGTATTTTACGTCGTTTTTTGGTTGTGTCGTTTGGCCGTCTGCAGTTATTGTAGGGGAGTCAGCGTTGAGTCTGTGGTTTGTGAGCAGAAGTTGGTTTTTTGACGCGTTTGGTGTTAGTCTCCATTTATAAAACCATGTCATTGTGTTGTTTGTTAGTGTTTGGAGTCTTTGAGCTGCTCTCTCAGTAGTATTGTCATGTACAATAAGTGCCGTGTCGTCTGCGTATTGTAATATGTATGCCGATCTGTCGATTTGATTTTTGTCTGGTAAGTTGTAATTGTATATGTCATGGTAGTATATATTGCAGAGAAACGGTGAGAGCGGGGATCCTTGAGAGAGCCCTTGTTCAGGGGAAAAAGAAAATTACAGTGTTTTGTCAATTCGTACTTGTAGTTGTCTGTTTTCTAGTAAGTTCTTTATGGTGTGTAGTAGATATGTTGGTGTGTGTAGTTTGTATATTTTGTATAGTAAGCCTCTATGCCAGACACTATCAAGAGCCTTGTTAATGTCCATAAACAGGCAAGCTGTCTTTCTGTCAGTTAGGTGGGTAGTTTGTATATTGTTGGCCAAAATAAAGAGCGGATGAACAGTCGAGTGATGCTGTTTGAAACCAAATTGGTAGGTAGGTATATATTTTCCAATCACTTTTTCAAGCCGCTGCTTCATTATGTATTCAAAAATTTTGCTGAGTACTGGAAGTAGTGTAATTGGTCTGTAGTTGCTCGGTTGTGTATTGTCCAGTCCATTTTTGGGTATAGGGATTATTAAGCCGTTTTTCCATGTTTCTGGGATTCTGCCATTTGTGATGCAGTTGTTCAATTAAGTTAGGATCAGTTTATGTGTTTCTTGAGTTAGGCTTTTCAAGAGTTTTGCCTTAATTTTATCTTTCCCCGGTGCAGTGTTTTTGATGTGCGCTAGGGCTTCATCGTACTCTGTGTCTGTGATCAGTTTGTAGGTGTTAACAGTTACATTTTTATAAGAAATTTGCAAAAACCAACAGCTGTGCGGTCTTATTCGGTAACGTTACCAAACATTTTCTCAATAATTAATGATAAAAAAAACCATCTGAGTTAATAGGGTAATTTGGACGTGATTTTGTAAAGAAAATATTGCTATAGGACAAGTTGCATATACATGCAAAACTTGCATGTATGTGCATATGCACTTGTATAGTGCTTCAAAGTGCATGGCTTTATTACAAGTTTCAAAAATCTGTTAGGAATAAGCCAGTTAAGGTGAACTAGAGCCTTGCATACATTTGAAGCAAATATGATTACTTTGTTGTGATAATATCAGCGTAACTGTATATGTATATGACGCTTGTTGGTTTAATTAAATTATAATAAGTGGAATAAATGTATTCCTTCTGCCAGAGATGCAGAAGATTGCATCTAGCAACCTGTAAAACCAACAACATTCCTTCAGCTTACTTTTTGGCTTTTATAATTCATATTTAAGTTAATGGGTCAGTTTCACACAAGTGACTAATAGAAAACACTTTTTTGTGTACTTTCTCTGTTTCCGGCATTAAGTGAGTCCTCATCATAAATTGATGTTAAGAGCATTTTAACTACTTGTTCCCTATTAAGAAATGTTCAGAGTTTGTTTGTGCATAATGATGAGATTTTGCATTTAGCTATGTCCGCATGTCCCACTAAGTTCGGCTTAACGAATAACAAGATTTACAAATGAATAATTAGTGTGCTGGAATGTTTTATTCAAATGCTCATGCTGTAACTCATAAATTCGGTTAAAAGACCACGGACAAATCTCCAGCATCTCGATAAAATGATAACGTTTTAATAAGGCAATTTATATTCCCAGAAAACCGCTTAAATGGCTTTAGAATGTGTTCAGGGCAGGTTTTTAACTGTTTGGGCTTTACTGTGTAAAACCAATGGTCAAATAACAGCTCTGATAATGTGTGCTTGACTACCTTGAGACATGAAATGAATTCACATAAAAATTGTCATGCTTCTAAATTCTTTTATATGGACAACATTTGACTTTATTCTAAGAATTATGTAAAACAGTATAATAGTAAATATTACAAAATTCCCAAAATCGAAATTTGATTTACTTAAAATAATACCACATTCGATAATAAAAGTAAATAATAATTTCAAATTTCCAAGCTTAAAATTATTGAGCTTGGACAATCAATAGTATTTCCTTTAAAAAATAACATGAAATTGATGGGTGATATATCTGAACAAAAAGAGTTTCAAGTTCAAGTCAAGAATTCGATTGGTTTCAATAAATTAATAAATAAAATGATTCAATTCAAAATGGTAAATACTTTTTTTCCGAAATTCATCCGTTACAATAACCGACCTTTGATTACGATGACCTTTAGATCCAAAAATCAAATTTGAGCCATCATATCATTATGATAATGAATATCATATGCAGGAAAACCATTAAGTGTAAATATGTGTGAATCCTGTGTAATTGGAAATGAGTAATGTGCGAACTCTATCATTTGCATTTAATGTGTAACTAATAATCAGGCTTAGCAGTTGCAAGTTTACAATTTCCAGGCATTTGAAAGAATTTTAAACGCAAAGTGATATCCCCCAGCGCTAGGAACAACAATGAAAACACGTTAATATTTCTTAACTCAACTCTCATTTGTTTGCGATTTATGCAACTTTTCGCCATTAGTTTCAATCTCGTTACAATAAGCAATAAAATACCAGGAGCTTTAATAGTAATGTTATCAAGTCTATACAAGGTGATAATCATATGAGAATTTTCTTATCGATTTAAATTTTTCCCACAACATGAATAGACAATTGAAAATGCATATATTGGATAATACGTGGTTAACTTATAACACGCAAAATGCCGCTCCTATTACCTGAGGAATAGATAGGTGCTTGAAATTAATGATCAATGAATGATCTCAAAATCCTCTCAACAACAGTAGTAGTAGTAAACATCTTTATTTCTAAAAAAGGCTATCGACCTATCGGTCTTTCTGCCCTTGTTTAATACATGCAGTCTTAATCTAAATAAACAAACAAATATGAAAATTCTCCCATTCTAGGTTAACAATATTATTAAATAAATAAGATTTCAGTGGCAAGAAGAAATTATTTTATTGTCCACTAGTCCGTTGCGTTTGTAAGTGTTCGAGTAGCGTTAATGTAGGAAACGGAAAGCGGGATTGTCTGGTTGGTCTTGTAGACAAAGGGATTCAGTATGGTCCAGTTGTAGGGGTTGTTTGTCCATTTTGTCTGTAGCTGTATGAGTCTTTCCGAGATCTTTGTCATGTTTGTGCGTTCGTATAGTAGTTGGGTGGGAGGGGTTGTGTAGTGGGTTTTGGGGGTGTCTTATTCGTGTGTATTAGTCTTAGTGCAATTGTTCTGTTGTTTGTTGTATAACGTTTTGTCGTTTCTGTTTCCGTTGGTCATGAGTACATGTCCAAAGTCTAGCAAGGGTCTACAAATAGCTTTATTATATTTTGGTGGCGGTGTTTGTGCTAATTCCTCTGTCTTTGTAGGTTAGTGATCGGAAGTGTTTTGTTCTCTTTATTGTTTCTGCCCTGATGTTTCGTATGTGTTTAGTGAATTTAAGTTTGTGGTCGATTGTGATTCCAAGGTATTTACGTCGTTTTTTGGTTGTGTCGTTTGGCCGTCTGCTGTTATTGTAGGGGAATCAGCGTTGAGTCTGTGGTTTGTTGAGCAGAAGTTGGTTTTTTTGACGCGTTTGGTGTTAGTCTCCATTTATAAAACCATGTCATTGTGTTGTTGTTAGTGTTTGGAGTCTTTGCGCTGCTGTCTCAGTAGTTTTGTCATGTACAATAAGTGCCGTGTCGTCTGCGTATTGTAATATGTATGCCGATCTGTCGATTTGATTTTTGTCTGGTAAGTTGTAATTGTATATGTCATGGCAGTATATATTGTAGAGAAACGGTGAGAGCGGGGATCCTTGAGGGAGCCCTTGTTCAGGGGAAAAAGAAAATGACAGTGTTTTGTCAATTCGTACTTGTAGTTGTCTGTTTTCTAGTAAGTTCTTTATGGTGTGTAGTAGATATGTTGGTGTGTGTAGTTTGTATAGTTTGTATAATAAGCCTCTATGCCAGACACTGTCAAAAGCCTTGTTAATGTCCATAAACAGGCAAGATGTCTTTCTGTCAGTTAGGTGGGTAGTTTGTATATTGTTGGCCAAAATAAAGAGCGGATGAACGGTCGAGTGATGCTGTTTGAAACCAAATTGGTAGGTAGGTATATACTTTCCAATCACTTTGTCAAGCCGCTGCTTCATTATGCATTCAAAAATCTTGCCTAGTACTGGAAGTAGTGTAATTGGTCTGTAGTTGCTCGGTTGTGTATTGTCCAGTCCATTTTTGGGTATAGGGATTATAAAGCCGTTTTTCCATGTTTCTGGGATTCTGCCATTTGTGATGCAGTTGTTCAATTCAATTAGGATCAGTTTGTGTGTTTCTTGAGTTAGGCTTTTCAAGACTTTTGCCTTAATTTTATCCTTCCCCGGTGCAGTGTTCTTGATGTGCGCTAGGGCTTTATCGTACTCTGTGTCTGTGATCAGTGTGTAGGCATAGTTTGGTGAGTTGTTAAAATAGTTCAAGTACCAGTCGTTGATCAAGTTCCAGTTGTCATTGTCGAAGTTAGGGTTTGTCGATGTGCTGAAGGCCCTTTGATAGTGTCTGGCCAATGCGTCCGCTTTCTCTTTGTCTGTGTAGTAGTGTGTGTGTGTAGACAATTGTGTCAGTAGTGCCAGTCTTCCTGTATTGCGCCAGTTTCTTAATTTTTCGCCAGTATGTTTTGCCTTTGTCCTTCTGTATTTCTTTACATGTTTCTAGCCATTTGTCTTGTCGGTATTGTCCAATCATAGTTTTAATGTTTCTGTTAAGTTGGTTCATTGTCTTTTTTAGGTCGTTATTTTGAGTGTTTGTATATAGTCTATACAGTTCTCTCTTATGTTTTATTAGTCTCAGTATGTATTTGGGTAGTGTATGTCGGTAGAAAGCATTTTTTATTTCCGGGCTAAATTTTCCTATGGCTAGTGAAAGTTGTTGTTGTATGGTTTCTATTGAAATGTGCTGTGCTTGTGATTGAATGTAGTCATATATATGTTGTTTCACTTTGTCTATGTCAGTCTTTGTTAGGTTTAAGTTTTTCTCTATAGGAGGTGTATTGGAGGTAGGTTGCGTATGTTGTAAGTCTATGTTAAACGTAATAGCCAGGTGGTCGGCTCCCAGCTCGTTGGTTAAGTTTATGTTGTTGATGGTGTTTGTCAAGTTTTTTGTGTGCAGTAGAACGTCTGGTGTTGAGTCTGGGTTTGCGGGCTCAACAACAATAGACGTAAAAATACATTTTACCGCAGATGTAGTCACTTTGGAGTTACTTATTTAGGCGGATTTCTTTCACCAACAAGATTTTAAAGAATCTTTCAGCCTTTTTAATTTAATTTAAATCAGAGGGATTGCTCTGAACGATTTATCTTTATAGAACCATACACCATATGTTTCGCAAATAGCAGCAAATTATAATAAAACTGTTTTGAACATCCGGGATTTAAAAGAATCATTGTAAGTATCACGAAGAAAGTGGCTAAATTTAATTAATTGAAAATAAAAAAACTCAATTAAACTGAGTATTTATTTTCAGATTTGAAGCTTTAATGGGAATACAATCGACATTTAAAAATTATAGAATGTAACTTTGCCAGAACATGAATTTAAAAGCTGCGCCATTTATGCAGATTAAAATGGAGTAAGACAATTGATTTATTATCGGCAATAATAATCACCACAAGTTGATGATGACCAATGACCTAAATTTGCAGTTATTGCAGTGTGTTGCAATAACTGAATTGCATCGTATTTTAGTTGCCCGCAAAATAATGATTCGTGAAACGACAATTTCTGAATAAAATCCATAATAATCAATTTGTACCTGAAAAATTGTGCCAGTCTCAAAATTACCCACTTGAAGCTAAACACAGGGGATATTTCAGTTCGTAGCGCAACAGGAACATGGAACAAAGTGTCCTTTTTCTCAAAAACAAAGATAGATACGAAAAAATTTAAGAGACAAAACATTTGTATTGTAAGTTGCTTAATCAGTAAAATTGTTCTGCAAAAAGCAGATTGTTCTTAGGAACGTCACTGCGCTTAACAATTATTTATTATTATTAATAATATAATTAGAATACATGATTTTACATTGACCCTGTAAATGCCACTGCAGATTTTCAACAAGATCTACAACAAAATGTTAAAATTGTACTGTATATTGAAAACGAGAAATTTCCTGACTCATACTTATATGCAATTTTCGGTTTAAAATCACTTGGAAAATCAACTTCTGAAGTTTGGCTATGCACTTAAATAACCCTGTAAAATGAAGCCAAAATCTAGCGTAGATTTACTTGGACCTTCTTGCTCTCTTTAATATTAATAATTTGTTTAACTGATTATCACGCACTTCTTTCTGACTACAACTATTTTTGTATTTCAATCCAAAGTTCAAATAATTAAATGAGCATAATTTCCGGATAGAAGATCTTCGTGAGCATCAATCATTGTTTTACTAACGGTACCGGGTGGGTATGCAAATTAACGCGGAAACCAAATCGCAAAGTTATCATTAGACGCACATAATTCGTTTGTGTTGGCCTACGTTAAAACCCACATCGTACATATGTATGCAGGGCAATTGAAGGCCGATCTGTAATAGGCAAATTGATAGGAATTTCAACATTTCCCCCCCAATTGTAGATTCACAAAAAATCGGACATACTATAACAGCGTTATTTATACATTTATAATCTATTTACTACATGAATTACATTAATTATAACATAAATTGTCCAAGTCCTTGTTGATTTGTTGGCACTGATGATACATGTCAATTGCTTTAAGTTAACGCCAAAATCACACCATAATCAATTATTAAATGTCCCATAAAAACAGTTCGACACTTTAAACGATCCATTGCCATTAATATATGATCGTTATAAACCGTTACCACTTGTGGAATAATATTCATCATTACATGGACAGTTCTCTAAACGAGCTGAGTAATGGCTAAGGAATTCAATTTAAGCAACCACCTAAAGGAAAATTTCTGTTAAATTGTGCAAGCGACTCTTTTGCATTTTCACACCTGCAGAAGACGAATAAGATATACGTATCTTTCCTGTTCTGTGTCAATGGGTCATTGTAAATGTTTTCCTATTATTTATCGAGTTGATTTTCATTTGAGTTATTACATTACTGAATTCGACTTATTCGTTGTATTACTTTTTAATTCACATTCAGTAGTTTGATGATCACCAGTTTCATGCAGTAGAGCTCCGCATAAAATTAATCAGATCGCAGCCTACCAAGCCCTTTTGAAACTTGTGGGGCCTTAAACATAATGCCAGAATGCAAAGAAAAGACGAAAGATAAACAGTTTGTCAGACCCAGACATGTAAACAGACCCAGACATGTTTGTCCTGACTCATCACCTGAAAACCAATGTTCTGGATGTACTTTTTAATATGTGTGTGATTTGTATTTTAATATGTGAATTTTGGTGAAAGTTATCTATTTAAATTGATGATAACTGTAAATATATATTTTAGACAAACTGATGATGGTGGATAAAGACACCGAAACGTATTTGTAACATTTTAAATAATAAACAATAAAATTGACTGAAACCCAGGAATACATTGGAATTGACTTAAACATAATGTAAATTTCAAAACAAGGATAAATATACAAATTCCAAATTAAATCCACATACACAATTGGACAATGGCTCCAACTCATTGTGGAACAAAACACGGTACTGCTTGAAGTGGCATCACAAACTGAAGTCACAGCGAAACAAAAGAGGAAAGCATGGATCGCAGACGAAACTGGAATCGCGGAAACAACTGAAGGCCATGGACCTACACAAGCAAGGGGATAGATAACAACATAACAGACTCACACTGTAGAAACGACAAAAACAAGTACCTAAACGACATAGGCGCAGAGGTCGAGCCTCACGCACACAAGAATGAGTCAAAGGACCTGTTTAACAAAGTCAACCAAATTACTCGTACGTTCAACTCAAAGTCCTGGGCAATAAGATCGGAAGATGGTACACTAACAACAGACAGAGCACAGGTAAGGGAGCGATGGAAAAACGATTGCGAGAAATTACTGGAAGACACTGGAAACTCAGGTCACACGCAAACTATAACATACAATGAAAAAGAACCTCCTATACTGAGACAAGAAGTGAAGACAGCAGTTAGCAAATTGAAATCCAACAAGTCGCCTGGAACGACTTCATAGGATCTGTCAAATGATATGGGACACCGATACTTGGCCTGATGACTGGACGAAGTCAGTATATGTGCCAATACACAAGAAAGGACCAAAAGATATATGCGACAACTATAGAACAATAGCTCTTATTTCACACTCCAGTAAGGCCATGTTAAAGATAATATCGAACGCATAAAGCCTTACCTTCTACCACAAATATCATCAGAACAAGCCGGATTTGTCCCAGGGCGCGGATCCAGAGCAGTATTCGATGGTAAAATCTATGGACGATCTTAACTGAAATGGGCGCACCTCACCACTTAATATCCCTAATACAAAATTTATACGACAACAGCACAGCATACGTCAGAGTAGAGGGTGATCTGACCAATCCATTCAGTGAGTAAAGGAGTCAGGCAGGGTTGTATACTAAACCCACTACTCTTTAACATCTACGGTGAGTGGATCATGAAGAAAGCGCTGGATGACTGGCAGGGAGGATTTGCCATCGACGGCATCAAAATCTGCAACTTGCGCTACGCCGATGATACTACTCTAATCGCTGCATCGGATGGAGAATTGATCAATCTTATACGAAGAATTGAAGAAGCAAGCAGCGAAGTAGGCCTGCGGATCAACGGAAAGAAAACCAAAATAATGATAATTGATCGCCAAAATAATAACAGACCTGAAGTAGCAGGGATAAACAACATCGAGACAGTGACGCTTTCATATATCTTGGTACCACAATCTCGAGCAAGGGCGGATCCAACAAGGAGGTAAAGAGGAGAAGCGTAATAGCGAAAGAATCCATGACCAAACTAACCAACGTATGGAAAAGCCATCACATATCCTTTAACACCAAAATGAGATTGGTCAGGAGCCTGATGTTTTCAGTCTTCCTATATGGATCAGCATGCTGGACGTTAAAAAAGACGGATAAACGGAAGATAGACGCCTTCGAAATGTTTTGTTGGTGCAGAATGCTGAGAGTGTCCTGGACCAACTCAGAATTAAGAAGAGATTGAGCATTGTGGTAACGGAGAAAATAGCTAAATTCTTTGGTCATGTGGTTAGAAGAAATGATCTCTACAGTCTCACTTTGGAAGTGTCAATCCCTGGCAAGAGTCAGGTCGCCTTCAAGATACATCTACTACTACTCTATCTCTACTACTCTATACTCTATCAGAAAGATCCAGAAATAATTATTTTATCTGTGACTTTATAAATTAGGTTCACAATTAATTATTTTTATTTATTTATCATTATCTATTCCCCAGAGCAGGGATCGCCGCTCTCCCATTTTCTTTACAATGTATTCTGCCTGACTGGAATAACAATTGACAAAAAACTAAAATTTACGAAACATGTGCGAAATACTCGAATAGAAATGATAAAAAACTAAACACACACAACACCAAAACTGCAACAAGACTTTTCAAATCCATCTGTTAACCACTGCCAGGCTATGGAAACATACTCACAGAAAATATACAGAAAACAGAACAGATAGCAGTAAGAATGATTACAAAAATAAAACACTTTGAGAACCAACTATACAATGCATCTGAAATACAATTGACAACAATAACTGAAAGACTAGAAATCTAGGCAAAGTGGAAGGACAATCCACACAATAATAAAATAAATGGAAAAAATAATCCTGGAATAAAATGAACTTTCTTTGCTAAACAGAACAAACTAGACAATCACGACTCCCATTCCCTTTCTTGAACCTGAGAGTCCCTTCGGATATAGAAACTTAATTCGGTGTTATTTTGTAAATATTCGCTTAACAAAAAGGTTACTAAATAACATGAGCTGAAAGATCGATGGCCTTTTTTCGCGGAAGCAGAGATTGATAGAAATATTTATATTTTTCCTTGAAATCAAGACTATTTATGTATTTTATATATAAAAACAAATTATCTATTGGCATGTCCATTTTCAAAATGCTGGAAATTACTGGCCCAACACAAAACTTTTGTATTTCAACCAGATTTCCTAGGGCATTTATTATTGCATTTTCAAACTTTATCCACTGATTTTAATTAAAATAATAGGAAAATAAAACTATATTAGTGGTATTAAAAGAATATGTGCAATTGCATTTATATTCAACCAGCGTTCTATTTCAGTATAAGGAATGCCGTCGACATAAAAGCAATGCTATTAAGCGGAATTGAAAGATTCCTATAAAATTATAGGAGGTAGCTATAAAGAATATTCTATAGGCCTCTGCTATTATTCACATGCAAGGCAGAAACCGTTTACGCTCAGATGCACTAAACGTAAGTTACTACATTATAACGACATCTTCATCTCAAAATTCAGTGATAAAAATTAACATTATTGATTGTTCGCAATAATTTTCTGTACTAATAAAGTCCACTCTCATACTAGATGAATGCATGGGTGATTTTCCAGGGACAGTAACTACACTTTTTGTACCGTATGCATAAAGTAGTTCACACGTATTTTACTGATTCAACCATCTGCTTCCTGTATTGCCTCATCGTAAAAGTGCAATCCCCAAGAGCTAATTTTATAGCATGTATTTTGCATTTTGTTTCTTTAATATATACCTTGACTTTGTAATACCTAAAGCATTTGCAAGTTAACATAAAGCAATGATTCAAGACATCAGGTTCGTAATATTTGTTGAAATTTCAAACAGATTTTATCAATGAAATCAAGACGAAATTGCTTCTGGTCAATCTGTTGCATTATTTTCGCACAGTTAAAATAAAGTTCAAAAGAGCGCAAATTCTTATTTTTGGAAGATCAGTAAAGATACAGTGAATGCAGATACAGTGAACTTTTAAACTTCATGCAACTGCTTCAATTTTCACTCATGTTAATTTCAAACATATTTGGCACGAAAAACAATGCAAAACTATGAATTTGCTGAAAATATATCTGGCGTTTTACAGAGCTTTCAAATGCAAATGTCCATTCCAAATGTAAATAAAGAGCAGCTAATTATAATAAAAAGACGAGAAACATTTTTCTTTCTTGGCTAATTTCGACCTGATAAACAATTTTACATGCCATTAACAATAAAGCTAAGGGGCATTTTTCTAATGTTGACTTTTATGTTTCAAATAATTTATGCATGTATTCTGTAACGGCGTGTTATATTAATACATTCACGTAACATGTAACCCAATAACACTAAAAGCCAATAACACCTAATTTAAAATACACCTGAAACTGTATTAACATAAATTATTATATGCATATATTTGCGTCTACTTTGGAAACAGCCCAATCCAATTTAAACGAAATGTAAAATTCTAATAACGAGATTACAAGCTGCAAATATTCGTCCCAATTTCATATTTCCTCTGATGATTTAATGTTTATTTAATTTTTCATTTATTGATTTTTATTTTGTATTTAGTATAGAATTAGTTCTATAGTTCAAGTCTATAAAATCCGTACATTTTAATAATCTGGAATGATCTAAACAGATAGCGTTGGCATACTCCGTGTTCGTACTTAAAATTCCGATAAAAACTTCTTATATTTATCAAACAATTAAAATGTTATACCCAAAACGAGTTGCAATATTATTAAACCAGATACACTTAGGGCGATAAGTATTTAGCAGATAAACATCTAGATATCGAGAAAAGGCTTCTAGCATGCATTTCTGGTTAATGTACCTACCTACCTGAATGTTGCTGCGTATGGTTCTGGTGCTTCCTGTTTACAAGTTGCTATAATTGGCACAATGACTTCTTAAAGGCATTCGAGAATGCCGCTCTTAAGCGAAAAGAAAGATTAAAACAGAAAGTTTAGATTCTGGCCTTGTGCCCACCGGGACATCTCTCCTTCGACTTCCTCATCACTACATATAATCGCGATAAGCTTCTGGAAAAATTGTAACGAGCTTGAACTCTTCGGAAACACCATCAATCGCGATTAACATCGATAAATCAGCAATTAAAAGTAAATTAAAACGTTTTCAAGGTAAGGCTGGTAAATTATGTTGTAGCTTCAGATGAAACGGTTCAACAAAGTTACTTAAAGACTAACATTAATTAATCGGCATCCCCAGGTGCCTTTATACCTAATTGAAAGCCACTTTTGTCGTCTTCACTTAAAACGTTATAAGCGTTCCGCAGGTAGTAATTTATTATCAAATCATCAATCAAGGTTCCATGTTTCAAAGAACGATAGTAATAAACCAAAAAACAAATAATAAGGAAAACAAACTAAAATTAGCTATAAGGAACACCTGCGATCTTAACGTAGAAGTTACCATTTCTTGCTACCATTGCATGGAACACTGTAATATGCTAAGGTATGTTGTAATGTCACATAAATACTCTACTGAGATCCGTTACGATCTTTTAAATTACCGCAAATCTAAAGCAAATTGTTATTGCGATTATCCAGTAGAAAATTATGGATGTGTACGCTCTAATTAAAATCTGCAAGACTTCATAGGTGATCTGGTTAAGTCGCAAGGTATTTTACTATTCAAAAGAAAAGGAGTGCAAATTTTAAAAAATGTATGATAATTGCTGATGGGTTTATAAAGAATTTAAGTAAGAAATTACTTTTGATTTTTAGAATGTTATTATTAGCCAGATAATTACCATCCGCACCTACTTTCATCATTTAACAAATTCCTTAGCACCTATATGCGATAAAATTAACTTGCTAAACTAAAATCTGAAATGACGGCAACCGATTTCTATCCACGCCCAATAAGGCCGCGCTATATATTTACGACGTTTTTTTTTAATTGCTCTCTTATCTTATTCCATAAAATGTACAGTTCATTCTCGTTCTCGACAAAATTAATTTGCTATCGTGAAATGATTATCACATTCAGCGAACGAATACATTCCTCAGGGTAACGGCCATTAATTACACAGTTTCACATGCTAAATTATTGGAGTTTTTTAATATAATATAATTATTCAGAGCATAAGGGCTGAGAAACAAAATTATTAATTTTTTTTGGGCCCGCGAAGGAATAATAACAATTCAATCAGTTGAGAAAGGAATAAAAAAACATAGGAATTAAAATATATATTTAAATACAAATTTAAACAATTTTCTGGAAGATGGAAGAAGAATTCCTAGTTCCGGTTAGTTAAATTTGAACATACATTATTTATAGTCTTAGCAAAGAGAGATTTTTCTTCAAAAAACATCATCGATTGGTTTCGTCTTTTTTTCATAAACGGTATTTTTTGTATGTTTCACTAAACAATTTAGTTCTCAGAATTACAATTTATTAAATATTCTGAACTTTTCACTTTTTTACTTTATAATGGCAATAAATTGACAAATCTTGAGCACAATTAAGCACTCAATACACGAAAAAACAAAAACTGATTGCATCGAAACCTAACACATAATTTAAACACAACTTCGTTTAATTTGAAGATATTTCAACACTGAGCCAAAAAATCTGCAGTTCTAGAGTTGTGCCGAGCCATCGGGCACGACACTGGTTGTAAAGCAAACGAAACACTGTTTATTAGTAAATTTCCACTTTCTGCCTCTCAAACAGTGCCGTGCCCGAAGAGCTCGGCACAACTTTCGCCTTAATTTGGAGAAATTTCAAGACTGAGCCAATAATCTCCAGTTGTAGAAGTTGTGGCGAGCCCTCCGGGTAAGACACTGTTTGTAAAGCAACGAAATACTGTTTATTAGTAAATTTCCACTTTCTGCGTCTCAAACAGTGTCGTGCCCGAAGGGCTCGGCACAACTTTCGCCTTAATTTGAAGAAATTTCAAGACTGAGCCAATAATCTCCAGTTGTAGAAGTTGTGCCGAGCCCTCCGGGCAAGACACTGTTTGTAAAGCAACGAAATACTGTTTATTAGTAAATTTCCACTTTCTGCCTCTCAAACAGTGTCGTGCCCGAAGGGCTCGGCACAACTTTCGCCTTAATTTGGAGAAATTTCAAGACTGAGCCAATAATCTGGAGTTGTAGGAGTTGTGCCGAGCCATCCGGGTACGACACTGGTTGTAAAGCAACGAAACACTGTTTATTAGTAAATTTCCACTGTCTGCCTCTCAAACAGTGTCGTGCCCGAAGGGATCGGCACATCTTTCTCCTTAATTTAGAGAAATTTCAAGACTGAGCCAATAATCTGCAGTTGTAGAAGTTGTGCCGAGCCCTCCGGGCACGACACTGGTTGTAAAACAACGAGACATTGATTATTAGTGAGTTTTTACTTCCTGCCTCTCAAACAGTGTCGTGCCCGAAGGGCTCGGCACAACTTTCGCCTTGATTTGAAGATATTTCAACACTGAGCCAAAAATCTGCAATTGTAGAAGTTGTGCAGAGCCCTCCAGGCACGACATTTGTCGCTATCATTTGCTTACTTCATGATTCTATTTCCGATAGCAAAATTATTCATTTGTGTTTAAAATAGCGTGGAAGATGAAACTTATGTTATAAGTATGAAAAAAAATTAAGATTATCATCACATCAAGTATAATTTATATGGCTTCAAATATTACGTATATTTAAAATAGTCTTGACCTAGACCTAATAATAAACGTGAAAACGTTAAATCCCTGCTTGGTTATTTTTATTCTCGAATTTAAAAACGTGGGTGGGCGTTTGTATTAATTAAGAATATTGTAAATATTTCTTATGCGACCTAGAACTTCGGTTAGAGGCCGATTAACGTGGGAAAATGGGCGCTAATCTGCAGGATGTTTTGATAGATAATATTCATGTATTTTTAGCAAGTGCAATTGAAAAAAATATTTATGTATGATTTAGATCCGTAATTTACAACGACTTTGTTAGCTACTGATGATTAAATTCTACATTGGATGATTTTCTAGGAGGCAAACCAATATTTCGGTAAAGACATTGATTGACAAACAACCATTTATGTAATTAATCACCATATACAGGTGCGTCTTCAAGATTATTACCCTCATAAAATAAGAATATGTATAATGTAAATTAAGTGTCAAACAAATATGCTTACAGTACATTCATTACATTAAAATAATTTATTACCATTCCCAACTGCCCTGGCAATTTTTTTTTAGTTTAACGAAAATAGATAAATCAATCATAGAACAATCAAGATGTTGATGGAGTGTCGTCGGGCTCAGGCAAATTGCCTAGAATAGCACAGTATGCGTTCATAGGTATAGTAAAGTCAAGATTTAGATTTATGGACATTTGTATGTGAGATTTTATTTCCATTATTTTAAAGGAATCGACTAAGTGCTTAAATTGTAACGCACCAATCTTTTTGTGTGATTGATTGTTCTAATTTCATAAGCTTACCCGAGTGCAACCGACATTTTTTTAGGCTTCGAGCCAACTGAAACTGACTTCCGACGATTAGAAATCAAGGAAAATGTTGCAATAAAATCAACAATGAAATTATTTTGTAAATAGTGTCAAAGTTATAAATATGAAGTAAGGAATCATAAATGTTTCCAGTTCAGCTGCCTAAAAATAATACTTTATGAAACACGTAGATCATAATGGTTAAACTGTACAGTAGTTAGTACTGTACAGTAGTTAGTACGTAACTGTATTATTAATAGGCCGGTAGCCCCCCATACATTTAATTTATTTTTGTGTGTTTCATATAAGTTTGGAAATTTCTTATTTAATCAATCTTTCCAAGTTAATTTTTGTTAAATAAATTTACAGTTCAACAAAGTTGGTTATGCTTAAGGAGCAAGCATATTTTATGCAAAAAAGATAATGGTAGCAACTACTGCACATAACTGCTCGACAAAATAAACGTTACACTGACAAATTTGGACCAATTTCGGAATTGGATAAATTCTGATCGCTGCGAGCGATTCTATTTCTGTTTGGAGCGTTATTTAGTGCAATTCGTTTTCGGTTAGTAAGTGTTTTTGCAAAAAAATACTGGTTCAGATAAAGTTTCTACAGGGTGGCCAATGAAACAATGCAAAATTGGTGAAAGTTCCACGTGTTCTCAGTTGGACAAAAAAACGCATTTGTTTAGTATTTCCACGCCACAGGCATTAAGATTTGTCTCTTCTTCTTCTTGATCTGCAAACCATTAATGGATGTTAGCGACCACATTATCCATTGCCACTCTGTCTTAGCCGTCTTTACGAGTGCCTGGATGTTATGTAAACCTGTCCATTGTCTTATATTTCGAAGCCATGACATCTTCTTTCTCCCAATTCCTCTTCTGCCCTCAATCTTTTCTTCGATAATTAATAATTATCGATTCGTTTATTACAAATTTTCTCGCATCTCGTTTATTACAGAGTGGTCTCAAAAAAAGCAACTTTTTCGTCTGGCAGTGATAAGGATTTTTCTTTCTGAACCGATTAGCAAAATCTAAGGCTTTTGTTGAAGCTTAAACATCACAGTCGACTTGAGAAAAAAAAATTATATACAGGGTTGCATCGATGAACAAATTAATTAACTAACTTTAGTTGAAAGTCTGCCAGAATCACAGATTTCGAGAGCAATTCTGATTTAGGTATTTTTTATGCAACCCTGTGTATTGAATTCTTGTCTTAAATTTTCTATGAAGTTTTAGCTACAACATGAGCTCAAGATCGTGAAAATCAAGAGAAGAAGAAGTTATGGCTGCAAGACCAAAAAGTTATGTTTTTTTTAGATCACCCTATAAAATAGAAGAAATGGCCGAAAAAATAAAACTCTTTCGGAGCTATTAGGTTTATTTTTAAACTTTTTATGTCGGCACCCAAAAAAGTTTTTGTCCACTAGGAGCATGCAACTTTCCGAAATTTTGCAATTTTCATTTGTCACCCTGTAGAAAGTGCTGAATAATGCTTCAAATAGAAAGCAAATCGCTTCTAAGCAATCAGAAATATTCAGTTTTCAAAGTTAGGGCAAATTTGGCTGTGCAACTGTTCATTTTATTGAGCAGTTTAGATGAATATATGTACTGGTCATTTCCATATTCCATCTTTGGAAATAAGCTAAGTAGCTTTGTTTCTGTATTCGCACTGTTTCAAGCTACCTAAATGAATCAGTATCTAGAACACAGTATTTCGCAAATTTTAAGGGTAGTGCTAAGTGCGGTATAATTTTTTGGGCATCCAACTCAGAGGCACAAAGTATTTTTGTTATCCAAAAGCCATTCAATAAGAACTATATCAAATATTCAAAAAATCCAAATACTGCTTATTTATCTTATGCTGTTGCTATTTATTAATCCGAAGGCGACTACTTTCTTTCGATTCCAAGCGATTGTAAATTTTCCGATTTAAAAAAGGCAATTCGAATGAACCAGCAAATTTATGCCATGCAAGATTATGCTAATGTAATGAAACTTGCAGGCATAAGCACCGGTACTGAGTTGTAAAAGAAATAAGAACAGAATTTAAATTTAATTGCAATCTTAGAAAATGAAATCATCAACAGAAAAACACACAATCTAGAATACAATATTTGTTGGGTGCCAACCAGACTATAACAAAACTGGAAAAGAATATACCTTTTTCCATTTTTATTCATCTTCATTTAAATATTCCCATCTAAAATCTGTCTCTGCCTTTAAGAACCATATAGAGATTTTTTGACTTGATGCTACCGAAATATCAAAGATTTAGAGAACATTAAATATCTCCCATTTCTATGGAGGTTTTAACATTTTTTCCAAGGGACTTATGAAGAAATCCCTAGACTTTGAGTCTGAGAAACCGAGATGAAGAACAGGCAAACAGCTTCAATTTTATTGCTCCACATAATAACGTTTTTTCTGCTATAGTGAAACCAGATATGTGAGTTTTCGCACAATAAACTGTTCGACTTTTACTACGCATTTCCTTTTTCAGCAACCAAATTTGCTTGTTAAATGCATTCTGTTTACATTTTTTAAGGAACTGAAAGTTATTAGTAGAAGCGCTGAGTAACTTTATCTATCTATCTTTATCTATATCTATCCAAGTGGGTTTACTATTTTAAATGACTTCCAATACCCTAGGCTTAAAGGCAAATCATAAGCTAAAATAAATCATATCCATGCAAATTGTTTATACCTACTAGAATTAAAAAAAAATCCTGCTTAACCTTGTCCTTCCTGCGGACATTAACCTAATGTGTACCCTGAAGATATATAAAACATCAAATATAAAAATTCGACAAAGAATGACTGGTATAAGTCGAAAATTAAGACAATTGAAACCCACCTTCGCACATTTTCAAAGTGCTCTTTCGGTCTTCTGCTATTACCATATTATGATTACCAATCTTGTCAATAGAAATTTGCATAGAATTGTTTACATTCAGTGGAATAATCGATAATTATTTGTGTTTATCAAATATTGCGTGTTTTGCATGAGCAAAATCGCACAGTCACTAAATTCAATACACAAGTCATCCGCCTCTAAAGAGTCTCATCTCAAGAATTCAAGATATCTATTAGAATGTCTTGTTTTCCAAAATGTTTATGTTAATTTTATTACGCATTATGTGTGCTGTTTTGCATGATATTTCAATAATCTAAAAATAATCGTATTACGTTATTCGCTAAATTGTTTTTTTATTGTTTTAGGGTCCAGATGGGCAGTACGCGGGTACTGCTAGGGGAAGGGCCATGAGCTCGGGTGCCCTCTTTGGGCACCGAGTCTGAGATGCGTGAGGAGGAGCTAGAGGTCGCCCTTAAGGTACGTTAATAAGTTATAAACCATTTAAAAATTTATTAAACTATTTTCCTAATTCTTTATTAAAATAGTTAGAAGATGATCTTGAAAAATCTGAATTGGTGCAGTTAGACGAAGAAAAATTTGATTTTTTTGCAAAATTTAAAAAAAATTAAATTTTATCTTTTTTGTTTGATTTTCCAATTATTTTATATTCCATTTATTTAATGGAATAATTCTTAACTATTCATATTAATTATACAAAGTGCTTATTTAAGTTTTCAGTTTCTTAACAAGGACTTAATTTTATGCTTAAATGTTTTTTGAATAAAATTAGTTTTGGAGAAATTCGCAAACTTTCTAGGCATGATTCAAATTGAATAATTATAATAGCAATTCTTATTATATTTGCATAATGTTTTCATGATTTTTCAGTCATGCTGTGTACTTACCTTATTGGGCTAACCATGACTTTCTCTTTTTAGCAATGTAGAGGAATAATTTCCAGCGTGGCACTTATTGGTGTTGATCTTGGCGAGCTAAAACAAAAAAACAAATGAAATTATTGCACAATAAGAACGTAGACTATTTGCAATAATTACACTTTTTAAGTACCCTGTATATGTTTTAATAAAATCACGGGAATACTAAATGGACGTCCGACTTGTGTAGACAAAATTTCAAGAAAATCGGGAAAAACTTTGAAACTAACTTGTAACTGGAAAATTTTTCCACTTCGCAATTTTAAGCTTTTCGAAAAATTAATATAACAAATAAGAATGTTGAAATTGATTTTCTGTGGTTGTACTTCGACTTATGTTCTTCTACAGTAACACTTTGGATGTTTCCCACATATTTACTTATGCTACTACTTTTCCGTTTGAATTTTCTTCCTCTGAAGGTGTTAGCGGTTCGCGCGAGCGAAACGTTAGTACCAAATTCCTACAGTTGAGAACTTAATAACACGAAAATGAGCATAAATCCTCAATCATTTCATAAATAGTATAATTTATAGTCTTTTTGCTTTTACTGATGATTCTCTTCTTTTGTACGTGCTTCATTTGTATCATCTTTATTTGCGTTGACTACAGCATCGTGAGAAATAATTCAAGCTTTAATTTCTTATCAATCTTAGCTTATTTAGTTATTGTTCAAGTTATTAGTTATTGTTTAGAGTATTGTTCAAATTTGTTTCTAATTGCAGGTGGTGATCGTGGGCAATGGCGGAGTAGGCAAGTCCAGCATGATTCAACGATACTGTAAGGGTACTTTCACCAAAGACTACAAAAAGACTATAGGAGTCGATTTTTTAGAACGCCAAATCGAGTAAGTAAATTTTGAGTTTTTCTTTTTTATACATTTTATTATGACCATAAAAATAAAGCAGCTTACACACTTGCAGGCTTTCCAAAGATTATTACACAAAGACTTCAACAGCAATTTGCCTTTTCGCATTAATTCTTAGTAATTGCAAATAAAATTTGAAATACAGACTTATTTTGTCACAATGTCTGAATACGTAAAAAGAGTAGCTAAATTTAAGCGACGCCATGTCTCTTTTGAGTAACGTAAGAGAGCAATCAGAAAGAAAAATGAGCAAATGTATATGTATTTCTTGGCTAACTGCCTGTTCTTAATTATTCATTTTGATTTCACTTCCTTGACTGCCGCCGAGAAGTGATCTACTTTATTGTTCTTTAAATAGTAATCAGTTTATATGCATCAATGTAACTTGAATTCCTTTTCTAAGTTCTTCACATTTAGCTGAAATTTAACAATTTATTGCAAAGGCTTGACCTACCTAAAATATTAATTTTCATTTAAGATGAAATAAACGCTTTAATAAAGTTACTAAATAATAAGACTTCAAAAGTAGAATAAGCCTGGATTAATACCCTTTTTAAAGAGCAGAAAGACCAATTAGACCGATAATATCTATTTCTATCTGTTTCTACACGTATTTAAAGATAATGAGTAGTTCTAAAAACTATATATTTTTAAAGCTAATTAATCACAAGTTTTATGTATGACGGCGGCATGTAAGTAGATGTCCTCGATAATATTTTCGTATAAATCTGAATTTTTACGCCACTCCATATAATTGAAATGTCATTGAAAAATATTACTTACAAATGTGAGTTTAGAAAATAACCCAATTTATATTTAGAATATCATACACATAAACGTGTGTAACGAGGCAGCAGAATATTTTTAAATTACAATTTAATTAAATGTACATAAGTAGAGACATATATTTCGTTAGCTGGAGAGAACCTAAAACCTACTATTGAAAAATCAATTAAATATAACACATTTTGTACCTATTAAATCCTTTGTGTGGAAACCGTGAGTTCGTGATCTGACTTTCAAAGAATGACGAAATAACTACAGCATAAAATGCAAATTCTAAGCTTTATTGTTGATTTATGGTTTGATACATCCAAACTTCCTGCCATCTGTGTAATTCTTCTTTTATATTTACGTTGAAGCTGATGAATTTTTCGTGCTTTAGGCCGTTGTAGAAAAGCGTTTGTTCCTGACGTCTTGCAACCACGAGTGGCTTGAATCTTCAGACGTGGTGTGCTCCACGTGGCACAACAACCACCTTTGAATTTGCAAGCCGCCCGTGCTTGCGAACGTCGAGAAGAAACTCTTTTCCACGATGGGGGTTAAAAGCCCGAAAAACTCATCAGCTTCAAGCAATGGCCGCTAAAGGCTAACTCTTTTGATAAAACGTTTATAACTTCGAAAAACATGCACCTAATTCCAAATTTCGAATTTGGGTTGGTGAATTAACACACACAACTTTGGCGATATTTCAAATGTATTTCCTTAAATTTGAAAAGTAGATTCAAACAATTCGACAAAGTGAACAAGATACATACAAAATAAATAAATATAAATTAATTATTACAATGCGGAATGGTAATCCTAGAGCATTCTATAATAATGCTCATGCAAGAATAATAAAGTAAATACCCTCTCATAATGAAGATGATACATAATGATGATGATGATGATAGGAAAAATGTATTTTTATTTGCAACTGTAAAAGATCTTTCAAAAAAAAATTATGAACTAATGAATATGAAAAAGCGGACGTTTTTGCACTTGGTATATACAGAGATTAGTTGACTATTGACTGATTAGTCTACTAATCTCTGGTATATATATCGACAAGCCACAATTCGATTAGGCTGCGGCTAGAACTGTTAAGTTCGTGATGGTATGAAAGTTATAAAACATTGAATATATTTGGCGTTGAAATGGATCTAAACTAAGAAATATTTGTAAAAAGCCGTTTTTAAACAAGTTAAAATGTGCTAAACGTTATAAAAAGACGATAATTTGGAAACTAACACTAAAAAAACAGTTTTTTTTAATCTAGTAGAAAAAAGTTGTTAAATTTCATTTCTTCGTTTCTGTAAATTTAGGTTGGTCTTCATTAGTCAGAGTTTGTTTGAATTTCCAACGCGGCATTAAAACTTTCGTTTAGTTTCTTAAAACATTTAAACGAAAACGAAAAGAATTAACAATTAGAAATGTTTTTTTATTTGTGTAAATTTAGGTTGTTCTTTATTGGTCTGAGTTTCATTCGTCTAGTAAACTTGAATTTCATAACATGTTTTTGATTAAGTTTAAAATAAATACAATACAATATAAATTTTCCAACTGAATACGTAAATTTTGTAAAAATTATTAACATCGATAGAACACCTAATCAATGGATATTCGAACATGGCAAATTTCATCCGTACAAGAATGGTATATGTGCACCAAGTGAATGAAGATGAGTTTGATCAGCAGGTGGAATTTTGCGATATTAAGCCTTCACAGGCAGCTGCTAACTGACATTTTCTATTTAATATCTACTTTTCTCCCTCAACAACCCTTTGAACGACTGCCTACATTTTACCATACCCTACTTAAACGACCTGATACACATATATCTGACATACATACACCCACACTCCAACCTAGAACAAAACATACTGACCAAGGCAAGCATCTATTAATATGCAATAATTATAGGCGACTTTAACTTGAACAGAAACAAAACGAAACAACTTAAAAGATTTTTACAAAACTCCGACTTTATAAAACAGCACACCCCACCAACTTTTCTGATGCCCGCAAACCCAGATTCAACACCAGACGTTCTACTGCACACAAGAAACTTAACAAACACCATCAACAACATAAACTTAACCAACGAACTTGGATCCGACCATCTGGCTATTACGTTTAACATAGACTTACAACATACGCAACCTACCTCCAATACACCTCCTATAGAGAAAAACTTAAACCTAACAAAGACTGACATAGACAAAGTGAAACAACATATACATGACTACATTCAATCACAAGCACAGCATATTTCAATAGAAACCATACAACAACAACTTACACTAGCCATACGAAAATTTAGCCCGGAAATAAAAAATGCTTTCTACCGACATACACTGCCCAAATACATACTGAGACTAATAAAACAAGAGAGAACTGTACAGACTATATACAAACACCTCAAAATAACGACCTAAAAAAGACACTGAACCAACTTAACAGAAAACATTAAAACTTTGATTGGACAATACCGGACCAGACATTTGGCTAGAAACATGTAAAGAAATACAGGAAGGACAAAGGCAAAACATACTGGCGAAAAATTAAGAAACTTGGCGCAATACAGGAAGACTGGCACTACTGACACAATTGACGAAAACGGAATAGAACGCTACACAGACAAAGAGAAAGCGGGACGCATTCGCCAGACACTATCAAAGGGCCTTCAGCACATCGACAAACCCTAACTTCGACAACTGACAACTGGAACTTGATCAACGACTGGTACTTGAACTATTTAACAGCTCACCAAACTACACCTACAAACTGATCACAGACACAGAGTACGATGAAACCCTAGCGCACATCAAAAACACTGCACCGGGGAAAGATAAAATTAAGGCAAAACTCTTGAAAAGCCTAACTAAAGAAACACAACAAACTGATCCTAACTGAATTGAACAACTGCAATCACAAATGGCAGAATCCCAGAAAACATGAAAAACAGGCTTAATAATCCCTATACCCAAAAAGGACTAGACAATACACAACCGAGCAACTACATACCAATTACACTACTTCCAGTACTAAGCAAAATTTTTGAATACATAATAAAGCAGCGGCTTGAAAAGTGATTGGAAAATATATACCTACCTACCAATTTGGTTTCAAACAACATCACTCGACTGTTCATCCGCTCTTATTTTGGTCAACAATATACAAACTACCCACCTAACTGACAGAAAGACAGCTTGCCTGTTTATGGACATTAACAGGGCTTTTGATAGTCTCTGGCATAGAGGCTTACTATGCAAACTATACAACTACACACACCAACATATCTACTACACACCATAAGAACTACTAGAAAACAGACAACTTACAAGTACGATTGACAAAACACTGTCATTTTCTTTTTCCCCTGAACAAGGGCTCCCTCAAGGGATCCCCGCTCTCACCGTTTCTCTACAATATATACTGCCATGACATATACAATTACAACTTACCAGACAAACATCAAATCGACAGATCGGCATACATATTACAATACGCAGACGACCACGGCACTTATTGTACATGACAAAAACTACTGAGAGAGCAGCTCAAAGACTCCAAACACTAACAAACAACACAATGAATGGTTTTTATAAATGGAGACTAACACCAAACGCGCCAAAAAAACTAACTTCTGCTCACAAACGGCGATACGATAACTGCAGACGGCCAAACGACACAACCAAAAAACGACCGTAAAATACCTTGGAATCACAATTGACCACAAACTTAAATTCACTAACACATACGAAACATCTGGGCAGAACAATAAAGAGAACAAAACACTTCCGATCACTAACATACAAAGACAGAGGAATTAGCACAAACACCGCCACCAAAATATATAAAGCTATTTGTAGACCCTTGCTAGACTTTGGACATATACTCATGACCAACGGAACAGAAAGGACAAACGTTATACACAAACAACAGAACAAATTGCACTAAGACTAATAACACGAATAAGACACCCCCAAAACCCACTACACAACCCCCCCACCCAACTACTATACGAACGCACAAACATGACAAAGATTTCGGAAAGACTCATTACACCTACAGACAAAATGGACAAACAACCCCTACAACTGGACCATACTGAATCCCTCTTTGTCTCACAAGACCGACCAGACGATTCCCGCTTCCGTTTCCCTACATCAACGCTACTCGAACACTTACAAACGCAAACTGACTACTGGACAATAAAATAATTTTTTCTTGTCATTAGAATTTTATTTCATAATATTGTTAACCTAGAATAAGAGAATTTTCATATTTGTTTTTTATTTAGATTAAGACTACATGTATTAAACAAGGGCAGAAAGACCGATAGGTCGATAGCCTTTTTTTAGAAATAAAGATGTTTACTACTACTATCTACTTTTCGGACAAGTGGACCATTTTCAAATCTCTACTCAACCGTCATCAAATGTCGCTATTGGGCTGATAATGATCCCAGAATTTTTTTCGCTGTCCAAACTCAAACCCCTCAAAATTAAATATCTTTTCCCAACTACTGAAATAACAAGAATCGAAAGACGAAACGAGGCTCTGTTCGACCCTAAATTTTGGCACCCTCAGTTTTCCTTTCCGATGGACCACCTTATATATTTGAAAGAAAATTATAAAATTTTTAAAAATGAAACTCTCTCTCATTTGTTATTCGATGTTTTAGAGTTGATGGTGAAGATGTTCGACTTATGTTATGGGACACAGCAGGACAGGAGGAATTCGATGCCATTACTAAGGCTTACTATCGAGGTGCACAAGCTTGTGTGCTAGCATTTTCCACAACGGATAGAGATTCATTTGAAGCAGCACCACTCATGGAAGCTTAAGGTATTTAATAAGATATATTCTGATATTAATTTTTCCGAATTTGTCATCACGCCCTGGCTCAAACTGGGTTTTTTACAAGTTCAATAATATCATTAAAAATGTATTTTTATTCGAAGGTTCATATTTATCATCAAAAGATAATGGGGATATTTCGAGATTCAATGTTGACTTTCACTAAAATGTGTCTTTATAAATTTTGCCCTTGGACAATATTAATTTGAGTTCGTATACTGAAGTTATCACAGACTGAACATTGACCTAGTGTGCTAGTAATAAAATATTATTGCCTGTAAGCAGGTGTATTTTTTTAGTTAATTAAGTCTGAGTTTCTGTTTCATTTAAGGGCTGACTCGTTGTATTATTAGTCTAAAGCATATAAATGCAGTTGCTCCAGCTAGTCGAGTCAGTCAGCTGGTAACCACGAAAGAGCAATCAAATTTTTGTTAACAGTCCATTTTGTAGTATTTAAATAAAATATTTTTAAAATCAAAGTTCTCGCCATTGATTGTTAACTCATGAAAAAATCTATAAACTGATTGCGGACAATCTGTATTATGCGCTACGAGGTCATAACTTTTGGTTGCTAGCTCAGCTCTTTCTAATCACCCAACTTATGATAATTTTCCATTGTTATCTCACAATTAGCTAGCTCATTCTGAGAGCATGCGCGTTGTAAGCAATGTTCCGGAACCTGGTCGCATGTATAGCGTAGCCATCCAAGAAAATTTATGTATGCAAGTTCAAATATCTCTATTTGAGAATAAATGTATTATACATGCTGGTTTTGTTTGCTCAAGAATCGTTTTTTTATTTTAATTTATTAATGACAAACTTGGTGTTTTTTAGCTTCAAGTCTTAGAGCGCAACCATTCAAGGGGACAAGAAAAAAGTTTATAACATTTACCAATCCCACTAATTAGAGTCTAAAAATTCCTGATCAATTACCATCGCGAATTGACAACAAAAAATAATTTAATGATAGATAATCGTCTAAATGGTTAGTCTTTAAATCTAGCTATGTTGGTGAATTATATTAATTTAAGAAAATAACTTAACAACAAACGGAAATAGGAATACCAAGCACTGGAAGCTTACTGATACATTAAGAATAACCATTCCATAATGAATAAATACAATTATCTTATTCAATGTTTTGGCACCACTAAGCAGTAGGCAGTCAACCAAAACCATTGTCGAGGTGAAAAAACTCATATATTGTTTCAATGAATTAATCAGATATTAAACAAGGAGATTTGGGTACCTAACAGACTTTAATTAGTTGTTTAAATCGCATCGCAGCTGCTTAAAACTCAAATGCTTTGCAGTATATTATTAATGTATGATAACATTTTAGTACAAAAGCTGTAACTAATCACTTGTTAAGTATAATTCAAAAGAAATTTCCTGGGTTCCAGTCAATATATATATAATTATATATATAATCTTTATTTTCCAATAGGCTATCGGCCCTCGGCCTTTCTGCCCTTGCATATAGACATGTATTGGATTAATTTTAACTATATTAACTTAAACTATCTTAACTGTAAACTTACAATTATTATGAAACAAAAAAAATCAAAAAAATCTCTCTTCTATGTCATGTCTTTTCATCGTCTAGCAGGTTGGTTCAGTCGTGTTGGTGTGTGTTCAAGTAATGTTGTTGTTGGGAAGCGGAAGCGGGATTGTCTCCTTGTCTCGTGAGGCAAGGGGATTCAGTAGGGTCCAGTTGTAGGGAGTGTTTTTCCATTTCGTTTGCAATTGGAGTTGTCTTTCTGTTATTTGCGTTATTTTTGTTCGTTCGTGGAGTAGTTGGTTTGAGGGGTTGTGTAGTTGGTTTGAGGATGTCTTATTTTCGTTATTATCTCAGAGGCAATCTGTTTTGTTGTTTGAATGTGTTGTTTAGTTTTCCCAGATGCATTCGCTTGTCAGTATATGTCCGTAGTCAAGCAGAGGTCTACATATTGATTGGTAAATTTTTGTAGCGGTCTTTGTACTGATTCCTTTGTCTTTGTAAGTCAGTGATCGGAAGGTTTTGTATCCGTTGAATGATTTTTGTTCTTACGTTCTGTGCGGGTTTTGTAAATTTTAGTTTTTTGGTCCAGTGTCATTCCTAGATATTTTGCCTCTTGTTTTGGTCTAATTCTGTTTCCGTCTGTTGTTATTGATGGAGAGTCGTCTTTAATTTGGTGGTTTGATAAAAGTAGTTGATTTTTCGTGGCGTTTGATGTAAAGCTCCATTTGCAGAACCAGGCAATTGTATTATCTGTTAGTGTTTGAAGTTTTTGTACTGCTTTTACTGTAGTGTTGTCGTGCACGATCAATGCAGTGTCGTCGGCGTATTGTAGTATGTAAGCAGATTTGTCAATATGTGTTTTGTCGTGGAGACTATGATTGTATATGTCGTGGCAATATATATTGTAAAGAAGGGGTGATAGCGGGGATCCTTGTGGGAGTCCTTGTTCAGGGAAGAAAGCAAAGGAGAGGGTGTTGTCTATGCGTACTTCTAGGGGTCTGTTTGTGAGTAGGTTTCTGATTGCGTGAATTATGTATTTGGGGGTTTTAAGCTGGAAAGTTTATATAAAAGTCCTTTGTGCCAGACACTGTCAAAGGCCTCATTGATGTCCATGAAGAGACATGCTGTTTTCTTGTTCGTGAGGTGAGTTGTTTGTATGTTGTTGGTTAGTATAAAAAGTGGGTGAACAGTAGAGTGTTTGGGTTTAAATCCGAATTCTATTCTACTTCACTAATTCATATTAGTGTATGTACACTAATTAAGCCAACTACATAAAATATGAACACCTGATATATTGAAGAAATGCAGACCAAGTGATATCCTCAGAATGCAAAGAAAAATGCCAAATATTATAAACAGTTTTTTATTCTCCCGCCCGATATTGAAAAAAGTAAAGATTTTTCAATGTCTTGCCAAAAGTGAAGGTAGAAACAGCCTGTACGTAAAATTTAAAGCTCTAAACAATAAATTCTAGTCTTTTCCCGAACATGATTGTCCTGACTCATCACCTGTGATCCCAAGGGATTCAAACGATTTTAATATGCTTTTAAATATGTTTGTAATTTGTATTTTAGTATGTATATTTTAGACAAACTGATGATGGTCGAGAAAGACACCGAAACGTGTTTGTAACATTTTAAATAATAAACAATAAAATTGACTGGAACCCAGGAATTTCTTTTGAATTGAGTTGAAATACAGTCAGGAAAATATACACAATGTTAAGTATAATGTTGGTATAATTTTTCAGGTGGAAAATGAATGCGGTGAAATTCCCACAGTGATTGTCCAGAACAAAATTGACCTTTTGGAGCAAAGTGTAGTCAATCCGTAAGTACTTCAAATACTTTTGAAATTATGACTAAATCTTACATATAATTATCAGTCAATTTGATGGAACTTGAATTCATATTATCAATTTATCAGTTTATGTAGAATAACGTTTTTTTTTAATTAGCTAAAATTAAATTTTTAAGAAACCGATACAAAATTTATGCTAAAAAGCGGATTAATTAATAGTGAATAATAAAAGTTATTAACCCAGATAAGATCGAAAATGTCTTTTGCTGAAATCAATGATTTGATTTTATCAAATATCAATAATTAATTATGCAAAATTATGTCAAATCACCAATGATGTGCTCATTTGGTTGAAACTAATTCCTTCCAAAATCCGGTTTTCAAACATATAAATTAACATCTTTTTGGAAAACTGTTCCGCTCCTGCTATAATAGTATCTAAATTATGGTTTTAATGACACATTTGTTAGATTAAAACGTATTGATTCTAGTAACGGTTGGAATTTATGACCGAACAATTGCTACCAGACGAATTAAGGTTTGATAAAAAATCAATTTTACCTCATTGAATTGATTGGTTTTGTATTGAAACGCAATCAATTACTTTGCGATAACGCTATTTGATTTATGCATAGCGTAGAAATTTTTACCAAATGAATTTTACAATGTAAGTAAAAAATTTTTCTAAACATACAGCAGAAGAAAAACGTTTACAAACTAACTTAGATTAGATTTTTTTGAACTCTAATTTAGAAAGATGTAATTTAAAAGTTTTGATGAGAAATTGAGCAAATGTTTGAAAAACTCATGGGTCTATTAATTTCAAAATTCACTAGACCTTTTTTTTATTTCCCTCTTTAGGGCCAAAACATAGGATGAAGAGTTGTCAAACCAATCAAGTTAAACGAGAAAATAAGAACGAATAAAAATAAATTAAAATGTGTAAATAAAGTATGGTTAAGGAAAGAAATAAAATAGTTATTAATATTGAGATGAAGGAAAAATAAAAATCGTTAAAGAATCAACGGCACCTACCATAAATCTTCTCATATCTGTATCTAAATAGTTCATTAGGATCGTCACAAAATTGTTAAAAACTCCAAAATGTGATTCACAAGAAGTCAACATAATTCACAAACTGATAACAAACGTCAAAATGTTTGTTTACTCAAATGCCAGGATTTTGAAAGCTGGTGTTTTAAAAAAAATGGTTTTTCTAATATGCTGTATTGCTTGAACTAATTGAAGGTTTTATAAATGTTTTATCTAAAAGATCATCCAGACTGTTGAAAAAGCTCGAGATGTAAGCGCTGGTATTTACTGACTTCGATCAAGCCTTTGATATGTTGTACAGAGAGCTGTAAAATCGTTTTTTGACAATGGATTCTGACTATCAAAAAACTAAGAACTAATTGGCTTTGATGTAAAAAATTGTCGAAAAATAAATGGGTTTAATGCTTTCCACGGGGATTTGTAATTTTTTGTTGGGTGTTTATTAATTTTTTTTATAAAAAATACACTGATAAAACTATACATACTCCCAACTCGTAATAATGCGATTCTAAACCCTGCAGTTTTCTACAGGGTTATTCACGCTATACGGCACGCTAAACGGCTGAACCGTTTGATTTTTAAAAAGTATTTTTTTATGAATTGGCAGACGCCTACCGGGCGCACATTTAAAAATATTTTTGTAATGTACAGGGTGTCCCAAAAGCCCTAAAAGTGTCAAAGTTGTGTTTTTTTAATGGAATACCCAGTATATTATTGCATTTTTGGATTCTCTGAGCAAAATAAGTGTCTGTTTTAATAAGGTTTATAATACTTAAATCTTAAGGTTTTTTAAATAATACGAATTTAATCAAAATCTAATCTAATTTTCACGTGTCAAATACTTTAGAAGTATTTAAGTTATGTAAGCGTAATTTATAGTGAAGTGAAACAAAATATAATATTTTATATCCCAATCATAAAAAACTTACCATGTTATACAGGGTGTCCAAAATTTTAACTAATCAAATAAGAACTTTAAGTGGCTATAACTTGATTAATTTAAATACAACCCCATATTTTTTAACTTACCAGGAAATGCAATTTCCAGGAAATGCAAATTTAATTACCTATCGAATGGTATTAGGATGTTAATAGGTAAGTTTTTCCCTTTTCATAAAATACGCCAAATAATCGTTCTGTACACCATTTGGTGTTGTTTAATTTAAGGTTCCAATGTATCTAAGTTGCCTATGGCATTTACACATGTCAAACCATTTATTTTATTAGTCAGTTCTGCAAAGACTTATTTTGCTTAATGTTTTTTGTAACGTAAACGTGTTGGTCGTTATTTCAATATTATTATTGTGTTGCTTAATGAAAATGAAGAATTATCCAAAAGAAGAGCGTATTGACATGATTTTCACCCTTGGAGAATATCATAAAAATTGTTTATTGGCCTCTAGAGTTTATGCTCAAAAGTTTCCTGAAAGAAATCATCCTAAGCCAGTCGTTTTTATGCGCTTATTAGAGCAGTTTCACGAAACTGGTAGTGTCAGTTATAAAAAACCCATTACAAGGAATTCTGTCACTGAAGATGCAGAAAATGTTTTCACGGTAATTGGTTCAGTTATCGAAAATCCTAATATTAGTCAAAATCTAGTATCCAAAAGTACTAACATTAGTCAATCAAATATTCTAGAATTATTAAAAAGCACAACTTTTATTCTTATAAAATTCAGCTTTGCCAAGAACTTTATGGAAATGATTTTGAAAACGAACCGAGTTTTGCATGTGGCTGTTAGATAAAGTGGCAGAAAATGAAAAGTTTTTCGATAATGTGTTATTTAGCGATGAATGTACTTTTTAAAACAATGGTCTCGTCAACTTGGATTATTATTCTGATACGAATCCGCACGAATACAGGGTCATGAAAAATCAAAATATGTGGTCAGTTATAAGGGTGGAATACTGGGCCCATATTTATTTGGACTCTATTTTTTTGAAGTACATCTAAATGGTTTGATGTTTCTCCAGTTTCTAATAAGCCATCTTTCAGTATTATTAGAGAAGTTCCTTTAAATATTGGAAACATGTGGTTTCAATTGGATGCAGTTCCGCCTCATGATTATTGCGAAGTTCGGCAATTTTTAAATGCCAACTTTCAAAACAGGTGGATTGGCAGAAATGGATTTAATAATTGGCTCCCCACATCACCGGACTTAACTCCACTAGATTTCTTTTCGTGGAGGTGCATAAAAGGAATTGTCTACCATACGCTTCCGAGAACCTCACACGATTTGAAAATACGCATAAGAGACGCTTTTAAAACTGTAACTCCGCAAATGTTGTCCAGAGTTATCAGTGGTTTTGAAAAAAGAATTTACAAGTGACTGGAAATGAACGGTCAACATTTCGAACATTTGTTATAAATAATTTGCCTTTCTTTTATGTTATTGTTGATATGTTAATTAGAGCTTTTAATTAAAAAACACCAAATGGTGCCCAGAACGATTATTTGACGTATTTTGTTAAAAGGCAAAAACTTAGCTATTAACATCTTAATACCGTTCGATCGATAATTAAAAATAGCATTTCCTGGTGAGTTAAAAAATATGGGGTTGTATTTAAATTAATCAAGTTATAGCCACTTAAAGTTCTTATTTGATTAGTTAAATTTGTGGACACCCTGTATAACATTGTAAGTTTATTATCATTGGGATATAAAATATGATTTCTTGTTACACTTCACTACAAATTACGCTTACATAACTTAAATAATTCTAAAGTATTTGACACATGAAAATTATATTATATTTTGATAAAATTCGGATTATTTAAAAAACCGTAAGCTTTAGGTATTATAAATCTTATTAAAACAAACACCTATTTTGCTTAGAGAATCTAAAAATGCAATAATATATAGGATATTTCATTAAAAAAAACACAACTTTGATACTTTTAGGCTTTTGGGACACCCGGTACATTACAAAAATATTTTTTAAATGTGCGCCCGGTAGGCGTCTGTGGGTTCATCAAATAATACTTTGTCAAAATCAAACGGTTTACCCGCAAACTTCCGTGCCGTATAACGTGAATAACCCTGTACAAGTTAGGGGAGATTTCGAACATATCTTTCAACATCCCTTACCAAGTCACATGCAAGCTCTGCCATAACTGGTTTCGGACCTATTCGTTCTCACCTGTTGGGGTTAGCCTGCAAATGTCATACAAATTAACAACTAATGTGTTATTTGCAAGCTAATTAAGCCCAGTTGATAAGATCTGATAGGTCCGAAACCGGTCTTAGTGATAAAACCTGTGCTTTATCACGCATTTATAACTAGACTATCTGGATTCAGAAACATTGTCGGTTTGGATTTAAATATATAATTTAAATGATGTTTCTTCAATTTTCTTTCTGGAAATTTTTTTTTAATAATAAAAAATGTAGATGAAAATATTCAGACGAACCATTAAAAAAATTAAGAAAATTAATCTTTCGATTGTTTTAAACAACTTGTTAGAAAATGGGCTTTAAAAACATTATTTACTAACAAATTAAAAGAACTCTCATCCATTTAGCTTATCCGTTTATCGTGCAGCCCTCTGTACTTGTATATTTACTTTTCGACATGTTGACTTATCATTTAACTTCTGCAATAAAATATGTCACGGTTTGTGAAACTAAACAATTTCTAATTGCTAAATCTCACAGCTTCGACAATAACTGCTTCCAGTTGTAGCGCGTTTCTAGCCTTAACAAAACGCCAAAAGTCAAACATATTAATAATTTACAATAAGCAATGAAAGTAAAAATTTAAATTCCCAGCGCATCACAACACGACTAAATAATCTGCAAGGTTTTGGTTGCTTTATAGTCACATTTTTCAATTACCTTTGGTCTTTTCTTGGGCAATAACCAGAATCTTTCATCTTTGCTTAATAGTACTTTTTGCATATGCAGAATCTTTCCTGTGTATAATCAAATGCCAAATACCTTATAAGCAAAACTGAAGCATTTTCTTCTAACTTGATAGAGAGGAAGCTGAACTTCTGGCTCGAGCTTTGGGTTGCCGACTTGTTCGAACTTCAGTTAAGGAAGATGTAAATGTGTCTGCTGTGTTCCGTCATCTTGCTCAACGTTGTCTTGCTGAACTTCGCGACCCTCGGGAAGACGACTGCGCCATTCCTGGGGACTACTTTTCAATACGCCAACCCGCGATGCACCACAACGCCCTCAGTATAAGTAAGTTCAAATTCTTCACTTAAAAACACAGTTTTTTACTCTGCTTGGTCGATCGGAATAGACTTGAGAGTATTAAGCGTTACCAACAAGCAAACGTATTACATTTTTTTTCAACATGCAATACAACACCTCCGTTGTGGAACCATTTTAAAAAAAATGATGTATTTATTTTCAGGTGCCTTTAGCCCTAGTCATTCATCCAAAAACCACAATGGGACGATAGTTTTGAAACCCCACAAGCATAAAAAGAAGAAAAACGTCTTAAAAAATGCATGTAGAATACTCTAGCAAAGCCCCTTTTTATTTACACGTTGTTGTAAATATTCTATCCCCTTATCTCAGTTTATCAGTAGGCAGCTTTCATGCTGGTTGAGTTTTTTTATATGAATAAGCATGTAGTTGAAAAGACATATTTGAGAATACAAGTTATTTTATTATAAAAATGGCTGTATCAATTAGAAGAAATGTTATAAAACATACTAGTACTTTATTATTGTATATGTTGTAAAGATTTGCCATACTCAGGCCAAATGGTGAAGTGCTAATATGTGTAGTACGTAACGGTTTTAGTTTGTTTTAGTCTAGCTATGTATAAGTTTTACATAGTACTTACTAATAAATTCTCCCATATGACTTAAATCCTTTGTAATATACTTATAAGACAATACACGTTAATTGCTCAAATTATCTAGTTATTATTTATCCTTCTTCTATCTTTCTGAATGGCCTGCTCTGTATTTAATTGTTTTATGCTCTACATAACATAATTAACAATTTTAAACACATTTCAAATATGTCCTATCACAATGGAAGATAATAGTTTTTAATTTGAACACAATTAGATAATAAATCAGCCATTATTTTTTAGCTTGTGTTAATTGAACTGCAGACCCATTGAAAACTGTTGAAAGAACACTAGAAAAATAATATATTTACAATTTATTGTAAAAAAACAAAATACAGAGCAAGCAACACGAAAATAACTCGATTTGGGTAACATAATTTTCAAGACAGCCAGCGTTAATCACAAATGATTTACCATTAAAAAATGCACAAATTCACAAAGACGTAACCGATAGAATTTCTCTTTAATATGGTTTTTAATCGAGAAAACTGAAGTTAGGCCATATATTTAATCTTACTTTAATCCAAAAAAATTCCTGGGTTTCAGTCAATTTTATTGTTTATTATTCAAAATGTCACAAATACGTTTCGGTGTCTTTCTCCACCATCATCAGTTTGTCTAAAATATACATTTACAGTGATCATTAATTTGTATAAAAAAATTTTCATCAAAATTCACATATTAAAATACAAATCACACACATATTAAAAAGTACATTAAAAACAATGGTTTTCAGGTGATGAGTTAGGACAATCATGTCTGGGAAAAGACTAGAATCTATTGTTTAGAGATTTAAATTTAACTTACGTGTATAGTTGTTTCTACCTTCACATTTGACTGGCTATTGAATTCCATATTCTATTCGATATCGAGCGAGAACAAAAAAAAACTGTTTATATTTCGCTTTTTCTTAGCATTCTAGGAATATCAATTGCTCTGCACTTCTTCAATGTCAGGTGTTTTTTGTGTGTGTATATTTCATAAAGCGATTAATTCCATAAAGCGATTAAATTGGCACATTATGAGTATATGAACAAAGAATCTTGAAAAAATAAAAAAGATACTAACAATGAACAACTAGCCCAAAGCATTCTTCGAACCTATTATAAAACGAAGAATTAATAAAATCTACAATTCAAATAAATGGAACAACATAAATAATATTAATAAGAAAAAAGAAGGTGAGATCAAGTATGTATCATTACCGTATATTCCAGAAATCAACACGAAAATAAAAAATGTTTTAAAACCACATAATATTACCATAGCAGAAAAAACTAAAAACAACTTAGCAAAGGAATGTTTCACAAAATTTAAACCTAAAAGTGATAAGTTAAACACACCTAATGTAATATACAAGATTGACTGTTTGAACTGTGACAACGCATACATAGGTCAAACAGGACAATATTTAAAGAAAAGAATATACGAACATAAATATAGCTTAAGAAGGTTAACGAAAATGGAACAGCATTAGCACAACATGCACAACAAAAGTTACATAGTTTTGATTTTGTAAACACAAAAATAGTAGTAGTAACATCTTTATTTCTAAAAAAGGCTATCGACCTATCGGTCTTTCTGCCCTTGTTTAATACATGCAGTCTTAATCTAGATAAAAAACCAATATGAAAAATTCTCCTATTCTAGGCTTCTGAATGAAAAATTCACACAAAAATATTAATCAATGAAGACAATTATAATAAGAGAAGAATCCATGAAATGATACAAGATTAAAAAACATCAGAATGCAATGAATTTTAGATCAGACACAGACAATCTTAGCTCTGTGTATCACACACTAATTAAATAAGCGCATGCATACACTGATTGGACCAAGTAAATAAATATAAACACCTGACATTGAAGAATTGCAGAGCAATTGATATTCCTAGAATGCTAAGAAAAAGCGAAATATAAACAGTTTTTTTTTGTTCTCTCGCTCGATATCGAATAGAATATGGAATTCAATAGCCAGTAAAATGTGAAGGTAGAAACAACTATACACGTAAGCTTAAATTTAAATCTCTAAACAATAGATTCTAGTCTTTTCCCAGACATGATTGTCCTGACTCATCACCTGAAAACCATTGTTTTTAATGTACTTTTTAATATGTGTGTGATTTGTATTTTAATATGTGTATTTTGATGAAAATTTTTTATATAAATTAATGATAACTGTAAATGTATATTTTAGACAAACTGATGATGGTGGAGAAAGACACCGAAACGTATTTGTGACATTTTGAATAATAAACAATAAAATTGACTGAAACCCAGGAATTTTTTTGGATTAAATTGAAATACAGTCAGGAAAATATACACAACAATTTAATGTTACTGTATAAATAAAATAAATACAACTACAGGACGGGTTCTAAGATATTCAGTACTTAGTATCAGTAGTAAAAATACATTAAATTCTGTATTTTTTAGTACAATAAGTAGGGCAGTTCTCAGTATTTAACCCTTTGCCCGCTTACAACGCGGCTTCGGCTTCCGGGAGTTCAATACATTTTTTGGGGTGTGGATTAAGAATATTTACATGTTCTTTCAGCTCCCTTAATAAAGGTATAAAGGGTCAAACTAAAAGACATATCTTGGTAGTAACATTTATTGTTGTTAAAATGGCATTTTCATCCACAACAGTATTATGTACATTTAGAAAATTTATCAAAAAACTAACAATATATTAGAAGTCATTTGCTTTAATGCTATACAGCTAGGAACATATTCCTATTACTTCAGCATTATTTTTTAATTAGCAGTTTATAAATGATCTAAATAACGTAAAAATAAAGTAATTTGAATGCTTTGCACATAAGGTCCAGTAAACTTGAAAAAAAAATTGCAACTACCATTGCGACCAAAAATATGGGTTCCAGAAGGCTTTAGGGACTACTTTTTGGTTAATAGAAGACGACTTTCGAAATTCACACTAACTGTACGTTTAAAAAAGAAAGACATCCAATCCAATATTGGCAAAAACTCTAATGATATTTGCGATTTGACTAAATTATAAGTACTTATACTAACTTTTGTACTGAGTAACATTGTACTTCGAGATAATCTAAATAGGAAAAGTATTTGAGCATGCATACCACAACCAGCAGCTGTTATCAGCTAGAAGTACAGAAAAATCTGAAACTTCCGGTGGCACCGATTAACAATGTAATTAGCCATCAGCTGCCGTCACTCGCATTAGAATTGGAATCTTCATCCAGATTAAACACGTTAGAGAACATCCGCTTATGATGGTCGGAAAATGATGAACCAGCACAGGCAGAATCCTCATCACAATAAAGTGAACAATCTTGCAACATCTTTGCCGCATTCCTCATATTTTCCATGTCCAAAATATTCGCGATTAAATATTTCAATTCCATGATATTGCTCAATATATAATCTGGTTTGGGATCAGTTTTCGTTAAATAATAATGCGTGTTTCTTGAAATCCATACAGTTGCAGCAAGACCCGCTTCAAAGCCACCCTGTATATCAGTTTCTAGTTTGTCACCCACCATTAAACAGTTCTTCGGCTTAACGTTCAACAACTCACAAGCTTGAAAGAAGATATGCTTATCTGGCTTCTCATAAGACAGATCACCTAAAAATAATAAAATTGCAATAAACAACCCGAGTTTACAGAAGCCGGCAAGTGTTTAGAATAGAATAGTACCTGATTCGTGCGAAAAATGGCTTATTGAAACGCTAAAACGGAAAACTTGATATCATGATCATGTTTGAAAGGTTCTTGACTCGTCTCCTTTTCGGAATGTTCCTGTATTGAATTTTAGTATATAAAGAACTTATCGGAAAATATTATTGAAACATGATATCTACAGGCTACTCAGGAACAAAGTATATATTTACAACTCACCTGAGACTAAAATAAGATCAAAGCAGTCTTTTAAATGCAATTTTTCGATCTTCTCCCATTGACAAGCAGACGTACCGTTTGTTATAAGGGCTATACGGAATTTCATACGTAGAGTTTCCAGTAACAACTTCAATTCATCTGGCATCGCCAGATTCTGGTAACGTTGGTACAGCCAATTTTGGTACAATGATTCTGAGACAAAAAACCATGGGAAATTATATATGGGAATGTTTCTATAATAGGAAACACTTCTCAAAGTTTTATATGAGCATTTCCGAACAGTCTGGGAAATGGCTATCGGAACTTTTCGATTTTCATAATTATTGACCGTTTTTGATAACCTTTAGGCCTTTCGTTCGGTAAGAAGACAAAATAATATGGAAGTGTGCGATTCTACATATAAAACTAATGGTAGTTTGCTTAATAAAATATTTCCCAAAAATGTTGTGTTAAAGAACGTTTCCTATAATATTAATAAATATTTTGGAAACCGCGTGAGACGTTTTAGAGGTAGATACTTTTATATAGTTTTCAGCTTTAACAGCGGCGCCAAAATGGGGTGCTACTGTTTTTTTTTATCAAAAACCAGCCTCTACTCCATTTGCTTGAATTGTGAATGAAATCATTCTACAGATTCAGTGCCTTAATGGGAATTATGGTCCTCTCCCTGCATATTGGACAGATTGATGGACACCCAAAATGAAAAAGTATTTGAATTCAAAACTAACAAATTTCCTGAGTTAGAGACCATTTTTTCCTTAAATAAAACATTATTCCTTTATATTAGACAGTTTGCGATTTATTCAATGCTCTTATTTTGAAGTCATTGTTCTTTGTCCTGAACAAACCAAAAATAATAGCAATAGATTATCAGCAAAATAATCCAGAACATGAGTTATGTGGCAGAAATGTGCTAAATTATTGCAGCTGACTTGTAGCAAACTTTAGAATGGGGTTTTTTGAGTTTCCTTCCGAGTGAAATTCCATCCATTTTAATTATATAAAAAAACTATTTGCTTCGCAAAGCCTTCACCATTTGGAGCATTAGCCCCATTTTTTAAATGATAACTTTCGACAGTTTTTTTCGTTTTTTAGAAATTTTCCTTGATAGATCAGCCTCTGCTGGTCGACAGACGTGCCTTCTGTATCTTGTAACTTTTCTTTTACGGTTCCAATTTGATCTGTGGGTTCTATTTCGATTATTTGTTCTTCGCCTGCAAAAAATATCGGTTGAAACGTACAAAATCAAGCATTACTGTTAGCCACCTTACCTACCAGCGGTCTAATTCTTAGAATCATTTAAAGCGATTTTAAGTATTAGAGAGCTATGAATTTAATTATTTTGGGATTGTCTTGAATAGTTATATTTACGAAAATTTTGCAGAACGGGTTCATAAATTTGGATGAATGAATTATGTGTCAAAATCTGATCGAATTATTTTACTTATTACCTGATTTCATAGCATGCAGGTAAGATTTTCTTTTAACCTACATAAGCATAACAAAGAATTTAACTTAACATATTAAAACTTACAATCAAAACGGCATGTAATTTAATACTTTTCTGATGAAAATAAAAGGAATTAAAACTATACCGCTGTATACAAAAATAGATACTTCTGAAGCGTTTTGCAGTTTAGAGACAAACACCTGCTTATTCAAGCAATGTCAAACAGATAATGACAACTTTAAATACCTGAACAAGAGAATTCTCATGTTCCAAATCACTAGTGAATCGATACCAATGAATAACTCAGACGTTAGTTATATCCCATAACTCAATGATAATAAAAATCGTCACCTTAACTGGAGATGAACGAATGATCGATGTAGAACCGTCCGACAAAATATTAGGCATGTATTAGTCATTAAATACATATTTAGCAAGCAGCAAACAAAGGAGTAAGCTCCCGGATATTGATAAACATTAAAAACGTATTTTATTGCAGTTTTAAAAGAAAAGTTAGAGGAAAAAGAGGGTATTCCACCTCAGCAGCAGAGACTGGTGTTTCAAGGGAAGCAATTGAAAGACGATAAAACCGTAAACAGCTATAAGCTGAAAGCGGGGACAGTATTGCATTTAGTAGTGGCACTTAGAGGTGGAGAAGATAACAATATAATCTTCTTCGAAACTCCATAGCCTAAGCACAAAAATGCAAAAATAAAAAGCCAAATAAGCTAAAAACAGAATATTTATTTTCATAATAGAGAATTACGCACTTTGCCTTTGCTGTAATAAGATTTCAGAAATGGGATTCGGATCATAAAAGCAAATATATGAAAGATATAATCAACGGTAAATGCCATATAAAGTCTATGCAATCTAAATATGGAGGTAAATATATCCAGAAACAAGTGCGGAAGTCCACGTAAACACTGGATAAAATTCAGTAAAACAAGCTTTTGTATTTGAGGTGTGATTCAAGAGCATATCGTTGAACCATATACACACTCAAAGCTTGTTTTATTGAATATCCGGCAACGTGCCAAGTTTTGAAAACGGAAAACCGCGAGCACAATTCTATTCAAGGCAACAGCATGTTGATGAAGCTCTCATCCCTCCTCCTTCCTGGATGTGCTTTAAAATGGCCTGAATAGTCTCAGTATCGGAATTTTCCTCGCTGGACACGATTTTTAGCCGTGGCACACCTTCACGGTCATCTTTATTAGATTCATCAAAATCTTCGTCTGAGTCCGCTCTTATTTTATTAACTTTCGAAATAATGTAATAATAAGGACCGTTGACAAACGACGCTCTGGCTTCCTCGTCACCTTTGCAAAAATCGCTCGGCAACTCCTCCTTATCTGGAAATAAAGGATATTGGTACCTAAAGATTACTCTTCGGATAATCGACTAATATTAAAACATACCACTCAAATCTTCAGTTGTAGATTTATTCTTATACGTCAAACCTAAATTTTCCATACGTTTATTTAAACATTCCAAACTTGCTAGTATTTTCAATTCCACTGGCATCGGAACACCACCCAAACTATTTAATACAGTGTCTATATCAATCGTGATGGGGGGCTCTGCTTTGAAACTATAGGGAGGAGCTATCGGAGGTTGTACAGGTGGCCTATACATATATGGAGCCTGACCTTCCAGTTGCAAAGGGTAAGTAGTATCTGAGTCATAAGCACTAACATCTCCACAAACAATAAATGGAATGATTACTCGATTTATACCTAGAAACACCATCCATATTTTGAACGACAAATGGACTTTCTATTCCAAAATGTTCATATCTATATCGAATCGTTAATATGCACAAAGCTTGATAAGTCGACGCGTTCTCTCCTCGAGATGGGACATGTAATTTTGAATACACAGAGTGATCTATAAATATACCAACACACTGTTAGTGGAGATAAGCGACATTAAGACAATCGTTTATAGGTGTTGAAAAACGAATCCTTGTTGCGATAGACGATAATCATATATTGCTACTGACTAAAAGTTATTCAAATATGCCAAAGGTTTTCCGCAATATTAATAAACAATGTTTTATTTTCATTAAATTTTGAATATAGAAAGCAAAGTGATTTCAAAATATGATGCATTCAAGAACTACACAAAAAATGCATCGACTTATCAAACAGCCTGCATACTTAAAGCTTCTTAAAAAAACGAATTGAAAGGTAAAACTGTTTGGCACCTTTCCATTTAAATGCTTAAATTTCAGATGTAAGACCTACACTTCAAAAAGTGATTGTATTTATCTTCTTTGAAAAATGATCAAATAGATAAAATTACCTTCCAAGGAATCGAAATTTTTATTAGAAACATCCAGGTATGGAGTAATCTTTGTGGGATCGAATCCATTTGGTGGATTATACTGCCGACAAACGACAAATGCTTCGATACTAGAATTTCGAGAACTTCTCGGCTTGGCAACATTCACCTCTTGGAATAATGTTAAAAGTTGATTGGTCAATAAATCGTTGTCCTTTCCCCGAAATATTTTGGCCACGAAAGTACCACCACGCTTCAAGACATTACAGGAAATATGTAGTGCTCCTAAACACAAAAAAACAATTTCCATCATTCGCTTCCTGTTTGCAAGGTATTACGATCATACCTAAAAGCAACTGAGCCTGAATGTAAATGTCCATGCAATGAAGGCCAGTTACATCCGGAGCACCATCACAAATTACCAGATCGGCTTTTTCACCTTCAAAATGAGAAATTATTTCTTCTGCGGTTGAATATTTGGTTATATCGCCCTGAATCTGGATAACCCCCGGGAGAGGAGACATGGGCTGTGCATAATAATAGGTTTTAGATATACGTATGCTAGACACGCAGTTTAAAATCTACTCACCTGTAAATCAACTGCAACTATTTTAATATTTTCATTGGGTTTTTGGTTTTTTGGTTGGGAAGCATCCAAACTGTTATCAGATTTTGCATCCTCTTCATCGCCTGTAAACTTCTCACTAGCTCTCTGCGTGTAGTACAAATGAGTGGGCTCCTTAATATTGATGTCTTCACTCAAATAAAGCTTTCGCGAAAGAACTTGCGACCAACTACCGGGCGCAGCACATAAATCAACTGCTTTTGTTACGCCACTTAAAATGCTAAATTTTTCATCAATTTGGAGCAGTTTAAAGGCGCTTCGAGCTCTCCACCCTTGTTCTTTAGCTTTTCGATAGTAAATATCGCGTTTATCTCGGGAAGTTTTTCCCATTTTTTGTCAGCTTATTGGTTTTACGTAACTGGAAAACGGTGACAAGCGTGGTATTTTAGAATACTAATAGAGCGTAAATTGGGTTCTTTGTCAAGATGATAAAACCACAGTGCCGATCTGTTCAAGGAAACAATCACAATAAGTTTTAATAAACCTCGAGTCTACACGAGTAACACAAAATGACAAATCTCATGGGTAGTAAGGTTAAGGATTGCTCAGATGTGGATTCTTCTTTCTACTATATGGTGACAAGTAAAAAGAGGTGGCAGTCAGACAAGGCGAACAAAATTAGACAAAGATGAGGGATGTACGTATTTCAATATTTGAATATAAAACGAAGCTTTTGATGTTTTATATTCAGATTTAACGAGCCCATCAGCTAATTTTCGACCGTCTCCGAAATACGCAACAAAATACAAAGAATTCTAAATAATATCTGTAAAAAGGAGAAATATGCTATAAATTTTGTGCAGATTAATAGTTCCGCCTTTTCCTTGTGAAAATTGTACGTTTCCTCTTTCAATTCTCAATCACTTTCACTAACTGAAATTCACTACAAAATGAAACTAACACCTCTAGAGTTACCAGATGAAAACTTATCCGCCCAGGATAAGCCTTTAAGAAAATTCGGACATTAGATTATTTATTCACACTCAAAACTTATAAAGCTAAACAAGTTACAGAACATACACTTTACAGGTACTTTTCGGTGCTTTGTATTTTGTTTATTAGAGTTAAATGTTTTCACACATTAATTTAATTTTGTATTAAGCACAAAATCGGAAAACTCTGAAGTGCGCTCATATTTTTTAAATTATTATTAAGTACCCACAAGTATTCCTTTCACAGACGACAAAAGCAGGAAGCAGCAGCCTTCCGTGCACTGAGCAGGAATACGTGTAAATATTTTCCCATATTCTGAGATGGGATTGCAAATAGAAATTCGGTGACTTTTAGTAATTAATTGTGAAACCATTTCTTTAGTAATACTTTCATTAAAGTTATTTGGCCCATTTTTGGTGAGTAGGCAGATTGTGATCATCGGTGTCAACATTTTCTGCCACATATTTTTTTACAGTTCAAAATTCAACAAAAAAGTGTAAGTACATAATCTATTCCGACTCCCTATAAAATTAAATTTAGTAATGAGGGCATAATGTTACTGACCCAATCACACTTGGTAATATCATTTAGGATCGTCCTTTTAAAACATTGGAATTCTTCAAATGATTTGATCCAGTTTTTTCAAATATTGAATTGAATTAATAAACAAATCAAAAAATCTAATTTTAGTTGGTCACATTTGCATTCTAAACCATTTATTTAAACTTTCACGCATTTTTAAAGATTTGAATTTGTTAGCTGCTTCTTCTTCTAAAGTAGAAAGAACATTTTTTTAAATTGTCATTGTTTCAACCACAGAATTATTTCGACATTAAATTTTTTCTATATTTGTGTGAAAAATAGACATTTGAACAAGGAAAATATAAGCATCTGAAAACTCGTCTTGAAAAAATTATTTAAATGTATTCGGAGCATCTTTGGACAAACAGTATGCCTCAAGGGCTTTATTTTATCATCAAACATTTTTAAAACCCTTTCAATAGCGCGAAACAAAGATAGCTCTCTAGTTTTTGAGTGATAGAAAAATATTTCATATTCTGTGCCCAGAAATTCACAAAATTTTTTAAGTGATTCAACCCCTTCAGTATAAATACTAATTTTTTCTTTCTTTTATTTTAAAAATGTTTATATCAACCTGAAACATTTAAAACGATGTAGATTAGATTCAGAATTAGATAAAAGAAGCTTAGATCCAAACACCCTGTAGTTTCACATTTAATTCGCGATGTTTGCAACAATTTTCGTTTTTACCGCCCTACATTCAGAGGCCTATATCTTCATATCCAGGCCAGGTTTTGGCATGCGAATTACGGGACAAGATCACGGAAAGTTAACTTTAAACACCTTGTTAATACAGCTGGATTAGGATAAGTGAGTTCTTCGCACAGAATTCTTTTTGATCTCATTTTAATAATTATAACTATAAAAAATCACTGATTTTTCTGAATTGCTCTCTTACCGATACCGCTTATGCCAATTTAGGTCGCGCGGTTTTAATAGGCTAAAGTTGAATTTGTGGACGGTTCTTACTTATTGTTTATAAAGACAAATATGAAAAATTCGTCCGGACCCACCTGGACATGTCCGAACGTTTGGTAACACCTTATGGGTGTTAAATCCATAAGGCCATACTGATCGCCAATAGGAAACAAAAAGTTTCAATAAAAATTTAAAAATATATAAAACTCACTTGCATACTGTTGATATTTGTCTCCTAAAGCTTGGGACCAAAGGTACGTCCTCCACTTATCCAGGCTCATAAGAGTGTTCTCAGGGCATTTCCGAAAATTACTCAAGAAACCTGACGATATCGAGTTTGCTTCATCATGACTAACATTGAATTTTACTCGCAGATCATTTGCAATCTGAAATTTATGTCGAAAAGAAATAATTGCACAATTGCTTTTTAAAGAAATTATACTAAAAGGAAGCTAAATTATTATCAATAAAAGAATATTGAACCTTATCAAATAAAATCAGTTCAATTATTAATTAAAGTTAAAAATAATTCCCAAAATCACAAGATGTTTTAGTCTATTAACTGCATTCCATAGATCCACTTAAATTAAACGGCAACTATTTCTTTCACAGCTCTAATAATAGTGTTGATCCCCTTCATTACCAATCAATTCTAAATTTATCTTCTTACAAATAGCTTACAGATTTTTGGAAACATCTCAATGCTAGATGCGACAGAGTATGTCGCAGTATATCAAGTCATATAAATAGAAAACCAACAGCAAGCCAAAATGAAACTCGCCAGATTTTCAAGAAATTACATTTATTAAAAAAAATTGGTACAATCTTACTATCAAACAAGTTTATTAAAAAAAGGTTCATGTGGTGGGTACAAAAAATATTTGACTTACGTAAAACACAACAAACGGTGTTATTGCTCTTTTTATGACAAACATTTGTCTAAAGCAAGTTTGTTACAATGGGCGAACCAACATAGAAGCCCGATCAGTTCTTAAACAATAAAATTAAAGCTCAAATATATGTACAACAGAAAATGGCAAATAATTATAAAAATGTTATACAAAATACATAAAGTTGCTTTAATCACCAAACAATTTTTTTCCCAACTCCATAAGCCGGTGATTGCGACAAACACGTAGAGCTTCCGCTTTTTTCAAAACTTCCACCACACTCTCATTTGCGTCAACTAAATGGCAAAGAAAGTCCTCAAAGGCGGATTTTACGTTCCCTGGAAGAGTGCCAATCTTGACTTTCTTCAACAACTGCACAATCCCTTCTGCCCATCCAGATTCTATGATAAAATCGCTTATCCACGGAATTTGAGCAATGATTCCAGCCAAAGTCTGCATGCCCAAAAACCACAGTTCCATCATTTCGATCCAGTGTTCTTTGTATGACATCGCTACAACCAAAGCGGTTGGGTCATTGGACTCGTCTATTATGTAGGCATCCCATAAAAAGCGAATTGTTGCTTGCACAAAACGGGTTATCGAAAAGTCGTTCTTCTTTACTTTAGAAGACAGCTGTTTAAGTAGAAGCAAACCTAGAACAGCAAGATTTCCATGCAAGACCAGATTTTCCGGAATATCTTTAAGTTCTGGCAGGTTTTCAAAAATAAACTTAAGCAAGTTATTAAAAACTGGGCTGTTTTCAACATATTTCGCTTCTAAGACCGTTAAGTTCATCAAAACATTGCAGGCACTTATCATTGCCAGCCTTGCATCTTTCATATCTTCAAGAACCTCTGGGGTCAATTCAGGCTTGGGCTGACTGAGGGCTTTGAGCCTTTCTGCTCTTGGAACTGGAGGTCTTTTATAATTCACTATGGTCCAATGAAATTCTAAAGACTCCACTAAAATTGCATCACCGCCTGCCTTCAAAATGATTGCTCGGGATTCGTCTTCGACAGCCAAATGGCAAAGAGCTGGTAATAACACTCTGAGAAGATCCACCTGGCCTAGTGGATTGCTATCAGTAGGTTGTCCAGATTTTTCGGCAATTCTGCGAGCTTTATAGGCATGGAAACTATCAAATGCATTATCCAGCATGAAGGGTAACAATTTGTAGATTTGGTCCCTCATCGATGTAGTTTCTTGGGCTAACCAAGCAGCTAACACTCTGATGGTCGCACATACAAAAAGTTTATCTTCGCCTTGAGGCTTGTTTTTCTCTTGAGTTACTTTGAGTAAAAGATTTATCACAGCCGTGAAAGCACCCTTGAGAGCAGTATACATACTTTGCCGTTCCTTTTGGTCTATGTCTACTGTGTCTTGAGCAATAAAGTTTAAGGACAATTCCAAAATTATATAGCAAGCGGTTATAAGGTTTTGATTATTTTGAGTGCCTTTTAGCGTCTTCCCATCTAATTGCATTCTTACTTCGATAGCAGCCAGCTGAATCATTAACAGAAATATCTGTTTACCTTTTTCTTCATCGGTAAAAATCCATTCAACCCCCAGTAAATCCAACATGCTTGAAGTTAAAATTAGCGCAGGATTCCTTTGGGCAGCACCAACTTTGCTTTGTAATATGTCAGTTAGACCTTTATAGATACTTTGCGGCCAGGTCTCAATAGCTGCGCTCTCAGAGACCACTTTCCTAGGGCAGTTGAATATGATGGCATTGAGACACTCAGCTAGCTCGAACTTTCTTTTATCTTGATCAGTCTCAAAATCCAAGGCAATTTTGTTGACAATGGCATGGAAGGCTTTAGGATCTTTGGGGTCCCACGATAGAGCCCCTTTCTTTGCTACAAGTAGGCCCATAATATTCAGCGCTTCATCGGACTGGAAACTGGCACTGGCATAGATTTCACTGAGAATATCAATAGCACCTGCATCGATAAGAGCCTTTTGCCCTGGGGCATAAAGGGCCAGCCCTTTGAGACAGTTGTATGCCTCTCCAATGGCCATCAGGTTATCGTCGTTTTCACTGTCATCCGCTGCTTTCACTATGTCGAGGAAAACAGGGATTAAATCCAGCATTTCTTTTTTGGTGGCAAGGTGTTCTTCGGAGCAAAAGACAGTGAGAATACTTAAAGCCACGGACTTGTAGATAGATGGAGGGCAGTCCACAGGAACATCATCAGTCAGCAATAGTCGCCGAAGAAAGTCGAATCCTATAGCTTCGAAAATAGCAATTCTAGCTGCCGGTGTGGCATGTTTTCCTTTCACCAATTTGGTAACCATGAATAGTGCAGCAAATTTTTCATTATCACCAGGCGAATTTTTCAAAAGGTTACAACACTTCTTTACCGCTTCAGACACCTCCCCCGCCATGGTAGTTGAACACTGTTTAGACTCCAAAATAACTTTCCTGTACTATTTACCGACGTTCTTCACTTGGGGAACATTTAAAAGACACTGAAATGCGCTACACGTAAATGTTAAAGTTATATTTAGAAGGGATTCGCTGTTGAGTTTCTAAATTGGGCAATTTTTCTGTGGCATATCGCCTTACGTATTTTTAGACTTCAGTCGTTGACTTCACTGCGTGGATGTTAGAGAAAACCGGGCTTTCTCGTCATTTTCCAAAGGCTCACAGGAAAAACGACGGTGTTGTTTATTTTGAGGTTAGCTTTATTTATAGCGGCCTAGATATGTAGTGGTGAGATCGATATCGATAGAAAGTATATAATTTTCTCCTTGAAATGTACTCAAATTTAAAATACTCACTTATTTTTTTCTGTTATTTGAGTTTTGTCAATTTCTTCGAGAATTTACAGTAGTAATCTTGTTTGGGTGCTTCTCGATTGCAATAATAAAAGTACTAGCGTTGGAATTTTTTTTTCTAACACTTTTTTTGCGGCTTTTATCCCGAAAGTCTTTTTAGACCGCTTTCCGATGCTCGAAAGTTCACGATTTTCCCATAAGGAAACATATGCACAGTTTGCATTAGTTATACAGGATGTCTCAAAAATAAGTACCGTAAATTCAAGAGTAAATAGGCATTGCCCAAATATGAAAAAATCCAAATATACATGGGTCTGCAAAACCAGGGCGTCAAACTTTACTTTGGAAAATACAAATTTATACATTTCTTCAAACCGTTTTATAAATTTTAATAAAACTTTGTGGATTGTGAAGGCTGTGCTTATTTTCAATTATTTTATTTTTTTAATTTTTACCGCTGGCGTGCATTCCGCTATGTTATTGGATTAAAAAATACATCTTAATTGATTGTTCAACTCTGAAGAAAAAAGCGCTCTTTTATTTCTGTCGTACGACCAACTGTTTTCCGGTAAAAAAACATTTTTATCGTGAAAATAATATGTAATAAATGCAGGTAATTCTAAAAACAAACTGTTTAGTTCTTTGTTTTAGCATTGGTTCATAATGCTTCCCTCATTGGTTCATAAGGTCAAATTTAGGGTTACCAAATTTATAATTCTTACAATTAGGACTGACTGTATGAAATTATATGAGATTGGAAAAATATATATGTGAATATTTTACATGGTTTAAAATAGCCAAACTATTAAAAAATCAATAAATATTTAAACACAAACTTTTTATTCTATTATAATATTAGTTACACATTAAAATCACATACTGCGAATTGAGACTAGCACTAAAAAAACTAAAGGAAGACACATTTTAAGTCCAATAATAATGGACATACAGCTCCGCAATCAAAATAAAATATATTTAACAAAATACAAATATACAATTATACACAATACTCGTCACTCGTACGATAATGAAAATATATGAGAAATAGTCTCATATCACACATGCTAATATGAGATATGAGAAGGGGTTTCAAAATATGAGACTCATATTGAAAATAGGAGGTCTGGCAACTCTAGTCAAATTTGATCATCAAAAAAATTTTTTTACCGGAAAACGGTTATCGTACGACAGAAATAACATAGTGCTTTTTTCTTTAAATGTTGGGGTATTTTGGTTTCAATTATTTTTGGTTCGTTTGGGTTAGTTTTGATCAATTTGGGTTATCCGTTGATAGATTTTAAATAATTTAAATCAACTGTCTCCACAAAAACAAGCGAAAATGAAGTTTGGAGCCTCGAAAAGCGGTTGAAAAAGGCATTTATGAAGCAATGCCATTAAGAAAAAGAATTAGTAAATGGGGCAATCTACCACGTCAATAACTTTTCAATATCGAAATACAGAAGAACCCGAACCAGCTAATTACCGATTTTACATATGAATAACACTTTCAAATATTCCATAGACAAAACGGGGAAAAAATTTAAATTTTTCGAAAGACTTCAATGTGTAGTTAAGTAGACAACAAATGAAAAACTTTTTATTATTAATTTCATTAAAAAAGTAAGTGCGTTGAACTGTTCTAATCGTTTCCCTGCTTATTTTTACTTCCTTTTCCCTCATCTAGATTACTCCGTATTTTGAGTTCACTGTCGATTTTGTAATATTTTCTTAAATTGAACTTTTTACAATTCTCAGTATCTTCTTGCCTTCATTTCTTGATTTATATCCCAGGTATAGAATAATACTGAGGCTTTTTTTACTGAATTAATGTACTAGTTTGATTTGTGAGTTCTGTTAAGTCTTTATCGATTTTTATATTAATTGCTGCATGTTCGTATACGTCTACTTAAGTTGGCAACATATGGGAAACTTTTTTATTATTAATTTTACCAAAACAAGTTATACTTTGTAAAAAGTTCGGCATGTTCTGTAATCTAAAATGCAATCATCAGGTATCACATTTTTTTAGTCGTGTACACGCTCTGTCAAAAAATGTGAAATTTTGATCAAAAGTAAAAGTACCTTCATTTTTGACAATATCGAAAATTGTTATTAAAAAAAGTTGATTAGAACAAAAAAGTACGTTTAAATATGCAATTACATCCTGCTACTTAAAAAAATTATTACTTACATCTTCAAAAGTGTTGAATTTGGTTAATATTTTCAATCCTGTGCCAGAGTGAACATTTTCCTCTGAGTGCTGGTTATTAAAAATTTCTGCAGCTCGCGATGCGTTTTATAATTGTCATTCAGTTTTATCTTCAGTACTTAATGTTGCTTGCATGTCTACTAAACTTTATATAAAATTTTACTAAATACAACTGATTTTTCTACCGCATTGTTTATCAGTGATTTTAAATTTCACGTAAGTACACTTACATTACAATTGTTTTGTAGACCATAACAGAAAAAAAATTACTAGCAGAATGTAATTGCATATTTGAAGGTAGTTTTTAGTTCTGATCAATTTTTTTAAATAACAATTTTCAATATTGTCTAAAATGAAGGTACTTTACTCTTGAGCAAAATTCATATTTTTTGACAAACCGCGTAAACGACTGAAAAATGTAATATCTGGTTATTGTATTTTATGCTTCAGAACATGCAGAACTTTTTATAAAGAATAACGCTTTTTCGTAAAATTAGTAATAAGAATGTTTCCCATATCTTTCCAAGTTAAATAAACACAATATTCGATAAAGATGATTTTTTCGTATATGATTAAGTAAACCAAAAATGAGTAAATTTTTTTTGAAAAAATTGGTAGTGTTATGAGGTCTCGAGGCAAAAATATCTGGAGGATCTGAAGAGCGCTAATTTCTTTCATTAAAGACACAAGCTAGACTAAAGAATATTGCCATAAAACATTATTCACCCCGATTTTAATGTGTTTCAAAATAAAAATTTCTATGGTGAGCGTTTTCGGATTTTTTTTAAATTTGAAGCTGGATTATTCCCCTCGGGAAGGCCCAATCTGAAAAATTCTATAGAATTTTAATTAATTATTAATTAATAAATTAAATAATATTAATTAATAAAAATTTTCTATAGTAAATACCTCCTTTAAAATAACCTTCTAAACACACAAAGTATTTCCCATCATTATGAAACACCCTGTATGGACAGTTAATGCCTAGAAGAATAGTAAATGCCTAGAAGTAATAGTATCGATAGACACTACTCTGGAAAATCGCCCATCAGTACAAAATATTCTCATAAATAATATGAAAATATTCCACTCCACAGTGATGCTTTGAAACAGCTGAGCAGGCAGGGACGTATCATCCCCACTTTCAGTGGAAAACCGTAAATATCATAAATATCACTTACGAAAATCGATTTCGAAAGGTCACAAATAACAAAAAAAAACATTTAGGTTACCTTTTCGCAAACTCTCGTGTCTGCTTTTCGTGTCTCGATCAACGTGTTGTCCAAGTCAAACAGTATGCACTTGATTTCGGCTTGATTTTGATTCATTTTCCGGGTTTTTGTTTCGAAAACTTTGCAAATATTCTTTGTTTAAAAAAATTGCAATTATTTTAGTGGAACTTTTGAAGGAACAATTCTCAAAATTGTGCAGAAATGGCCCTGTATTAAATCTCACAGATGATCGGTAAAAACTGCTGTTCGAAGGATGTTGCGTGTGCTCAATGCTGTGTCCTGGAAACCCTTCACTTTCCACTCTCCTGACGTAAAAAGCGCGATCTGCAGGTTTTATTCACAACTAAAACAATTCAAAGTTATAAAAGTTTCATTTACTACGTAAAACCGAGTACAATTAGTACATGAGAAACCCAAAATTAACACGGGTTTGACGCACGTATTAAACGTATTTGTTCGTACTACGTATTATACTTATACAGAGTGTAACACGAAAACTAGCCTGCGAGTGAATGAACTAATACGGATACTAATTTTTAAACGCAAATGCCTAAAATGATTGAGCTAAAATTACCTTAAGTTTGCGACACTTTCGATCAACTGAATAATTTCTCGTCTGAAAACAAAATGTAGCAGCAAATTATTTACTTAAATATGAAATTTTTGTGAATAAAACTTATCTTAATTTATACAATGTTTGAAAATTGACTTATTCAACAGTCGTATTCGATTCGTTGTTCTAATACATCAAATCAATATAGACAAAAAAAATGTGTGAGAACACATTAATCAGCGCATTCTAATATGTCAACAAAAAGTAACTATAATTAAAGGCTGGTCAACAAGTCTATCTACATTGGGAATGGATTCCAACTGCGCTTGATTATCGTCCGAAAACGAACAACGAAATTTGTTCCTCGATGCAGTTGAAAAATTGACCTTTTTCGGCAGGTGGAACAATGTACGAGGTTGTCAGTAAGTAAAAATAAGCTGCTTAGATATAAAATATAGCTTACAAATACATATGAAACGATTTATGTAAATAATTTCGAATTTCAGCAAAAATTACTGAAAACAGTTATTTAAAAATGTTTGTTTTGTTTAAGTCATATCGTTTACAAATTAAAAGAGAAAAAAATAATGCTTTTGATCCAAAAAAAAAATTAAATAGACGAATTTGATTTTGGTTCAATCTATTGGTGGTTTGATTCTATCAAAGATTACTGCGTGGCTACTCTAAATCAAAGCCCATTCCTTAAATTTGTGTTTTCTCTTAATAATTCCTTTTATAAAATCGTTGAAAGAAAGTATGTATTTTTTATGTATCTATTCTATCTATAAGGTGCTTTAAAATTGGCGTCATCCCTGTAAACGTGTTGTCTGGGGGTGTTGGAACAATAGTGAAAAAAGAATTATTTTTGAAAACTGAGATATTTGCAAAAAACTAGGTCAGAAATTCAGCAACAATGTTTTTTAAGGTAATCTGCCTCACTACTTACTATTAACACTACTTAAACACTTGTTGCTTCATAGGAAACACGGGCAAGAACAGGTACGTCTAAAGATTGACAGAGGCAAAAATCTGTTCACATCAAAGTTATGCGGTTTCTACTACATATGCAATGTTGTCTTAAAATATTGTCTCAAAATTTTTTATAGTTTTTAGCATGCTTTATATTCGAGAAGTATTTCATCTTGAAGATAAAGAAGTATGAATTTGTTCGTACCTTTGTAAGTAGGTTGTAAGCAAGTTGAAATTTAATTTTGAACTGAAATAGGTCACTTAATAATAAGTAATAGTAATGTGAACATGTATAGCATACAATTAAAAAATTGAATACTTGTATCCTATTAAAATGCCAATTACTGGAAACCATCGAAAAACCTGCTGAAGAACGTCTAGTTCACTTAATAAATAATATTTTTTAAATACAGTGAATAAATTATATAAATAATACAAAAAAACGTTAAATTATGTATGTGTATTTAAATTTCTTTATTAAACATATTGTGGTGCTATAGCCCTTTTACAAAAATAGCACTTCTCTTGCGAGGATGCTGGACCATCAATATGTGTTCTCCAATCAGGGCGGTTGTAATGCACAAAGCAAGGCAATTTTATTTGGAGTTCAAAGCATCCTTTGTAGTTCATGGGTAATTTAACCCAAGCATTCAAGAGATCAAATGAATTTGTGTTTTTTATTAGATAATCTAAAGGTAACATGTTCAGTTCTTCACTAGTAAAATCTCTAAGGGATTTTTCCCCGTTCAAATGTGTCAACATCACAGCTACTGAAGGGCACTCGTTCATTTTAGTAATATATTTTCAAGATAGGCTGTTTCGACAACAAAATATTAAATAATACTAATGAAAGTGGGTGTTAGGAATGGGGGTTAGGTTGGTAGTTAGGTGGGGGACCTGAAGTTTTGGTGGGGGATACTTACGTGGGGGGACGAAAGGTTAGGTGGGGGATGAGAGTAAGAGAAGGGGGACTGAGTTAGAAACGGTGATTATACCCTACTGTTAATATCTTCTACAAATTTTCGAAAAAATGTTTTCAATATTTTTCTGGTACTCTCCAAGTGAGCCCCTCTATAACCCTTTTAAAGGAATGACGCCAATCTTAAATCACCCTGTATACTAGTACTAATAAAAAACTTCAATACTCCATATTTTTAACGTATTATTGTGTCTTTAATTAGTTTTGAGGTCTCGCTTATTTAAAATGTATTGAATTCATCAGAACTTTTATAAATAACAAAAATTTTTGAATTTTCAAATTTATAATAAGTTTATGTTTATATCTAGTTCAGTTTTGTCAATTGTACTTTGTTTTAATATACTTCTCATAACACCTTTTTATATTACTAAAATTTAATCGTTTGTTTGTGAGAGAAATTCTGGAAAGAAATTAAATTAAAATATATGCGAAAAGTATGATTTGATTTTGGCTTTCAACAAGAAGAAAAATTAATCGTATTGAAAAAAATGCGAATATTACAAATAAGTTTTTCATTATTATTAGCTTTTTGTTTTTATAATATTAGAAAACACAACTCATGATAAGAATATAAAAATATTTTAAATATACAAATTTTTTCATTTTATTTACGGACACTAACAACTTCATTAATACAAAATTAAGTTTCTCATTTTGAATTAGAATATTTAAATTGAAAAATTAGTATCGTGTTTCTATTTAATAGTAATTCTAATTGCTGATTTGTGTTTAGATATAATAAAAATCAAGAAAGTCGAAAGTACAGTACTTCGTTTTTGCAGAGAAATATTTCGTAAAAACCTTATTCTAGGCTGATTTTGTCCCTATTCAGTTATATTCTATTCATATAGTTGATTGAGCTTTTATTTAACAACTGGATTTATTCGTTGGTACTTACAAACGAAAAGAGCTGAAAACAATCGGACAGAAATGGGAGATGTAGACCCAGGCCCTACAATACACATACATCCAGAAACTGGATGGTGCGTAAGACAGACTTGCTCAAACTTCACTGATAACAACAAAAAATTGTTTGCACTTTTACACATATATCTGTATTGAACAATTTTTACGAATTAAATGTTAAACTTTTAATATATAATTATTACAAACAACAGAACAAATTGCACTAAGACTAATAACACGAATAAGACACCCCCAAAACTCACTACACAACCCCTCCACCCAACTACTATACGAACGCACAAACATGACAAAGATTTCGGAAAGACTCATACATCTACAGACAAAATGGACAAACAACCCCTACAACTGGACCATACTGAATCCCCTTTGTCTTACAAGACCAACCAGACAATCCCGCTTCCGTTTTCCTACATCAACGCTACTCGAACACTTACAAACGCAACTGACTACTGGACAATAAAATAATTTTTTCTTGTCATTAGAATTGGAAAGTTTATTTAATAAGATTATTAACCTAGAATAAGAGAATTTTCATCTTTGTTTTTTATTTAGATTAAGACTACATGTATTAAACAAGGGCAGAAAGACCGATAGGTCGATAGCCTTTTTTAGAAATAAAGATGTTTACTACTACTACTAAAATGTTATTTATTCATTTAAAGTTAAAATATCATCAACTCTCGGACCCACACAGCTTTCTACTTCAGGTTGGAAAAGCTGTTCCAGTTTTGTTTTATAACTTCAGATGAAATAGTGTCAATTCCATTCTATTTCGCAACAGAATTGTACATCTATGTACAACAAGTCATAAGAAATTAAACAATTTCCCGAAATGTATAATAATTTATTTACTGAACGACTGGAAAACGCTACAAAGAAAACGTCACGAATAGTTGAAATAATAAATCCAAAAATACTCATTCGAAAAATTGATGTCATTAACTCTATTTTTGTTTCTAAGCTCGCGTCATTTTAGTGCCAAAAGCAAGGAATTAATTTTGTTATTTTCCTGAAAATCGTTGAGTTCGAATCAAAGTGCATAGCATTTATAAATAGGAATCTGATGAGATGCTGATGTAAATTTTATGGCAACTATTTTTGAAAATACGTAATTATATTATTAAAAAAAATTACTTTAAGCTCATTCCAACCGAGGAGTTTCGTTTTGTTTACTCAAAATTTTCCGAGCTATAAAATTAAGGTGCAAAACTGCCCATACAAGGTATCCGAAAATAAATGTAAGAAACTTTATGTCCCGTATTTTTCATGTAAGTCCTTATGGCCGCTTAAAATTCGCACCTAAGAATGAATTTTTGCTTGTTTTTTAGAACAATGGAACTTCAATGGCCAATGAGAACCAATAGTGTTTTGTTTGCATACCAATTTAAAATTCTTTTTCGGAACCCTTCTTAGCTTTAGAGGCACAAAACTTTGATTGTGTTTTTTTATCTAAGCGGATTTACTATATCATCATCTATCAGTACTACTTCTGGTACCATCTTCATTTCCTCTAAATGCTCCTTCATCATATTTCATTCTGGCTCTTCCACTACCACAGGAGGCTTTTCCCACGGAGGCACTTTCTTAATCTCAATAGTCTCTTTGGCTGAATTACAACATTGGGATCTTCTTTTCTTGAGCATAATACACCTTCGGTATCTGCAGTAGATTTTGTGCGGACTGAACCTTATCTTCTTTTGGCTGTATTTTATTTTTTGGGCCGGGGAATTTTTATCTGAACTTTGGATGGCTGTTGGAAAAAAATTTTTAATATAAAAAAATATTACTCCTAGGACTCGCACTTAATTTAAAAAGTGTTTCGTCACTTAAAGTTTCTTCTCTAAAACTGATGCATTAGAAACAAAATCTGATCGAATTCATACGAGATTGTTTTAAAATGTCTTGTTAGTTTTTAATTTTTTTTAATTTAATAACAACAGACTACAGTTCAATTTGATAAAGCTTTAACAAAAAGTCTTTAAAATAATCAAAGTACTATTTTGTGAATCAAAATTTAGATTATTCTCGTTCTGAAATAAACGACAATTTGTGAAGAACAAAAAAATAATATTTTTTGCATCCTGTATAAAGTAATTCTAGATACTTTTCTGAAAAATAAACTAAAGCCATTTGGCAAGATGCTCAGAATGATTTGAGTAATAGCAAACAATTTTAGTAATACAAGAATTCTAAAACAAAATATGTATATGTATAGCGATAAATTGTTCAGAAGTTTTTCTCTTCTCGCTTTATATAAATGTGCTGCTCGTGGCACTTCACATTATTCTTGTAAGCACGCAAAATTTAAATGAATTTGAAATGCCAAATCGATATTCTTTGAATATTTTAACTGTAAACCATTGCTTTTGTTCGATTCACATATGACCGAATATTTTATGTGACAATGACTAAACATACTTCTTGGGTAGATAGATCTACAATACATACATTATGTGTACTATGATTATATCAAATTAGACTTTTTCTTTAAAAAAATGGATGTTAAATAATTTCGATATAAAAAAATTACATGCGTTTAGGCAATTTTAATTTCTACATGGCTTAAAACTACTTTCATTTTTTAGCTTATTTATCATTTTATAAGAACGGACAAAAAAATACTAGCTTTGTTATTAAATTTTAAAAGTCCAGACAACAGTTAGAAAAAATAAATGTTAGATAATCGAAAAGGGAATCATAAGAATATATCAACATACTAACAGAAAAAGCTTCCAATGCTTCAAACACAAACTTAACTTCAGCGACCAACAAATTGGCTTTGTTTTAATATTGTTGTGTATATTTTCCTGACTGTACTTCAATTTATTTAAAAAAATTTTTCCTGGGTTTCAGTCAATTTTATTGTTTATTTTTTAAAATGTCACAAATACGTTTCGGTGTCTTTCTCCACCATCATCAGTTTGTCTAAAATATATATTTACAGTTATCATCAATTTAAATAGAAAACTTTCACCAAAATTCACATATTAATTTTAATTTAATTTAAATTAATTTAAATTAGTTTGCTTTAATAGCAAACGATGTTCTAATTTACCATGACTCCTCAAGTGTACCCATTTGAAATTAAATGATTTACCTATTCTTTTAATTTTTTAGGAACTTATATGGATTAACGCGAACTTTCAACTAAATTAGTTTGCAATTCAAATAGAAAATGCCAAAAGCATTCAACTTAACACCAACAAAAATAATACATTTTTTCTTCTATGGCAAAGCTCTGCAAAATTTCCTGTCTAATTTGCAACAAAAAATATAAAGAGCTGAAATAGAGACTAAAGTATGACTAATATTTTCGAATGAGCAAGGAAATCCACGAGGAGAAGCGTTTAAAATGTATGGAACTTGGGGGACAATATTTTGAGCATTTTTGTAACATTGTTTTTGTTCTTTTTTTATAGCTTAAAAATACTAAAAGCTAAGGGGTTGAAATTATTTCAGAGGGACCAAACCCCATAAAACCTATTTTTCACGTTTACAACTTTTGCTATCCATTGATTTTTTTGCGCGTAGTTATATTTCGTAACAAAGAACAAGAAACATGTCTTAAATCTTCCTCTATCTGAGTGGAAGTTGACTTGTATAATTATATTAATAGCATTGAAATTATATTTCAAGCACTTGAAACTTATATTTCGTTCGACCCTCGGCTAATTATGGTTTTGTCTTTTGGCTTATCTCAGCTCTTGTTAGTTTTCACGCAAAAATACTGAGTGTATTAACTCAGTAATTTCTTGCTACTTCTTTAATAAATAATCTTTAATTTAGTAATAATAAACTTATATCGGTTGAAAAGTTTTCCGGGCGTATAAGCCGTGGACCATTGAAATTGCTTCCTTCCTTCTTATCGCCCTTGCAAGCTAAATAAATCAAAACCTTCACCGCGCCAACAATGCTTTGCTGTACAATAAAACCTATTAATTTTCTAGAATGAATGTTTATACAGTGTATAATAACAGAATAGCATTTTTAATTCATTGCTAATGACTATTCGCTAAAACTAGTACAAAGAGACCACGCCTTGGAAACATTAATGATTAATTAGGCTTCTACGGCGCTAATTGGCCCTGCGTAAACGAAGAAATATTTTTCTTCCCTTTGCTAGGGGGCGGCCCTACCCTGCTTAATAATGCGTTCGTAATTAAATCACTCTAAAAGAAAGGGAAACCGAATCAATTCGATGGCGCGATTCGACATTACTTCGTATATCTTCTGTGCTTCTACACATAGAATCTTGCTGTTTTGCCCTTTTTCACTAAGCGCAGGTCTGAGCAAACGATTCACCCCAAATATGTCGAAATCCACAACCCTGGAACACTAAACAGTAGTGCGGGTGAATTTTTACACTTAAGTTGGTTTAACCCCGATGGTTTACTCGCTTGATAACTAGCGGAATGAATTGTCGATTTTCAAAACTTTCCCATTTAATTGTTCGGAAAATGTGCGTTCATCGGTTAAATAATTGGCAATAATTCGAAATTCAAAGAAATTTAGGCTACTGTTAAATCGATATGCCGGTAGTTAGACCTTGTTAAACAATTGGAAAAGCGCCAAATTTAAAATCAATGTAATAAGAAATGGTTTTTGAGGGGGCAAACAATGGTTTTGAGCACAGAGTGGTCTCAGGTGGAAGTTATTGATCTGGTTAATGATGGTTCAGGATTAGGTAAGCTTTAAGAGATTCTATACTTAATTGCATGTTTAGTATGTAAGTTCTAAAATGGGAAAGTTAGATTATATATATGAGCCCTGAAATTTGCAATTTATTATTATGTGAACCCCGGAGAGGAATTGAGTACGTCGCACATTTTCGTTCACATACAAATAATTTTTTTATCGTAGCATTTGCTTTAATTTCACTTACGTCATTGTATGGGGAAATGTTTGTAGTAATTACCTTAGTTTCTCAGCTGACATTTCAGAATATAAAAGTGTAGCAAATAAATGCCCCAAAAATTAAATAAAACATATTTGTTAAACATCCAATTCCCGCTAATTGATTATATTTTTTTCACATGATTTATATGTACCTATTAGTTCCGAAAATCAAACATTTACAAATAAATTCATAAAGAAATAATGCACAAAATATTTAAAATTTAGATGCGACAAAGCATTAAAATTTAAGTAATATTTTTTGCAAATTAATTTAAAATGAATGCCGTAGCTTTCGAAGAACTATAAATAACTCCCAAGAACTAATTCAAATGAAAAGAAAAACTGTATGAAAAATAGTACCCGAGTCAGCAACAGAAAATTAGAAACAAAAAGAAAATAATTAAAATGGGACTAAAAAATTAATTATTAATGATGATTTAATTTGAAACTACTGAATTTAAGGTACTTATTTTAATGTTCTACGCAGTATTCTAATGTGTTTATGTAAATTATTTTTGCATAATGCTTTGTTACTAACATTTGTGTTAAACCGAAGTGTTACCAAATATTGATTCAAACAAACTTTTCATGGATGGGAAAAGTTGTAATAAGAAAAATTAACTTTTGAAGAACAAAACCAGACCAAGACATAAGTTATTCGCAATATTATTCTACTTGCTTCGAAATTCTGCTGTTAAGTTATTGAGTTAATATACCCATTTGAGTAACTTAGGAAAACTTTCTAGCAACTCCTATTTGAAAGTGGATAGTAAGACTTCATTTTTTTGAAACTATTTATTGGAATGGACAAGCAAAGCAGTAAGCAACCTTACTTTTAATATTTGAAAGTTTCAGAATTAAAGTTTCGTTAAAAACAAATTCTCTTCATTAAACTTAATTTTAAACTTCGAATCACTTAATTTCTGTGGTGGTTTATTTTACTCAGTGGTGGTTCTATGATCAAGTAAGTTTTCATATTTTACAAAAAGGTGTTTTACCTAAAGGAAAGAATTCTTTTGTTCAGTTTTTAATTTCTTAGTTCCTCCTTTGGAACTCAGTAAATGTGTAGCATTTGGCTTTCTACGAGAGAAACTGCAATGTAAACTTTAAACGGGTATATTAGGAAAGTAATTGTTATTAATTATTTAGCTTTCGTTTATCAGCAAACATTGCGAGTTAAAGAGGCATTGTTATTAAATAAAGATATACAAATTGTATTAATTCACAAAATCCCATGCTTTGTTAAAAAAATAAAAGAACTTTCATATTTGTTTTTTATTTAGACTAAGACTACATGTATTAAACAAGGGCAGAAAGACCGATAGGTCGATAGCCTTTTTTTAGAAATAAAGATGTTTACTACTACTCCCATGCTTTGAAATCGAACGCTATTAATTTTTAGTTTCAACTGAATTTTGCTAAATATAACAAAAACATTACAATTAATTTTTAATAATAAAAATTAATAACTGAACAATCGTGCATAATACATTACTATTTTTTAAATATCGTTCTGAATCTGTTACTCTTTTTAACTGTAATAAAGATTAATATTTAACTGAACTATCGTGTATAATTCCGGAATAATTGACAAACATATTCCTTATTGTTAACAGTAACAAATTTGAACATTTGTTTGAACAGACGAATTAATGTGGTTTAGTGAGTCTCTGCTAAATCATTTAATAGAACTTTTTTATCAACGGCATAGTCAAAATAATCATAATTAAATATAATATTTTTGGTTAAATATGTGGAAAGCTTGCGCATGTTTTAGTTCCTGAGTTTAAAACCACACAGTATAAATTAATACTCTTGTATTAAGAAACTAGTAATTGAAATTAATTGATACAATTACTATTCATATATGATTTTAGCTCTAATAAGAGCTCATAAAGTTATTAATAGTGATAACCTCTTTATTATTTATAGGGTTTGGGATTGTTGGTGGGCGTAGCACGGGCGTCGTCATAAAATCAATTCTTCCCGGCGGAATAGCCGATAAAGACAGCCGATTACAAAGTGGAGATCATATTTTGCAGATTGGAAATGTTAATTTGATAGGATTTTCAGCAGAACAAGTCGCTTCAGTTCTAAGGCAAACTGGATCTGAAGTAGCGTATGGGATTAGTGCAGGTTTTCCGATTTTAATAACAGCACATTGCAGGTGAGAATGGTGGTAGCTCGACCAATTGAACCTACTTCCATAGACTTTGAAACGTATCGATGTAGCGCGCCGGTTGTTCCAACTAAGATTCTAACTGATTCTGAAGAACTGGATCGACATCTGCTGCAAAATGGGTATTCTACATATTTTGATATCAAAAAAGATTCTAACACTATAGAAGAAAATTGTGAAATAGAACCAGGTATTATATGCGACGCCATCAAATCCACTATAGATGTAATAGAAAATGGCTTTGAAATCAATGAAAATTTTGGTATTATCACTAAAGTGACGAGTGCCGATATTTGTAAAACTGTGCATTTCAAAAACAATAACAATATTGATTGCAGGTAATCCCTAATGAATTAAAGCGTTGCGGCATTGTTAGTTTCACTTAATAAATGGGCATTTTCAGCAACTTAACTTCGTCGAAATGCGAATCACCCGAAGAAAGTGAGAGTCCAGTTAGTACTAGTCAGATAATTATAACTCCAGTCGATTTCAAATACGAAGTTCCCGAAACGGAGAAATATTCGGTTATTCTCAATAAGAATGAGACTGGATTAGGTATTACGATCGCTGGTAAGATTTGCTGATAAATGGTGTATAGTTAAATTCATCTCTCGGCAATAAATGTTAGGATATGTATGCGAGCGGGAGGATTTGAGCGGCATTTTCATCAAACAAATAGCAGAAGATTCGGACGCATTTAAATGCAACTTAATTAGTGTTAATGACCGAATTATAGAAGTTGATGGAAAATCATTGCTCGGTTTGAGCAATCAGCAATCGGTAACAGTACTAAAAGACACTGGAAATTCAGTTAATTTAACTTTTGAAAGGTATGATTGCAACATTTTTAGAAGTGGCAGTGCTCATTTCCATTCTAAACTTGCAGATATTTAAGAGGCCCTAAATTTGAGCAATTGCAAGAAGCTTTAGCCACACACGAAAGAAAAGCGAAGAGTTCACCATCGCCTTCCATACATACTTTAAGTTGGATTCCCATTGACAATAATGAGGTCAGTCTATAAGTTTCCGTCAATTAAATCTTACTTAATGTTACTAATTCTGTGTAGCAAAACGTGATCAAGCCAGAAAAGGAGTCACTAAAATCCCAACCAAATGACCAAAACCCTGAGACCAAAGAAATCTTCATTGAGGAAGATTTCCAGTCAAATCCCGAAGTAGATTTAGAGACTGCAATCAAACAAAAGTGGGAAAGCCTCTTAGGCAAAAATTCAAATATTGTTGTAGCCAATTTGACGAAATTAAAAGGCACGTAAATTATTGTTACACAAAAAGCTCATTAATAATTATTGCAAACAAGTTCATAGATTTATAGTCACTTTATATTGGTTTTATTAAATAGGGCTGGGAATCAGTTTGGAGGGTACAGTTGATGTGGAAGACGGAGTCGAATTACGCCCAAGACACTATATACGGTAAGCAAATATAAGACGGTTAATATGGTATGAATTTTTGCGTGTTCAATTAGATAACGTTTATTGTAGGCTTTTAAATAAAACTAGGTCAAACTGTTATTTACAGTCTCAATAAAAGAAAATAGTGGTATTTTTATTGGGAGCGTTTTTACTTGGTTCCGAAGGTTTTGTGTTTGAAGTGCGTGTTGCTCTTAAAAAGAAAACGGCATTTATAATACCGTTAATGTAAAATTTTGGTATATTAAAATGTTGCCAACCGGAATCAATTCTCCCTGTATTCTCCATGTTTTTATTTTACATTTAGACATATTTGAAAGGCCTTAATAAAATAGCTGCTTAGTGATCCAATAGAAAAATCTAAACCTTTTCACTGGTTTTTTTTGTACAATCATATTTACTAGATAAAATCACGAAGATGTTAGCTTTTAACATAAAAATATGCTTATAATGATGCTTATACTGTGCATATAAAAAGTGAATATTCAATTCTAAATAAATTTGTTTTTTTTGGGGAAAATTTAAATAAAAAGCAAGGAAAGTGTATGAAGAAGCATTAATCTAGCATTAACAAACTGGCTTGTTCTCTAACACCAAATCCATAAAAAGTGTTGCAAATTCGATACATCAACATTCAAACTAACATCAATAAAATCATTAACATGTAAAAAGTTGCTATTAAGTTAAAAAACTATTTTTTCTACGGACTGTATTTCGTTGTTTCAGGTTTGAGTGCTTTGGCGCACTCAAAACGAATGCCACTAAATTATTACAGATAAAAGAGATAAAAGACATTTATTTTCAAATACTTTGATAGAAGTTATACAGACAAATTTCCTTTCGTGAAATCGACAATGATTAATTAACCAGTTTCTAAATCTTTAAATAGACCTGAATACCCTTGACCATTCAAAGGTATTCAACCTTCAGTAATTTTTGCGTTTGCTTTATTAGGAAAATACATTTTTGTAGGCAAATTAGTAGATTACAGGACTAAATAGTTACTAATAAGTAAAAGACAAAGAGACGAAAATAAGAAAATTGAATATGCAGTTTCCAGAAACGAAAGCACATAATATTGTTCTTAAAAACCGAAAAAAATGACAAAACATTTTTTTTACGAATATCTCCGGTTTTTTCAATATTTTTTTCATATTCGTTAGCATTAACCCTGCCTTCCCGATGAAGCAGATTATTGCGGTTCAGAATATTTCTTCATTTTTCACCTAAGCTTTAATTCTTCATTTAGGTCCATTCTGCCTGAGGGCCCGGTAGGCCAAAATGGAAAACTAAGTCCCGGTGACGAAATTCTAGAAGTGAATGGCCAGAAGTTACTGGGCATATCTCATGTAGCCGTAGTTAAGATACTCAGAGAACTTCCGAGCGCTGTGAGATTGGTCTGTTCCAGGAAAGACGTGGATAACAGGTGGGAAAACATTTTTTGCTAGTCTCTTGTGTTTCCTTTTGAACGCAATGTATTATTTATTAAACATTATACAAATTATCAACCTACGTTTCCATTTGAAATTTGAGTTAATTTAGACAAAATCAAAATACTCTTTGTTTGTTTCAGAGTAATCAACACATCTCAAGATCGAGAGGCTTTCCAACAAAGAAACATTTTAGGTGGCAGCTTGAAAAATTTACTGCCCCAGCCCGAACAGCGCTTGATTAAAGCTTTAAGTGATACAAGCCTACATACATCTAGCACAATAACAGGTATGCTATTGTTTTGGGAAAAAACCGTAAACTTTTATGTAATAGAACTTACTAATTTGCTTTTTATTGAAGTCAGTCCGTAATTTTCTAAGTGGGTTTCATACTTTGTTATAAAAATAACTCTATAATAATAATAATAATAATAAGAATAAACTTAGAAAAAAAATTAATATGAATATTTTGTGATTTGTTCTCAAGTATTGAGCATATAGTCTTGAGCATATAGTGTGAATAACGTTCTAAACTTGAAGAGGCGATTCCTCAACGAAGAATAACCAGAGTTAGAAAAATATAGTAAATTGTTTATAAAATTGCTTTGAAAATTCATAACTTTCATCCATAATACGCAACATACCAACGAAACAACATTTCTTTTAAAACATGCGTTTTAGTTTAATTACTTGATAGTCAAGAATTTGATAATCGATCTTATCTTATAATTCAATAATGATTGAAAATTGAAACATTTTCTTCTAAAACATATTTCAATAATAACCTGCACTTTGTCTGCATCATATTAACGACTTTATATTCATTATTAATTTTCATTTTTAAATTAATTTCTAATTTTAATTAAACGTTTGAAAAAATTCAGTAACCGATGAACAAAGTAGCCTGAAGAAAGAAAAATCGCGCTCCTTGGAAATGACAAACGTTGCCATGTGGAGTGAAGAAGTGGTCCATGTAAAACTGGTGAAGAACGACAGAGGTCTTGGTTTTTCAATTTTAGATTACCAAGACCCGGTTGATCCCAAGTCTACCATTATAGTTGTGAGGAGTCTGGTCCCAAATGGACCTGCTGAAACCAACGGTAAAATAACTCCAGGTAAATCCAAATAACTTCAATTACGACCCAATCTTATTTCAAAGTTTTTTGTTCGTTAACTTAAAATTGTTATCAATTCTCAGGAGATAGACTAATAAGTGTGAACGATGTGATCATCAAAAACTTCACTCTAGACCAAGCTGTGCAGATCTTAAAGGGCACTTTGCCAGGAAATGTTACTTTAGGAATATCGAAACCTCTGCCTTGTTCTCGACAGAGTGAAGCTGTGAGTAGCAGTAATACGTAGCTGAGTAGAGGTAAATGAAGAGTTCAATGGTAGAAAGAAAGTTAAAAATCAATAACAAACAATCAGGTTTTATACACAAACTGTAAATATTTTACTTAAATAATATGGATTGCAATTGGATTTGGAAAAGTTTCTGCGCACTGAATTTGGTCAAACTTTAAATTAAAGTGCATATATTATGGATGTTGGTTTTAGAAAATGCACCTAAAATATTTAATATGTTTGTGTTTTGAAAAAGGGATGTTCATTCTGCTATATATTTTATATATTTTACTAGCCGCTGCCGCTACATATACGAAATTTGATGATGAATATGTTCAATTTTTTTATTATTACTGATTCAAATGTCTGACTTTGAAAATGACTTTTAAAGGAATTGAAATATTTCCAGATTAGAGACTTTATTGCAATAATTATTGGTATATTCTATAAATGTATCGTCATATTATAGTGCTTTTTCAATCTCAACATTTAAATTGCTTTTAAGGGATTTTGTTAGAATGGTTATTTTTTAATTCCAATTTTTATCACTTGCTGTATTGACTTTTTTAATGCCATACGACTACCTATACAAAGCATCTTATCAGTGACAATTAAGTAGATTTTAGTTAAATTAATAGCATGCGTTACTCTTATATTGTGGATTCAATGTTTGATAATTTGTGTTGTTTGGTTTTGATGTTTCTACTCTGGAAAAATGCTATAAAATGATGTAATTTTGCAACAAAATAATTTAAAATTAATTAAACAAAACATGTAAATTCAATAATCACTCACGTATGCGATGTAAAACAAAACTATCAATCTTTACATTAAGCAAGAGATAAATCTTGTACAAAATAACTTAAGTTAGTCTTAGTTTATTTACTGCTGTGATACTCATGATCTTCTCATTGTCAATACTTAAGTTGTGAACGTTAAAAAATAGCATTAACGTTTAGTTTAGTATATAGACTTGAAAATGAAACGACCATTTTGCTATATGATATGACTATCTTTGAACTGTAAATCTCAACAATTTGAAGATTGTCATAGACGTAAGCTAACAAAATACCGCAAACTAGAAATAATGCTAATATTTCTACAAGTTTATAGTCATTCTTAGCACAATCACTGCTGCCTTTTAGATTTACATTTAACGAAAATTATTTTTCGAAAATGAAACCAATTTGTAATACATGCATTTGCAGTTAGATTACCAATATTGTATAAAATACGTCTGATCGCAGTCGATTTAATGGAAGCATTTCTTTTTGATGTATGCAGATACTTACCTGCCATAATTAAATTAATTGTTATTAAGTATATGTAATATTTTATAAATGTTAATGTAAAATGTTGGGATGGTGTGAAGACTGTACAATACAGGCAACGAAGAACCGAAGAGATTCATGAATCATGAAGTGACTGTAACTGGATGTAAAACGCATATGCAAAGAAATTTGCCCTAAAAATATATATATTTTTTAAATTATTTAAAACAAAATTTGGACCTGGATTTGGAAGTTTCAATTGTATATTATAAAAAAAACCTTGACTTCATTTGGTACATTTTAAGGGTGTGTGTATAATGACCAAGCAAAACCAATGCGATATTCCAATAAAAAATGTATGCTTAAAAACTCAATAGTTTTGCATTTTGAGTTAGTAAAGTAAATATTTATATCTAATGTGTTCTATAGTTCACCAAAATCAAAAATGCAAGCTAATTTCGTTTAGATGAACTAAGTTCTGTCCTCGCTCAAAAATGTTATGTATTTCCAAATATTCTCATTACTTTCATGCGATATTTAAATACACAGTGGGTCACTTTTTAGCAGCTTTACGATTACAAATGTGAGAAATCGTTTTTGTAGTATTTATCATGAGTTTGCTATTGGAGTTTCATTTTCTTTCTGTATATCATCGATTTCTTCGTGACTCAGTGAAAACTTTTTAAAGGGTTCTTGGTATTGAGGAAAATTGTATCAGGATTTTGGATTAAGTCACCTTAACAACAGTATGAATAGAAATTTTTCAGTATTGCTAGAAATAAGTGACTCACTGTATATATTTGTTTTAGGTTTGAAATTACTAAGTTAAATAATTTTAGTAGCATTTCCAGGTACACTTTTGTATTCAAGTCTAGCGATTCATGTTTTATTAAACGTTGTTGTCTAACTCGATTAATTTTTTTGTGTATCCCTGTTTTATGGACGTATACGATATACAGTTTTTTTAATTTTTTGCTTTTAAATTAGACGATTGCAATATCCTCTTATTTAATGTACGTACGACTTACATTAATTCGGGACTCGGAAGAATACTTTTTAAAAACACGGTTTACAGGTTCTTTATTCAGGCGCAATCGAACAATAAAGACGTGATTTTCATTATGAACAATTATTAAATAGGTAGAAAAAGCTGAGTTTGTTGCTGAGATAGGTGCTGAGCTGCATCCTGCCACGTGCGTTGCGTAGGCTGGTTTGGTATGTTAACTTACGAAATAAATTGCATCATGATTTCATCGACCTTATCGAGTTCATGCTGAATATTAAAGACTTAATTTTTTTTTCTAAAAAATGTATATTTACTGGCATTTAATAGATCTCTATAATTCACTTAAATCGAAGATAACTCTAAGGAAAGCAAATACAGTTCGGCTCTTAAAAAAAATTAAATTTCTTATATCTGAAATTTGATTATAAAATGGGTGACGTTTTCTTTTCCTTTTCCTCAAACAAAAAAATGTGTTTTTCATCTTGCACAATTAGTTTATTTTTGGGGTTTGATTTTCCTCCTATAACGTTTATCCCTTAATACATTTGTTCCTTTTATCATTGAGATGTTTGCATTATTTAAGCAGTTGAAAATTTTATAAGAAAAAGGCAAATATTCCTTGATAGTACTTACTTTTAATGAAAGAAAGGTACGTGAAGAAGTAACAAGTTCTTAAATAGCGAAAAATATTTAAAAAATATGTTGATTAAAATTACAGACTTAATCTTCTTATTTGAAAAAGTGAGTCTTAGTCAATATATTGACTAAAATGCAACCAAACTAAGCGAGCCACAGGCAATTCTGTGATTTTGAACCAAATTCTCAGAAAAATTTTCGAAATTAACTTACTCGAACAAGCGAAATTACAGCGAAATTTTGGCTCTAGAGCCTTGAAATACTCACATAAATTTGAAGGCCCTAAGGCAGTTTATTTTGAACAAAAATCGATGTCTTCTGTGGAATTCGTCAATTTGACTTAAAGATGGCACAAAACCGATTTTTTTTCGCAAAAACACATTAGTGACTACACTTGTACATAAGTGGAAACTTAATTACTTTTGCTTGTTAATTTTGCAAAAAAGACGATACTCTTTTCTCTAGCAGGGGTGCCACAGGGAAGTGTCCTAGGACCTCTCCTGTACCTGATGTACACCAGTGATTTACACTACTCAGATCTTAATACTATAGCTACCTTTGCAGACGATACCGCTATATTAGCGGTAGGGAAAACCCATGAGGAAGCCGCAATTAAACTGCAAACATCAGTTTCACAAGTATATGATTGGACCAAAAGATGGCGTATCAAACTAAACGAGATCAAGTCTGTACACATTAACTTCACAAATAAAACTAACCAGCAGGTACCAATTCACTTAAATAATGCTCAGATCCCTTATGCAAACTCAGCAAAGTATCTGAGCATAACATTAGATGCAAGCCTGCGCTGGAAAGCCCATGTTAAGAAAAAAAAGGAAGAGCTGGATATAAGATATAGGAAAATGTACTGGCTACTGGGTAGGCACTCTAGACTATCAACCTACAACAAAGTACTTCTGTATAAACAAATCCTCAAACCAGTGTGGACTTACGGCTTACAGCTCTGGGGTTGTGCCAGCAAGAGTAACATCCTAATTATCCAGAGATTCCAGAATAAAGTACTGAGAAACATTCTTAATGCGCCTTGGTACAACAGGAATAGTGATATTCATCGAGACCTCCAGATGGATACTGTTGACCAGACTATCACGAGATTTGCAAGGAGTCACGAACAACGGCTTCATCAACACGTGAATGTCGAGGCGATTCAGCTCCTCGACAATACCAACCTGACAAGAAGACTCAAGAGGGTAAAGCCTTTTGAGCTATGTAAGTGACTATGTCAGTGCAAAAGCAGAACATTGTGCGGTTTTGTGCTACACGGTAATTAGTGTAGCTATGTCACTAGACCACCAGACTCTAAGGTACACTAGTGAGTAGGACCTTAGTTTGAAGATTTGTCCATAGTTAAGTTAGGTTAGAACAGAATTACTCATTGATCAACTTTGATCAGATCGTAATGTTAGTAAATGTCCTACGGGGAGTTTAATTAAAAAAAAAAAAAAAAAAACTCTTTTCTCTCAACGTGGCGGTAAGCAAACTAAGGGTAGTAGTTTGTGTTAGTTCAAGACTCAAACATAAAAACTCTCAATAATTGATGAAACGTTGGGTTAAATTGACCCTCCCAATGAATAGAGGAAAGTTTTCTCTATTGAGCGGCCCTGAACGCAGCAGGCTAACTAGACCTTATTTTGCGTGAGATGACGGTAAAAACCTCAACTAGATTTTCAGGACTCAAACCTGAGACTAAAGTGAGTCTAAAGCGAGACTTACAGGATAAATAAAACAAAGTTTCTTCTTAGCAATGGGCTTCAAAAAAGGCTTCTAGCTGATTTCCATTGTATGTGAGAATTTTTTTTAAATACCTCTAGCATACTGCATCTGGAAACCAAACTACCTTTTCAGACTCTTAAACTTAAAATTGTTTGAAAATATGAAAAACAGTGAGACTCAGGGGAGAAATAGAGCAAAGTTTCTTCTAGGCAACGGTGCTCAAAAAACGCTTGTGGGTAATCCCGCTTTTAAATGAGGAATTTTTTAAAATAGTATTTCAAATGTAACTGAACGCCAAATTACGAGTTAAGGCTTCTAACTTATTCTAACCCAAAATTGAAAAAACGGGGAAAAATCAATATACGGTTTCAATCACGTTTCCTCTAATCAATGATGCTACAAGAAGTTTTCTGACTGAATTTTCTTTAATCTCTTGCATCCATGGTAGATGGAAAACTGTAATTCTTTCAGCAAAGTTGCCTATCATGAATACTTTAAAAACTAACTTTCTTGTAAGCCCCAATTTGAGAGAAACATGTTAAGAAAATCTACGTGAAACCTGGAGAAGCAATACTGCATTTGAAGATTGAAACTTAAATACTTCCAATAATTCGGAAAAAATGAAACTAATTCGAAAATTTTTAAAAATTAATTAAAATCAAGTCAAAAATTGAAAACATTTGAAACTAAACTAGCGGGACTAATAGAGCAGTTAGTTTTCGTGTTAAATCCTTAAATTCTTATCGCAACCGTTGAGTTTTTCGGTCTTTTAGGTTGTGGTAGAAAAAAAATGTCCTGACGTTTCGCAAGCCTGAATCACTCACATCTTCAGAGGTGTTTCGCTCGAATTATAAAGCCTTGCGAGAAATAAGTGACTCACTTTATTACTACACTTGTTCCTTGGATTTTTAGTTTTATTGCTTAATAATTTATATCCCAAGTATTTATTTCTTCTTAAAAAGAACGGTTACTTTTAAATAAACGTTGTAATACATATCGGAATTTTATTGTTACATTTTCTTTCAATAAATAAATAAATACATTATCGGGGTTAGAGTAACTGCATAGACGTTCATATTACTTTTTATAAAGCAAATAGTTTGTACAACAGCATGCGGTGATCAATTTGTGTTCTCTGCAAGTGTTTGCATGAAGAAAGCTGCAGTCTGCGAATTGGCATTGATAGGGAAGTTGATCTGAAACAAGTTGTTTTTACTTATTTAAACAATTTTTTAAGCGTTTCTAAAAGCATTTTTGTTTTAGTTATTTTATATTAATTTTTTTTCAATTTCTATTCGGTTCCGCCCACTAAATGTACAATAAAGAAATATAAAAGCTAACAATAAAAACTAAACTATACTCAATAACTTACCATAAGGATTATTTGGATTATGACAACAGCAGGAATCATGGAATAACTTTTCACTGCAGTACCCGTATACTGAAGAATCGCAGACTGGACATCGCCTTTTCAATAAACTAGAACCTACAGTACTGGCAGCAGCACTATACGGTCCAAATGCACTTAAACCTGGATTTAGGCTTTGCCTGAAAACCTAAATTGTTCGATAATCCCAAGATTGAGTTGAAAGGAGACTGCAATGGACTTTGATAGGGAGAGTCAATGGCATTGTTGAAAATGGCTGAAAAAACGCAACTTTTTAAAGACATAAAATAACTATTGAATTTAAAAAAATTGTAGTAAATCTGCTATTGATTATTATTTTTTTAATTACTTACTTGTTGCATTTGTCACTAAGCAATAAAAAGCCACAAGAAGGCATTGAAATAGTTTGATACTGAAAAACATGGTAACTTAGATTGAGACTTTGAAGTTATCTTAGCACACTCCTCTTTTCTAGCTTCTCATGCGAATGTTCGATGTGAACTGAAGAAGTTGGCATTTAAAGCATTTCAAAATTTGCATCTCATCTAACTGTACCTCGAGACGTTCAACGCCCATTTTCCCATTTATTTCTTTTGGTTTTAATTTTATGCGGTCCACCGATGTGGCTTCTCCTTTTTATCCACTGTATATTACGAACATATTTAAATTGAATAACGGGATCGATTTGATCGAGTTTATTTCATCAAGTGGATCTCGTATTAGAGAGGTCCTACTTCACTAGATTTAAGCAGACAAATTTATACTTGTAAAATGTTGTTGTTTATCATCATTTACGGCGAATAGAGTGGGTTGATCACTTGATTTATTTTTTTCGCGGCGACTACAGCTTCCTGGTTTAAACGATACAAGGATTAGTTTTGCTTTTTTTTCGAGTTTCATATGCAGCTTTTTTTAAGCTCTATGAAAAGGTGGAATAAAATTTTCATTCTATTTAGAACATCTCTATCGAAACGCAGTTCTCTTAGAGAATCCTCTGTTAACGCTTGATTAATTTTTTACTGATCTTTTTTTTTCAACTGATTTTAAGCGATTATTGACCCTGTGCTTACATCCTGTATTTATGCGTTATCATAGTGTTCTCATTGAATAATTAAGACTTAATTTAAAGACTGAGGAAATATTTTAAATAATTGAATCCTATACAAATAAAAATGAAACCGACATACACTACCCAAATACATACTGAGACTAATAAAACATAAGAGAGAACTGTACAGACTATATACAAACACTCAAAATAACGACCTAAAAAAGACACTGAACCAACTTAACAGAAACATTAAAACTCTGATTGGACAATACCGACAAGACAAATGGCTAGAAACATGTAAAGAAATACAGAAGGACAAAGGCAAAACATACTGGCGAAAAATTAAGAAACTGGCGCAGTACAGGAAGACTGGCACTACAGACACAATTGACGAAAACGGAATAGAACGCGACACAGACAAAGAGAAAGCGGACGCATTCGCCAGACACTATCAAAGGGCCTTCAGCATATCGACAAACCCTAACTTCGACAATGACAACTGGAACTTGATCAACGACTGGTACTTGAACTATTTTAACAACTCATCAAACTATACCTGCACACTGATCACAGACACAGAGTACGATGAAGCCCTAGCGCACATCAAAAACACTGCACCGGGGAAAGATAAAATTAAGGCAAAACTCTTGAAAAGCCTAACTCAAGAAACACACAAACTGATCCTAACTGAATTGAACAACTGCATCACAAATGGCAGAATCCCAGAAACATGGAAAAACGGCTTAATAATCCCTATACCCAAAAATGGACTGGACAATACACAACCGAGCAACTACAGACCAATTACACTGCTTCCAGTACTGGGCAAGATTTTTGAATGCATAATGAAGCAGCGGCTTGAAAAAGTGATTGGAAAGTATATACCTACCTACCAATTTGGTTTCAAACAGCATCACTCGACTGTTCATCCGCTCTTTATTTTGGCCAACAATGTACAAACTACCCACCTAACTGACAGAAAGACAGCTTGCCTGTTTATGGACATTAACAAGGTTTTTGACAGTGTCTGGCATAGAGGCTTACTATACAAACTATACAAACTACACACACCAACATATCTACTACACACCATAAAGAACTTACTAGAAAACAGACAACTACAAGTACGAATTAACAAAACACTGTCATTTTCTTTTTCCCCTGAACAAGGGCTCCCTCAAGGATCACCGCTCTCACCGTTTCTCTACAATATATACTGCCATGACATATACAATTACAACTTACCAGACAAAATCAAATCGACAGATCGGCATACATATTACAATACGCAGACGACACGGCACTTATTGTACATGACCAAACTACTGAGAGAGCAGCGCAAAGACTCCAAACACTAACAAACAACACAATGACATGGTTTTATAAATGGAGACTAACACCAAACGCGTCAAAAAACCAACTTCTGCTCACAAACCACAGACTCAACGCTGACTCCCCTACAATGACTGCAGACGGCCAAACGACACAACCGAAAAACGACGTAAAATACCTTGGAATCACAATTGACCACAAACTTAAATTCCCTAAACACATACGAAACATCAGGGCAGAAGCAATAAAGAGAACAAAACACTTCCGATCACTAACCTACAAAGACAGAGGAATTAGCACAAACACCGCCACCAAAAAATATAAAGCTATTTGTAGACCCTTGCTAGACTTTGGACATATACTCATGACCAACGGAACAGAAAGGACAAAACGTTATACACAAACAACAGAACAAATTGCACTAAGACTAATAACACGAATAAGACACCCCCAAAACCCACTACACAACCCCCCCCCCCACCCAACTACTATACGAACGCACAAACATGACAAAGATCTCGGAAAGACTCATACAGCTACAGACAAAATGGACAAACAACCCCTACAACTGGACCATACTGAATCCCCTTTGTCTTACAAGACCAACCAGACAATCCCGCTTCCGTTTCCCTACATTATCGCTACTCGAACACTTACAAAAGCAACGGACTAGTGGACAATAAAATAATTTCTTCTTGCCACTGAAATTTTATTTATTTAATAGTATTGTTAACCTAGAATAAGAGAATTTTCATATTTGTTTTTTATTTAGATTAAGACTGCATGTATTAAACAAGGGCAGAAAGACCGATAGGTCGATAGCCTTTTTTAGAAATAAAGATGTTTACTACTACTACTAAAAATGAAAAAATCTGCTGCACATGCAAGTAAAATATTATTTTTATTTTAAACGTCTGCTGGTAAGCATTTCTCTATTGTGGATCCTCAATTGAGGCTTGATTAATTTGTAGCTTAGTTTCTTTTGCAATTCATATTTAAATATTTTTTTCATTTATTTTTATCTGTTTTTAGAGACTATTGACCGTACACTTACATCCTGTTTTTATGCGTAATCATAATGTTTTCATTGAAACATTAAGATTAATGAGGAATGCATCTAAGGATATTTAGGCAGTTTAAACTCTATCCTAACTATTTTGTTGTTATTCGCTGATGTAGACGGCAAAGACATGTCGCTTTTCAAATTAAAATTGACTTTATTCTTCTTAGTTATCGCGCTTCTTGCTGTTGATGTTGAGGGCAGCGCATCAAGAATCTCAAGAACTGTTAGAGGTAGGTTGGAAATCAGAATTATTCGTTGTGAGATACTCAATATATTTTTGGTGAAGATTGAAAGTAAAAAGTTGAATTCGAAAATTTAATTTTGCAAACTTAATAGCCATTAAGTGTACTTAATCTTACTCGAAACAGTAGTCGAGATTTAACAAACATTTTTTGAGATTTTTGTACTAAAATACAACTAGTTTTTATGTTTAAAAATTTTATTAAATATTTCTCACCCGAGTTTTTGGAACAAAAGATGCATTTGCTTGCTTGTGAGAGTTTTCAATATATATTTTTTTAGTTGTTTTAATTTTTGATAAAATAAGACACAAAGGAAGTGCATGTTAATAAATATATAAGCTTAATTGCGCTTTACACTATGAAATGAAAATCACTCTCTGCACTAAATTTGCAATTTATCTCATCTCATTTTGGGTATTTTCACAATTAAAATTTAACGTTAAAAATGCGAATACGCACCTAATTGCAAGCAAATTTGACTTTTTATGCATATGTATTATCTATGGTTCGAATTTTGTTCTAAAAACATATATGTTTGTCATGAATATGACCGAAATGACCAAAATATAAGTCTAATCTAGTCCTCGACGTAAAACTGTAAAGATATATATCTGAGAAACATATGGTTTGTTTAATATACACATAGTCCCGAATGGTGTAATTTTTTGACTTATGATGGAAATTATTTATTAATAATAAATACTAGGGTGTTATTTAAATACGCAGTCAAACTTCAGGAGTGATTTTAAAACTCAAAATATAGGTCCTGAAATGCTTCCTTTCCGTTAAACCGAGAATCCTGCTTTGTTTTCGAGGTAAAAAATAAAAACAACTTTATTCCATGTCTCTGGCACAACTAACCAATTAAAATACACGAACGTTATTTACCTATTGATTTAAACATAAAACTATTTCATAACTTTATTATTAAACGTTAATATTTAAAAAAATTATAGGAAAGGAAGGTGTGTACACACTGGATGAAATTAATCAGCAAATAGTATATTGAAGTGCTCACACACTTCAATACACGACTAGTTAATTCATTTAATATTTAGCATTCTGTATATTTAAAATGAATTGTTTCCGGATCAACACGCATATAAACTTTTCATAAAATCACTCATTCAGAGAATCACTGGTTGCAGTTTGGCTCCGAACTTAAATAACACCCTGTATATAACAGGTGGTCCGGTTTGAATCTCAAAATAATTGAACGAAAGATCGCATACGAAACAAAAAAAATACATTGAAATGTATCATCCACGTTTGACGATAATTACGATGTGTTAAAAATTTTATATTTCTGTTTCTATTTATATGTCTGGTTAGCAAACAAACAAGTTTGCGCATGCAAGAGATACGCGATGATTATTTGCAATGTTTCCATTTTCTTTTAAATCTTTCATTAACATTAAACCAAATAAAACATGTGTTTTTCAAGTAAGATTTACTTGAAACACTTTGGAAAATTTTGCTTAAAAAGTTAATTCATTAGATTTATTTTATTAATCCCCAATAATATTCGTTTTATTTCATTTTTGAAATATTTGTAACAGAAGACTGAAAACTTTTTAAGTTTAGATTTTCCCTGTAGTTACATGTTCGGGTTAATACAGTATTTAGTTGATTTGTTGAAACTCGTAATTTGAATGTGTTTCACCACAGTATTAATTTTTCGTGCTAAAATATTTCAGCTTGCAAGAAAACGAATTAATCGCTTAATTCGAAACAAACAAATTACTAATATATAATAAATAACAGAATCATAAGGAAAACCAACAAAAGACTTGTAAAGGTGCGTTGCCCTTATTTGAAAGAGTTTTTTTTTAACTGGACCACTGAGTTAAAAAGAGTCTCATTAAGCGAAAACTCAAACCATTTTGTTTGAAAAACTTTTCAATTCGAAAATATGTCACTGATTGCAACTCTGGATGTTTGTGCAAAATATTTTAATTATGTACTTAAGACAGAGAAAAAGTACTCCAAAAGAAAAAAATAATGCGATACATTCACTTCTTAGGAACTATGCGAGTTATTGGTTTAGGCCCATGGTGCGTCGGATGTCCAGCGCATTATTGTGATGATGATGTAAACATTATACAAGGATATTGCTGTGGATGTGCAAGTTTTATCGGTAAATAAACATAATATTAATTTTTATGTTTTCTCACATTTTGACTGTTCGATTTACAGATAAATTACCAGTCAAATGCCATTCTTCTGTGAAATGTCCTATGAATATTTACGAGCTGTGCCTGAAGTATGAATATATGATGCATTGTTGCTGCTAGGAAAATATGAGGCTAAAAAAATATGCACCATTCTACCAAAAAACTGAAGCTACTTGCGGTTGTCAATTAAATAATGATTTAAAATGTAATGTGTTCATTGGTTTTCTTTCATAGAAAAGTACTGGTCAATCAAGCTTAAATTGAAACATTTTTTTTGAGTCTTCAAGAAAGCAAAAATTGAGAAACTTAATCCAAGAGTTTCAGAAGTTTTCCTGTGAGTTTTCTTCATTAACTCGATTGTAAAATTTGTAAAGGGAATTTTGGCTTTTTCACTTCTAAGCTAAACGCAATAAAACACCAGAAATGTGGATACAGAAATCACAAGTTGATGTGTGAAAAAATGTTAACGAAAAGGCTGAGTCCAAATACATCAAGACAAAAAAGAATCCAAATCATTAGCCACTTCAGCCCGAAAATAAATTATATTGAATGTGGGGTGTTTTAAAAACCGTCCCCATTATAATGGACAAATAAAAATAGAGTGATATAAAGTTCTTATAAAGGTCCCCTTCTTTATCCAGTATTAAAAATTATTTATTTTGCATTTAAACTGAGTTTTCGAGTAAAAAATTGTCGATTCAAAGTTCCTGGTACAGCAGTAAGTAGAAAAAAAAAACAACAAAAGAGCAAGAAGGAACTTAACTAACTACACACACTAAAAAGAAACCGAGAAGTTTTAAGGCTTCAATACTTTGTAATGAACTAATGCTTTCCATTCTGTTGCAGATTGATTAATTAATTTCAAAACTTTAAAAACTGTAAAACATTCTAATTTTCTATTTTGCGTTATAATGGATATATGAATAATCAGAAATTGCTGGATAACCAGAAGCAGTTTCTAATAGTATAATCTAAAAATTAGATTATCAGGGTTATATTTTGATCGTTCTAGAAAAGGGACTATTACAGGACGGACATACAAATATATACTGATAGATACGAAGAAAGTAATGAAGAAGTTGTAATTACAATACTCTTTTGCGGTTGATATCGGATAGTTTAATAAACATATACATAAAAAAATATTACGAAAAATTTATTGGCTCCTGAGATATGAAAAAGTTTAAACCTTAAGAACATGGTGGAATATCAAAAACTTATACTATTAGTGCATGTCCTTACCAGTGTCACACGCACATTATCGACTGATTATCGGTTAACTCAATAAAAACAACTGTAAAATACTTTTAAAATAATTTATGTCAAGAAATAAATATTATTATGTTTTTAACAGCAGTAAAAACAATTAGAATCTACTTATGCACAACATACTGTCTTTAATACTGTTCAAAAGTAGCGCCAATTTTATAAACTCAAACAATATACTGTGGGTAATAACTTTGGTACAAATACAAAAAGCTATTGATACAAGCCTTGTACTTTACGTATCATTCATGCATGGTTTATGGCTGTTTGTTTTCATGGGAATATGACACTAATATTCCCATTATGCCACTGGTAATTATTCATATAAAATTCTTATTAGCGTGTTGCTTAGAAATTAAAGTAAACCTGTACAAGAATATTTACAAAGCATACATGCAATATGAAGAAGGCGAAAGATATTTTAGTGGCAGAGAGCGAAGCGCCAGATCCAAATTTTTCTTTCCCTGAAACAAACAAAATATTATTTCAATTAACAATGTGTAGCGCACATTGTTAATGTACATTAAAATAATAGTTTTAATTATTTTTTATTAATCAATGATAACAGGAGTCGTTTGGGGTCATTTCTGGAGGTGTTGTTGAGCGATACCCACAAAAAGCCCAAAATTACCTAAAGGAAGTAATTTTACCAAGCCAGAAAATACAGAAAAAGAAACGAAAATTTGTATATAATTATTTGGAGAAAGTTTCTTTGAAATGATTCATTCTAAATCAATTGGAAACTTTGAATTTAATTTTTTTTCGAAAACCAGCCTCGGGAGGATTTTAGAAAGTTCGACTTTTCATCAAGATTAAAAATAAAAAAATAGGATTTAGAAAAATGGAATTTTCGAGTTTTAACATTATACATTGTAATATTGAATTTTAATTCGATTTAAATGTGACGATCCTGATGAAATCTGCAAGTATTAACATAGTAGAAAGACTCAAAAAACCCTTATTCCATCTTATTAAATACTGTCGAGATTCATAAGTTTAGTGCAAACGGTTTAAAAAAAATACGAGATAACGTATTTTAGAGTTTTTTCTTCAAGGGGTTCTAGTCCCTTAGATAAGCAATGCATGTTTGTCAATGCAAACTCTGTCAAGATCACCGGGAGAATAAATCGTTGTTTATTCCAAAAAAGTCTTAGGAGCGTCTAAAAAACGTTCAAACTATATATTAAAAAACTGATTTTATAAAGAGAGACTATTTATTTATACATTTTAGTAGTTCGAACGGAAGGAGATGGAAAGATTCTCGAAAGTAATAACAAAGGAAACATGTAGAGCAAATTTATTTAGAAAGTTTAACAGTTTTTTGTATTACAACATTAAAACGTTGAATCCCAAGGTGTGGTAAGAAACTATATGATTTTCTTCTAGAAAGTTACCAAGTTTGTTTAATTCTTGAGCGCATGAAATATACTTGAACTTTAAGTCACAAGTAATATTATGATTTGGTTTCCTCAATGTAAAAAGTAAGTCAGTAAGCAAATTTCGAAAATTATGAAATTTTCGTACCGGAATTAGTGATTTTTAAGAGACTGTGTACTGTGTCCAAGCGGGCGAGTAACAAAACATTTTATAAAAAATATTGAGAGACAATATCAAATACAGTCTCAGAAAAATGCAAATTTGCAACAAATTTATTGAGGCTGAAATAATGTTATCTCTCACAACACGAAAATTGAGATTTCTGGTTTATTGATTAATCTAGTTGTATCACATAACATGCTAAACAATCGTGCAAATTCACCTGTTGTTATGCTTAATACCTTTTGTGCTGAAAGTTATAATCAAGACGAAAAATTGAATCACTGAAACCAATTGTATCTAAACCATCCAAACTCCAGGTACTTAAAGAGTCGATTAGATTAACCCCTGGATTTGGAATAGATTTAGATTTAAAAGCAATTTTTTAGATTTAATAGACTACATTTTCCAGTTCATATAAATGGAATCAATGAAAACTTTGAATCACTGTGTTTATAAGGAATATAGACTTACATTTGGGTAGTAGATATTTATCACAGCAGCAGGTCCTAAGGCGAGCATATTTATTGCAATCTAAGGCTATCGTGGTACAAAGCTGAGTGCCAAAATAGCATGTATGCGGAATATATGGCAAAAATTCTGGAAAAAATACATTAGAATTAATTTACTTTAATTAATTATTTAAAAATGATTAATGTTATACAATATATTGAATTGCGGTTTTGAATAATCGTGTTTTATCAGAAATGTTCAGATTGCTTTAAAGCTAGTTGGTTTTCAATTTAAAATCGTATTAAACTCAATAAAGTTACTGATTACTCATGTAAAAGAAACATTTTTAATAACAAGGACAAGGACAACTTTAAAAGAAACACATAGATAAACGTGTTTGCAATAATAACAACTATTAAGATTAATGTAATTACATTTCTAGAAGAAATATGAGCTTTTTCTGTACTTATTATTTCCCCATAATCCGCAGCTAAGTAATAATATCAAGACATATTTAATTTATTTCCGTTAATACAAGCAAATACGTAACTTAATTTGTCATTTGAAAGCATAACTATCAATCTTGACTATTTGTGGATGGACTCCGAATCCTGCAGATTTGTCGGCTTAATATCCGGCAGTAATTTGGCAATTTTAATTTTTCGCACATATATGTCTCATTAACTACCGGTTATGACATAAGACAAAGGAATGAATCAATAAGGCTTTAGAATACGATTTACGGTATTGACAATAGTATTATAGCTTAATACACGTGACTTGCGTGTCTAATGGAAATATTTTGCGTGATAACTCCCCGAACAATCAATAATTTATTCCCATTGCTTCCACAGTGTTTCCACTGACTATTTCATGAAAAATTTCTTCCTGGAAATAAACAGTTTGTATAACTAAACTGCATTTATACGGAACAATTAGAGTATTTATTTGAACAATTAATGCAATCAGTTATTGATTAATTCATGCTAATAAAAAAATCTTGAAACTTTCCGTTCACTTTGTTCAAAACTAATGAAGACAATTAGTGACTTGAAGAAATTATTAGAATATTGAAAAATACAACGGTTTATATTGATTTTAAGCAGATAAAGTATCTGTTTCAATTTTAGGTAGAAAAATTGCAACCGTTTCCTAAAAGTGCAAACGCGTTGATATCAATTTAAAGTACCTATTTAGTTAAGCAAAATAATAATCGTGTTTTAGTTAGAAAGACTATAAAATCAGCAAGAATCGAAATATTTGATGAATTAGGACAATAACTACAATATAAAACGAAAACTACAAACGAAACACAAATAAAGTGTAAGCGAAATAGTTCTGAATAATTCTTAACTTCGGAAATAATAGAAATCAATAAATAAGTGAATACTTGAATGATGAATTGAATTGAAATTTTTAAGTAAAAAAATTATTATAGCCTATACTTCACATACTGTAGTTTTGTGTCTTAACGCACATTATTACTATTCTTACAGCCAATTCAAATTAACTAATGCGTCTTTTAATTGGATACAGTTTTCTTGAAAATCCCTTTAAAACAATTTACAAGAACAGTCCAAGTTCAACAGTTGAGAAGAAATATGATTAGAACCTTTCTGATAGAGTGTATAGAGAACCATCGAATAAAGACTTTTCAAAAATCGTTGATCTTTAAAAAGATAGAAGTAAAAATAGGGAAATTTGAAAAAAACGTCGTAGTTTAAGGGCTTATATCTCGCAAACAATAGGAAATATCTACATAAGCATTAAGCAATTATCGATACAGGGTATTAAAGCCTGTATTTATCCTGTTAAAGTTGAGCTTTTTCAAGAATTCATACTAAAAAAGTAAAACTAAATGTAGTAGGAAGTCACTAAAAACAAACGTTTTATAATGAAAAATTAAATCGTAAAACACTTCTTTTTTATCTAGAGCGCATTATTTGCAAAACACGTCAATTTCTGAGAGCAGCTGATATCTTTGAATTTAAAGTAACTATCTCGCATAATTTAAACCCTATTTTTTCAACATTTAAAAATATCTCCTCCTCCATTGAATTCACGATCGTATCTTTTTTATAAATGTAGTTTTTTCGTTACATTGTAATGCGCATTGCAGGGTCTGAGAAGAAACCAATTGAGTAAGAGGAAAATCATTGATTTCCCTTTAATTAATGTTATACTTTATTAATTAAAAGCATGCTCAACTTACTTCAGTGGTACGAAAAAAACATGAATTAAGCATACATGGATGCACTATGCCATCGATTCTAAAGTGCGATTTCTCGTTATAATAATAACCAAACCTTGTGCATTAAAACAAGTATATTATATAAGGATTTTAAATCAAACTAACGCTGATATTCAAATTTTTGGCTCCAAATATATCAATACCATAATTAGTTCTAATGTTTTATCTAAAAATGACCGAACAAGGTTATAAACTTGTACTATATTAACGCCACCGATTGCATGATTAATAAACGGCGATATTATTCATACATACACATTACACCAACAGCAAATACGCCCGTATTGTTGCATGTTCTCGGTTAGAAAATTCAACAATTAATATTAACCTTAATTAAGTGCGACCAATTAAGACCTATTAAAGAAGAACACTGTTTTTGTCGTGTTTTATAGTTAATTTCTATCTATATAGACTTTTATTGCAATTTAAGGATGCAGCTTCAACAATAATAAGTTTTAAATATAAAATATTTAAATTTGGTTTATTGTCTTACCATGAAATCTTCTATCACAACAACAATGATCACTTATGAGGTCTGCACTCATACAATAATGCTTTTCTTCTTTGGTACATTCTTGACAGCCGGCAGGTACAATAACTGAAAAAATCAAACAAATTTTGTAATAAAAAAAGTTATTATAAAATAAAAATCGAATTAAAAAGTGTAGAAATAATTAAGTAAATCCGCAACGTGCTAAACATCAGACCGCAAATTTGATTAGAAGGACATTAATTATTAAAACCCAATACAGGCCACGAACGGTAAATCAATTATCAATGAACAATTAAATGCGGATTTACTTAACTTAATTGTTGTGTCTTTATTTTTTTTTCTCTACTTCTAATCGACTTTTTATCCGCTTCACTGCGCGAACAGGCTTGACTAATCCCGCATAGCCGTGCGCTTAATTTAATTTTTTTGATGGGATACTTGAAATACCTTCTTGAAAGTCGCATATTGAAGAAGCTAAATTTAAACGTTAATCGTTTCGATGTCCAAATATTTGCATGCGGGATTGAAAATCTCATTATGCCACTTGAGCAAATAAATTACATCAAGGCTTTCAGTTAACATTTATTGATCGGTCAGGTTAAAAAATCAAACAAGGATTTTTAAATAGCAAATTAATTTTAAAAATAAAATCGATTAATTTCTTACTGAAACTAGTTCTGGTCATTTTTAAGCCACCTAAATTGACTATGTGATTCATCTTATACATTTCACACTTCTTAATTACAGAATTTTCCTTTAGCTGTGGAAAATCACGCTTGCTCAACTATTGAGGTCAATTTTCTAGGAAAATACCAGCAAATGAACAACATTAATAACGTAGTGTTGACTCTTGTAATAAGTGCTTTTGATTCGAAGCCGAAAGTTCTTTTGAGAAATTCCCATTACTTATCGAACAAAATGGAGATTGTGCAAAAGTCATTCAAATAGATGAAGAAAAACTATATGTTTAACCATAAATAAATAATTTCATTTTTGCAAAAAAAACTTTTTATATTTTCATTGCATTTATGTATATTTGCAGGCAATTTACAGTTTATCTAAAAACCTAATTACACTACATTCGGTAGCCCAATATACGCAATTTCAGCCATAGACTGATTGTAAACAATTTTAATTCTCCACATAATAGGTTTTTTATTAACTATTTCTCATGAACCTAATGAAGTGTAGGATTGAATTCGATTTTTAGTGGAAAAAACCTGGCAATTGCTTTGGCCTTGCTATAATTTTCATTTATTTACTGTAAAGGTCGCTGTTATAGCAAATTATGTTGTAAAATGGCTATCATTACTGCGATGGCACATATTTGTGGCCTGTGTAACCAGTGACAGGAAAATTAACTGTAAAATTGCCTTAATAATATTCAGATTAAATATAAGCCGAGACTTGAAAAGTGTTTTACACCAATTTCTTCAATGTACTTTGCAGAAATACCAGTTATCCAATTTTGTGTGATTTTTTCAAACTGCTTTTTTGAAATATTTTTACGAAACTTTACTTAGTTTGTGTTTGATTAGTAAATGTAAAAATCAGCAACAAAAATTTTAAAAATTTATTTCCGGCTGAACCTCTGAAAATGTAAACATTTTGATTCATGTATAAATCGCTATTATTCATTTATATAACTTGTTCAACAATTAATTTTTTTTCGCAATTTTTTCAGTAAACAACACGCCAATGATCGCAATTAACCCATTAACATTTCTTTCCACAATTGATCAGGAAATTGTTCACAAATAAGTTATTTTTGTACAAAGTTGACTACATTAGCGTGTTAAAAACGTTGAAACTTTTTCATATTTGCAGTTTTTAAATAAATGAATTTACTAAGGGCTTTGAGCTGTTCCAAGAGAACGTGTGTGTTGGGTTCTAATCAAATTATTTACTGTAAGAAAAGCAAAAAATTGTAGTGAAAATGAAGAGTCTAGTGATGATAAAGCGAGATGAGATGGCCGGGTACAGGTGCTAGTAACAACGAGGAGGACTATTCTGTATATTATTCTGGGACATTAAACCACACTTTCCAGCATGGTGTTGGCTTTATAGTACACAAACAAATTGTAACGTGTGTTACCAACTTTGTACCAATATCGGAAAGGATAGCTCTTCTACAAATCAATGCAAGGCCCGTAAATCCCAGTCTCATCCAAATTTATGCCCCTACTACAAACTACAGCAACGAGGACGTAGACCAGTTCTATTAGCAAATATCAGATATCATCAAAGCCTTGTCACAGCATGAAATAAATATTATTATGGGTGATTTCAACGCCAAGCTTGGAAAAGGAAGAACACATTGGAGACTTTGGACTGGGCTAGAGAAATGAGCGTGGCGATACTCTTGAGTACATTCGCAGCGGGACATGATCTGATTGTAACCAATACATTATTTCAACACCATCCTAGAAGATTGTACACGTGGAATTCGAATGATAGAAAAACTAGGAATCAAATAGACTTCGTACTCATTAATAAGAGATTTAGAAACAGCATCAGGAACATAAAAACTTATCCAGGAGCAGATGCTCAATCGGATCATAACCCGTTAATAGGAAGAATGGGAACCAGGCTGAAGAGAGTAGTGAAAAAACATATAGGGATATGATTTCAGAAACCTAAAAGACACAGCCACAAACAAGTTGGCAAGGAATGAACTTTTGACAGAGACTGAAGAACAGGGAAACCATAGAAATATAGAAAAAGACCTTAAAATGCTTCAGGGAAGTATATATAAAGTCAAAGAAAAGTACTTAAAGTCTCTCAAACAGAGAAAAAATCTTTAATCTGCACAAGAAGTTAAGGGAAATGACGGGAACAGCTAAAAGAAAATTACTTACTGTACTTAAGGATAACCAAGGCCGAGTTATAGTAAAGAAGTCGGAAATTAAGCAAACTTGGGAAGAGTACATTAAACAACTGTTTGATGACATAAGAACGGTGCCACCCAATATTGATAAAACAGATGGCCCATCATTCTTAGAAGGAGAAGTACAGGCAGCTCTGAAAAATGTTAAAGATCAAAATGCTTTGGGTCTTGATGGAGTTTCGGCTGAAATATTAAAGTTGGTCGAGGGGAAGAATCTAGGATGGCTTACAAGAGTGTTCAATGTGATCTATGATAGGGGTGCCATACCCACGAAATGGCTGAAATCTGAATTTGTTACCCTCCCCAAAAAGCCTAATGCTAGGAAATGTAGCGAGTTTCGTACAATAAGCTTGGTGAGCTATCTACTGAAGATATTCCTGAAGATAATTCACAGTAGAATATTTAAACTGTGTGAGGAACAGATGTCCGAGTACGAATTCGGCTTTAGAAGGGCTGTAGGGACTAGAGAGGCTCTATTTTCGATCCAGCTGCTGTTTCAGCGTTGCAGGGACGTAAACTGCGATGTATACGCATGTTTCGTGGATCACAGGAAGGCGTTTGACCAAGTGCGACACACGAAAATGATGGAAGTTCTGCAAAGAGCTGGCCTGGATGGGAAGGATCTCAAAATCATCAGAAATCTCTACTGGCATCAGAGGGCTTGTGTCAGGGTAGACAGAGAGACAACGGAGGAGATACAAATATTGCGTGGTGTGAGACAGGGATGCATACTGTCTCTTGTAATTTTCAATCTGTACTCGGAAGGCATCTTCAAAGAAGCCCTGCAGGATACTGAGGCCGGAATCCTGTTAAATGGGGAACGATTGAATAACATAAGGTATGCGGATGATACTGTTATTTTTGCGGATAACCTAGCTTCCTTGCAACTCCTAATGGACAGTGTTACATCATGCAGTCGACAATATGGTTTGGAAATAAACACCAACAAAACAAAGTTCAAGATAATCAGTAAAAACCAAAACACCCGCGGTACTTTATTGGTAGACGGAGCTCCTTTAGAGCAAGTCAACAAATAAACATACTTGGGCACGAACGTAAATGATAACTGGGACCATTCTGTGGAAATCAGAACACGTATTGAAAAAGCCAGAACAGCATTTATCAGGATGAAAAAAGTCTTTACCACCCACAACTTACAGCTGGCAACAAAAATTCGCCTATTGCGATGCTACATGTTTTCGACCCTTTTTATGGGGTCGAATCGTGGACGTTTACGGAGGCCTCCTCCAAAAAATTCAAGGCATTTGAAATGTGGCTGTCCCGAAGAATCCAACGAACACCTTGGACAGAGAGAATGACCAATACGGAGGTGCTGAGAAGGATGGGAAAGTTACAATATCTTGGACATATAATGCGCAATGAGAGCAGATATGTCCTTTTGCAGAAGGTCCTACAAGGCAAGGTATATGGAGCTAGAAGAGTGGGTAGAAGGAGAATATCGTGGTTGAAAATTTTAAGAACGTGGTTCAACCAATCAACCTTTCAGCTGTTCCGCGCCGCTGTTAACAAGGTTCGAATTGCCAAAATGATAGCCAACATCCGGAACGGATAGGCACTCTAAGAAGAAGTGATAATAAGCTTGATAAGAACGAGATAAAAGCGACGAACATTTCTTAATAAAAAAGTTTCAATGTATACCAACAGCTTCACATTGAAAAAGAAAATTAAACGCAATTGAGCTAGCTTAAAAAAAAACTAAGGAAAACAATTTGAAAACAATAACTCAATCATTAATTGAGACCGTGAGAACTACTAGATTAAAAGTGGATAAAATCGTCCTAATTTATTGCTAATCTTACAGGGTGGAACAACTAACAGGAGCTAACATTTGGAAAACAAGATTCAATTTCAAAAAAATGTATAAAATGACTGTAGTCCTGGACCAGAATAGCTGATTTTGTTATTCTTTCAATAGCAATTTTTATAATCAAGAAACCTCGAACTACAGCTTTCATATAAGCGCTCCTAAACAAGCGATGTGTAACAAAGATACTGAAGAACTGGGTATAATTAAAGTTAAAAAATATTTGAAACAACCGAGACAAAAAAATAATTTTTAGTTAATTTAACAGTAAATTCAACGGAAAGAATCTATTGAGGTAAAAGTGCAAAGCGAGTAGTGCGTTAAATGCATTTCCTTAAGGCCGTTAAGCTTAACCGTAAAAATATGTATGTTTCTTGTTTCTATCTTTTAGTGTCTTTGTAGTTGACTTACTAGGTAACAATTATCATTCGCGCAAAATTAAAAACAGTGATTTGGAACTAATCGGTCCGAACTTCAGTGCATTTGCTTGTCTAGAATTTATCGAAAACCAACCTTACAAGAGTTCGAAGGTTCTACTTTCAAACTGTTTGCTTTCAGCTTTAAATGTGTTAGGCTTTCCTTAATCAGTCAAAGTGCTACTACTACTTCTACTTACTTGCATTGATATCTGTAGATAAAGCAACATTCCTGGCTTGAGTGGAAGATATTTCATGCTCAATTACGTACTCTTCATACTTAACATTCTTGATGTCATCCCTATCCACTGTGGGAGTTGCCATGTTGAAACCGGCAAGGCACAAAATGAGGAAATACTCGTTTAGGTAGAAAAATGACAACATTTTTCATCTTGTTGAAGGTAAATTGGAACGACCGAGGCTGAAAAAAGCATAGCATGTGAAAGTAAAATAAAACTGCTAATTTGTGAAATGCTTCGGCGCTAAACATAGACCGTACTTGAACCAGAAAACGAAAACCTAAGCAAAACCTCTTTAGCTAATGAATAAATATTTGTTTGTGTTTGTAACTTTGCAACTTAATTCCCACCTATCGACAGTTCTATTGATTTCGTTTAATGGTTAAGTGCTTTTCATCATCAGGTTCCAAACATTTTCAAATAAGACCGGACGCTTACACTCCTTTTTTCCCAAGCACTTGCACTGAATTAACAAAGGGACGGCAAAATGTAACTAATTTTAATAGAATGCGTGGGCTTGTTTAGTGTTTATAAACTCGAATTGATATTAAACCAATAGCACTGTAACTGTAATATAAAATTGGAAATATCAAGTTCGATGTTTTCGTATTAAGTGCAAGCTTGCAAAACATGAAAGTTTAGTATAATGCCCAAAAAATTAACTGAACGAATAAAATGAAAAGGAAAGCTACAAGCAGTGAGATGCTTGGTAAATAGGGTTTCAAAGTCAATTTAAATATAAATAATGCACATTGCGTGCCGATACTGCATAATAGAACAATGCGTTTTCAAGTTTTACCTCACTTTTTTTCTTATAACATTTCAACAAAGCTAATATGCTTAATTAACACTCCAAAAGGTCAATTTGATTAACTTTTTGTTGAAACATGAGCATGTAATGGGGCATTATCACTAATGTAGGCAGGTGGCTTTTATACGATTGTCCCTTGCTATGAAAACAATTTTTTTCACAAATACAATTAAGAATTGCTTAAAGGTGCTAAAATGAAACAACTGATTGCTTGAATCTGGTGAGTTTTTCGGGCTTTTAGGCCGTCGTAGAAAATAATTTCTTCCCGATGTTTCGCAAGCACGAGTGACTTGCATCTTCAAAAGTTAATTACCATTATATTTTCATCAAAGTTTTGAACCTATCGTCCGATTGTAGTGAAGTACGGAATACAAACACTTCCTCTTTGCCTTACAAATGCCCTTTTAGTCCTCTCTACCCAATCTCCTTGGAAGGGTATTTTGTGGGCCACCCCCCCTTTAATTTTGTATCAAAACTTGATCAATCAATCAAATTATTTTAATAAAACGGCTCCACAATGCTATTCACTGATTAATTTGGAAGCTTTTTTGTCTCTTGTTATTTTTTCACATTTTGTTTTGTTTCTGAGATATTTAATGAAATTCTGGACATTGTAGTCATGATGGAAACCCAATGATTTGTGTCAACTCACGTTTGTCCAGAATATTGTTACAAGTCTAGTTTGAAAGTGTTTTGTGTGCTATAAAAAAAGTATAAAAATTTCAAATAATAACACTACTTAAGAACACAACATTTACTACAAACTTTTACCAACTAATACAAAAATTACAATAATTGCTCAAAGTGCATTCCTCCAGCTTCAATACATTTTTGGCATCGACAAACTAGTATTTTAACTGCAGCTGTTATTTGAACGGAATTATTTTTTTTTACACGGGTTTTTAATGCTATGAATCAATTTACTGGCGTTTCATAAACGATCCATCTTAAATGTCCCCATACAAAATAATCCAAAGGATTCAGATCGGGCAAGCGTGGCGTCCAAGTCACTGGTCCTTCGCAAGTAACACTTTAATTTTAAATAGACTTGGGACAATATTCTGCACAAACTTAAGTTGACACCTCAGATGTACGTAACTAGGGCGCTACATCATCCCGATTTTCATAAAATATATCAAAAACAAGATAAAATGTGAAAAAATAATAAGAGACAAAAAAATTTTCCAAACGAATTAATGAATCAGTGCCCCTTATAGTCGTTGCGTTAAAATTGCTTTCCTGTTCGAGTTTTGAATCAAAATTAGTGCGGGGGTGGCCTACAAAATTCCACTTCCAAAGAGACTCGATGGTTAAAACCTAAAGAACATCTGTAAGGTCTTTAAAGCTCTTTGTTCTTACAAGAGCTCCAGGTCTTTCACCGATGAATTTCGTTTTGTAGGGACATCTCAAAGGTGCACATGTTTTCACTTATTGGCAGCAGTAGTAGGTTTCGTCCCTTACATTTTGCAACATTTTCGGTCTTATTTGAGTACCTTTAAGATGTCCCCACAAAAAAATCCAGCGCTGAAATATGTTGTTCCCTAGTTTTCCTTTAAATTCAGTTTTCAGATTGTTTTAACCTGTTTTAACATTGTCAACACCATGAATATTTTTGAGAATTTAGAACAAAGTTCTTTTGTTTTAATTTAGACATATTTCTAACCGAGTGTTTTTTATCATAATACACATATAAACTGATGACCAGTTGATTGCATCAAGTAACATTTCAGTTTAGGTGTTTACATTTTCACATATCATTTGCCACTCAGCTTATCTATACAAAGTGATATCTGTTTTAAATATCTATTACAAAAGTGAATGCAGCGTAATTTAAAGTGATCATTTTTATTGAACTAGTATTGTAAGCGTAAGTATTTTCTGAGAAAGCAAGAAGTATGGAGAACTCCTCCTTTATTAGCACCTATTTGCAAAATTACATTTTTTTTACTGATTTATACTTTATTGTTAAATAGATATCACCGGTATTCCTAAAAATATACAATCCTTATTGTCCACGTCTTTTTATGTAAAAAAGAAAATAGACGGTGACCATAATTGAATATAATTTAGAACAAGGAGAAGAAAAGTGCCTCTAGAGCTTTACAATGTAACCAATTTAATTATTTTTACAATTTAACAATGTTACCCAAGTTTCTTATTTCGAATAATTATCCATACATTTCGATTGCAAATTTCAATATTTTATTACACATTTTCATATAATGTTTCACTTACTTGAGGCACTTACTTGTGTTGGTTCTGAATGGCTGACAAAATCGCGATAATTCGCAAATCCACGAGATAAAACTATTTATATCGTACATCTGCCCATTTAGTCGTTTCTTTTTACTTTGAATAATCGCTCTTATCAGCAAATAAACTAACAACGGTAATTTACAAACTGTTTACTCACACAAATGGAAACTTGGTCTTACAAATCAGTTCAACCACAACTTCCTTTCTTGTGCCGTTTATATCTGTTTTGGTAAATATTTGTTGAAATGCGGCAGATATTTGTAAGGGAAATGTCAATAGATAAGAGGAGTCTAAGTACGTTTGTATGTATGTACTTTGTACAATTTTTATTTAAACCAGTAACGGCTTTTGACCGTTGGATCGAATATCGTGATGATTATTTCCATATACCCATGTAGCTTTAGTGCTAAATCAAAATAGTTTATTACTGAAGACGTTATTAATTATCGTCAGTTTAAAGTGAAGGGTTTCATAAAAGTATCTAAAGAGTCAAGTGTGAGCAGACTGATATCTCAAGCTCTTTAACATTTTAAGACATAACAAAAATATTATCTGTCCTAATAAAATGCAGAATATATTGTGAGAATCTTTTCTACAGGGTGGTCCTCAACCAATGTGACAAAATTCACAGACACTGTTTACGCAAAAAGAATGCGTTTTTGCAAATTTGTCTTATAATTTTTAAGGTACAGGGTGTCAAAGTGTAAAAAAGACTTTAATTTTTTTAATAGATTCTTAACCAGTATTACTACTACCAAAAAAAATTGCGGTTGGGGATTTTTCCTTGTAGTTCCTAATGTCCGCCAGCTGCAATAATCTGGAGCCATTTAGGACATCAGAAATTTGTTGAGTTTTAATATATCGCTTTTTTTGGAAATATCTCGATCTGCAATATTTCTTAAGCAAAAAATGTACACGGTTCAAGCCGATATCTCCTACCCTTTTCGAGATATTTAACATTGAAACCTCTAGTGATTTTTTGAACTAACTCAAATTACAGATCTACACAGATTACCCTGTAGTTTGGAAAATTCGTTTAGTAAATTAGTCGTTTAAATAAAAAAACTTTCTTTACTTTCCTTAAACAAATCTGAAAGGCCTGGAATGAACATTTAAAATTTTGATTTTGTATAAGTAAATAACAAAGCAATATGTAAAGAAAATATATTTGTGATACCCTAAGAACCAACTTTACTAGCAAGTGACTACTTGTCAAAAAATTGTTCATGAAGTGATTTGACCGAAAAATTACTTTCAAATAAAATATTAAATTGTGGGACACAGGAAAACTGCTGTTCATATATCGTATATGGAATAGACACATCACTTATTAACGTCATATTAACGTTAATTAACATAAATTATTATACCGATTTGGCCCGAATGTTTGTAACTTGAAAGCTGGATCTTTGCAGATTCGCTATGAAAATTGAAGTGAACTTATGTTCATTCGTTTTATTTATTTCGCATAAAAAACGTTAAACGAACTTATTTGTTCAAGTTTAATATTAATAAGTAATATTTTTGTTATATACACATTCACTACATTTTTTTCTAGAAGTTTTAGTTTATGCTGGAATGTTTCCATTTGCCACAATTACGCAGAAAATGTGTTTTAATTTTCATGTTCAACAATAGAAACGCACATTTGCTGGCCTTACTATACTTTAAACGCTGTTCATTTTGAGTCTTAATCTCAAACGCTTGAAATCAGTTAAAAATCTTAAATTATTTTTAAAATTATAGGTATCTTCTGGCTAAAATTTTATATTAACTAACAGAAGATTCCCTATGGATGTCCATCCACTGAACCGTTTAAAAACAATAATCACATTGAACTAAAAATAAAATAGTCATTGTGTGTAAAAGTTAAAAAGTCAGAGGTCGATACGATTTAAGCTTTTTGAATTGTTTTTTTATCATAATTAACTTCTAACTGATACGAAAACCGTTATTCCTCTTGGAAAAAAAATTGAGAGTCATGTTGTCGAACTTGCAACAACACTACAGCGCTGCGTGTCAGAGTTGAATTAAGTTTTCGCAAAAAAAGAGTTACAAACCGAAAAGTGGTTGATGAAGTCTAAAAAGCTTATATCAGTTTTGAAGAAATTTAAGCTGAACTGTGATACTCATTTTGGAACAATTTAACCACTTACAGGTAGAAAACAGATAGGAAAACAACATTAAGTTAAAGCACGATTTATATATAATATAACAACGTATTGTGTAATTATTTATAGCAGTTTATTAGCGATCAATTAGTTGTAAAAGTTTGTTTTTCTAATGTCCAGGTCAATTATTTTATAAATATTTCTTATAGTCACTATTCTGTAATTTTAATTTAATTTACAAATATGCGTCTTAGCAAAAGCAGAACTCACGTCTTGAAAATATACCTACTGAAAAAGTCGTATACAAGTCGCGCACCTCATAGTTATATGTATGTATTTAATAAATTAATCTGATGATGAATCAAAAACCGAAACGTTCAAATACATGTTTCTAGTTATAAATTTAATGACTCATACCCAGATAGGAAATTATTTTTTAAAACGTGCTTTTAGAGAATCTTAAGTTTAAAACCAAATTTTCGTTTTGCATATTTAAATCAAATAATTTACTCACCACACGATGACAAATCACTGATTTATCACTGAAACAATCACATTTTCCGTATTTTGCGCCGTTTAACAAGATTTCACTAACAGCAAACTTGACCGAAAATCGCAAAACTGAGCTGTCCAAGAAGCGTCGGGACGCCTGATAGTGAGCGCAATCGTGGCGTCGCCAATGGAAACAATGGAAAATCGACCACTCAACAATTGCTGATCGCCCGTTGCGCGAACGAACGGTTCGCTAATATCAAATGATACGAGCACAAATGTATTTTGTAAAGGACTTCACTTTAAACAGTCGAGCAAATGCGCGACTACACTTGAGTCATTTGAAGTGAAGCAAGGGCGAAAAAATCAAGTTTTTGTAAGCCACTTGCAGTGTAGAGCATAATTCTCCAATGGAAAACCCACAGCCAGAAACGAATAAACTTTTGGAAATAAAATATAAAAAATGAAATTTACTCTTTTTTTATTTTGTTTAACTTACCAAAATAGTTAACTGCCTTATTGCTACAAAGAATACATTTTAAAGATTGGATTAAGGTATTAATAAAAATTAATGAACACTCGAAAAGTGCGCACTAGAAGAGCTTTACCGTTAAACATACAAGCAGTAAAAACGACAGATGTGTGTCCCTTTTATTCATGTCGGTCGATCACCCTTTTTCAACTACTAGTCATTAGCATTAGTTTGCGTCGTTTTTCAGGTGCAATTAGCGGCCACATTTTCCAAGGGCGGACAATGTGACTCGATAATCTCAAATGCGAAAAATAAAGAAATTAATTTACTCAAAGGCTACTTTAGAACAACAAAAAGGTTAACAACAAAAACGAGAAGTTTAATATTGGACCTATATATATAATAATTAATAGCGACGATTTCTTTCAAATTTCTGTAGTCCTGAAAAGGACCGATTTATTTCACAAAATTAAAGATTAAACATTTTAGACTTTAGGTATTTTGTATGGTACCAGAATCAAACTTAGAAAGCAATGGAGAATTCAAAATTTTAAAAAATCGAAGATTGCTTCTATTTGAAAAAATTAAGTTGATGGTCGTAATTTATTTTTGGACCACCCTGTATAAATAAATTTGGTACGAAAACAATTATGTTTTTTCCAAAAAACAGCCCGCTGAATTTTAATTGAATTTAAAGTTTATTTCTGGAACTCATAGTTCTGATTAAGTAAGGAATAAATTCGAGAAAATCTAAAGCAAACGTTTTTCGAAAAATCACTGCCACCGTCGATTTTGATTTCTTGATGGGCAAGTTTAAATGTCAAATGAAAGTATACAGGATGGTTAAAAAAAGTGACATTTTCCCAACATGAAAATATATTATTATCCACTTATACTGGTAAAACGAGTTAATCTAAACATCTTTTATATTCGGAGTCTTTGACTATCGGTTTTTGGTCTTGAATTTAAGTATATTTTATATTTTTTATCCCGCTAATTGGGGTGCCATTAACTGTACAAGTTTTTATACTTGTGACACATTTAGTGATTATCAGGATAGCCTCCGTTTTGCCAAGATTAAATTAAATTTTCCGTGTCTTTGTCCTGCGGTAAAGTTTGTTTTGGTGTTTTTGTAATTTGATGTAAATCGTGAGACAGTTCCTGTAAGTGTGGTAGATTGTATCCAAAATAAGCTCTGCATGTGTCCAGGTTGAGAATTTATACAATAAATGGCGACTGAGGGACCTCCCAGACTTACAGATTAAACACCACTGAATTTCAGTTGATGCGACTTAACATTTAACAAAAAAAATATTTCCAATACTTAATTATATTATTAATTCCTACAAGAAAGCATTCATATATAGGGTGTCTCGTAAATGTCTTCATATAGAGGGTGTCTCGTAAAAAGCAAAGAATTTCAAAACTGCTGGATATCAAGCATTTCAGAGGAAAACGTTTTAAAAGAAGATTGTTCGATTGTTACATAAATAACGCATAAACTGAACACCTTTTTACTAAATTATCACATAGACGTTTAAAATACGTAAACACGCAAATACTCAATTTTTTTTGTTCTAAATATTATATATAATTATAATATAATAAACGATATAATTGCAGCGTGTTGAAAAAAAGCTTTTCACTTTTTGCCTGTTAATATGATATATTTGAGATTTTTATATAGATAAGCTATACCTACTTATTCCCTTCAATCTTCAATATCTAAACCCGTTTTTTCGATCATATCCATTAAGTTTCTTCTTTCTTTTTTATTCTCGAAAAATAATATAACTGAACGTTATATTCAAACGGACATTTTTTGCGCACTCTGTATTTCTCAAGCTAGCAGCATTTTCTAGAAATAATTTTTCACAGAAAATTATCTCGAATGTCCTTTTTAAACCATTAGCTCTGAAAAATAACCAGACTACCAGAAAAAATTTACCTGCGTATTATTTTGTTTATATTAATTATTTTGTTATTGTTTTTATATAAATAATTCAATTAACAATGTAGTTAATGAAACAGTTAAATGGAAATCAGTTGACCTGAATCTGCCCACTTTCAAAAAGCCAATAAACGTTTCCAATTTTAGCCAATTCTGATACGTTAGAAAATTTAAATATTGTTTACATGGAATTTTATCGAGTAAAATTTCTATTCTACTATTTCCACCTAACAATAGATAACACCTGGAGGACAGTGTTGCGTACATAAATTTACAACGATTATTATGAAAACATCAGAATATTTCACTTTAATCGCTCCCCTTCAGGTCATGCATGTTTAGAAGAAGGTTAGTTATCTAACAGACGGTGTAAACGGTGTGGATAACAATTGAAAATTAATTCAAATAGCATAAAAAAAGAAAGAAATTTGAATTTATTCACATATTTAGCAAATAATAGTTATCAAATTGCTATTCAAGTTGATTAATCATCAGCAGTTTGACTCCGATATACCGAACGATATCAGCTCGATTTTAAACTAAAAAGTGTTTTAAAAAAAAATTTAACATGCGATTGTAGCTTTTTGGGATTTTAAGGCAAAACGTATACTCTGAAATGATTATTTATCTGTATTAATTCAAAAATAGATAGAACTAAAAATGTCTTTAGATAGTTATAGATTTTTTATAGCAGAAGATTTCTAAACTGACACTAAAAGTTCGGTTAGTGCCTTCTCGCCTTACAGTTAAATATTCCAAAGTTTTTTGCCAGTAAACGTATTTTTTAAATGCAAATAAGCGTCTTCGTAAATGCATTTCCGTCTTTTCGTTATTTATGACTTTACATCCTTCTTTAACATCCTATTACCCCAGTTTCTCTTTACTTGAATTTTGATGGAGAGTTTATATTTAGATATTCATTTCCTACCTATTCATATATGTAAATGAATAGAGATATTTGTATCTTCTCGAAATACGTTTGCATTGTTTAAACTAAGTAAAAGATAGTTTGTTTTCTGTATTTGCACTTATTTATTATTTCGTAATTATATGTATTTAAATTTCTGTGTGTCCACTTTTTTAAATAATAGGTGAATATTATAACATTAGACCTAACACACAACATATTAACAGGTAAAAGTATGTTTTCGGGGAGTTTCCAAAATTTGCAAAGTAACAATGAATAAAAATAAAATATTATTTATTATTGTTTAAAATAAAATTGACAATAATTTATCAGCAAAAAAAGCAAAGACATACATAAACAATCACAAAACATTTTTAAGAAACCTTTTTAAACTAAACAATATTATAGCACGACGACCTTCAGTATTCTTCAACTTCCACCCGCTTCATATTTTCTTTTACTTTTACTTTAATGAAACATAATACGTACCTAAAAAATACAGATTATCTATCAACGAATACATTAAATAGAAATAGAAACAAAAAAAAAGATGAAAATAACTTTTGTGTCTTGTAACTTTTGGCGATTTTAAAGCCTTACGTTTTTCCTTTCTAAAGTTGAAGAATAATAAACCATTTTGTTGGTTGTGGCATCATAATAAAAATTTTTGTATTACGATAAATTGAATTTGACGAATCTAGATTTTTCGGCAAATTAACAATTTCAACATCCATTTTTTCCTGAGAAATTTTGTTCCAAAATACCATTGCAAAGGATATTTGCTGGAAAAAACTGTTTAATGGCCGGTCAACGATATGACGATCCGTCGACTTTGGGGTACCAGCAATCGATTGCAAATTTAATGAAGAATTCAGAAAAAAGAAGAAAACTTGGGTGTGCCATTTAAAAAACCAAAGTCGATGTTGCTAATGCTGTTATGAGACGCATGTATGCTTGAAAACAATTTTATTATATGCAGATCGCAAAATTTAGAAAAACTACACTATTTTTATTTTTCGATTATGTCTAACCGTTTAGACGCAATCAAACCATTTCATGCTAAAGGGACACTTGATCAGACGACCCATCAAATCCAACTTCTTCTGATTTAGAATTAAACTTCCTGCAAAGCTTAGTTAGTCATTAAATAGGGTCTTTATCTTTTGCTATTAATTTTTCGAGTTCTTTAACTACCTTGTCAGAAGTTCTCTCAATTTTCATAAAAATAATAAATATGAAATAAGCTGCTTAACAAAATAGACGTTACACAGACGATTTTCGACTAATTTTGGAACTGGATAAATTCTGATTGCTGAAAGCGATTTTATTTCTGTTTGAAGCGCTATTTAGTGGAATTCTTTTTCAGTTAGTGCGTGTTTTTGGAAAAAGTTTGTGGTTCAGATAAAGTTTCTAGAGTGTGGCAAACCAAACAATGCAAAATTAATTAAAGTTGCACATACTCTCAGTTGAACAAAAAAATGTCTTTTTTTTTAAGGTTTTGAATTTTTCTCTCATCTTGGTATTGCAGTGATAAATATTTTTTTTAACCGATTAGCAAAATTAAAGGATGTTGAAGCTAAAACTTCGCAGTCGACTTGAAAAATAAAATCAATATACCGAGTTGCATGAATGAACGAAATATTTGAAAGTGTTATTTTTTGTCTTAAGTTGTCTATGAAGTTTTAGCTTCAACATGAGCTTTAGATCGTTAAAAACGGACTAAGAGTCGAAAAGTTATCGCTGCAAGGCCATAAAGTTGACTTTTTTTTATCTCAACGCTATAAATAGAAGAAATGACCGAAAAATTTAAAAACCGTTTTGAGCTATTTGATTTATCTTTAAACTTTTGGTGTTGAGATCCCAAAAACTTTATTTTTGTTCAACTAGCAGTATGCCAAACTTTAGTTTTTTTATTTGCCTCCCTGTAGAATATTTATCTGACGTGCTATATTTTTCCAAAGTATTGACGAAAAAAGCAAATGCAATCAGAATGTATGCACTTCTAAAGTTTTGGAAGCGAAAAAAATTTTGGCTTTGTAACATTCATTTTGTTGAGCAGTTTATAGAAAATATTTTTTTTTTATAAAAAGAGCTGAAGCAGAGGTATTGGTGACGATTCCTTGTATATTGAATAAAGTAACAGTTTTTCAACAGCAAGACATTTTTACAGGATAATTGAAAATATAATGTAAGGAACATTCGGAAAAAAAAGAAATCAGAAAAAGAAAAAATTTATGTAGACTTATCTGTATATTCCATTCCGTTTTATCTATGTATATTTTTAATCCTTCCATTTTTAACCAATGAAAATAGCTATACTTAAGTATTTAAATAACATTAACTGTATATTTTCTACGTTACTCAAATATTTAAAACAGAAGCTTAATCAAGCGTTTCTTACGCACGTCCTCAGCAAAAAAAGCAAAAAAACGAACTCATTAGATGCCTAAACGCGTTCGCATGCCAACCATATCGTACCCATGAAGTAGGTATGGGTAGGTGTAGGTATTCAAAAGCCAAAGATAACAGAAACAATTGAAGAACCCCATTACTTGTTTCCTATTGTAGAATAGTTCTGTACACCTGCGGTTACGTGTGGTGAATCATTGCATTTCAACACGCCTACGTTAGTGTGTTGCTAAATTTTAATAAATAGGAAATGGTTCAGTAGCGACTCGTCTTCATTAAAAGGAAAAGCCTCGTCAGTTGGTTAATAAAAGCTCGATGAAGGTCTAGAATAAAAGCTAGTATTCTAGCCGTTGATATTTCGAGCGAAAACTTGGCACGCACTTAGGGTTCCGCCCAGATCACAACCCTATTAACCAGCCTTTAAATAGGAATAGGAAAATGTTTGGAAACTGTCGCTTTCATTGCAAGAAATATTTCTAAAGAGCTTTTTGGTTTAACAACTTTGAAGATTTATGTAGGAATTCGTCGCCCTGTTACCCCTACTGAAATTTTAAAAACTTGATATCTTCAAAACGTTTAAAACATCAGATAACTCTTCATCAGATCATCAACAGATCACCTCGATCTCTATAGATATCTGTTGTAAATTCGTTTTTATGAGAATTTGCCAACCTCTAAAAGGCTATAAGCAAACAGTCAACATTTAAAGTCTCTCAAAGTTTAAAACAAGAAATTGGTCCATTTCAAAAAGCTCTGTTATCAATTATGCTTTATTGGAAATTCTTAGCCGTTCAACAGATTGATGTGAAACTGTCCAGTTTATAAATACCTCTGAATGTTAAGAGTTTACAGCTCGAAAACGGTTAAAATTAAATTAAAATTAGGTACTTGAATAAAAAATCAGAGCTTCATTTCGATAGAGCTCCTAAAGATCTGCATTTTCGCAGGTAGATGTTATCAAAAATGTCTAAGCTGTTACAAGATAGAAGAAAAAAATAGATACAATATTTAAATATCCATTTTAATCAACCAACCCTTTCATTTTTTCTTAATTAGGATAATTCGTTTATTTCGAACTTTGAACCTTATTACAAACATCTTATCTTTATACAAACGACGATAGAATGAATCTTCATATTGAAAGATTTTCACCTTTTATTATAAAGAGCCATTTTTGCAATAATTGAGGGAAATTATTTACAAAAAAACCAGTTAAATATTTGGTTTAAAGATTAATAATAGAGAAAAATATTTCAGTATTAGTTATCTCATTTGCCTTATATTAGATATATCAGATGAATCCTAAACATGTTGCCCAATTTTTCTTTTTGTTACTTCCTACGCACGTTTTGTATTTGTTATTAATAATAAGTAATTAATTGTTATTGGTAATAATTGATAATTTATTTACGTTCCTTTTGTGACTATTTATCCTCATCACAACTGCAACCGCATTAAGTTTGGTTCTAATTATGCAGAAATGGTTCTTATTATGGGAACATGATTCGGACCTTGAAACAAATTGAACATTAATTTATTTGAAATATAAAAAATCATTCAGAAGTTGCGTTCAGATCATCCACCATAATGTCAAGGACATGCGCTATGAAATGCGAATGAAATTGAAATTATAATTTTTTATTAATCATTTATTATTTATCATTATTTATATTAATCAAACGCTATTATAAAAGTATGTTTTATCTGCTAACGTTCCATATAAAATATGGGGTAATAATAAATATTAAAAATACAAAACTTTGACAAGCGCGCTTCAGAAACATCTTAAAGATGCGGTTCGTCTTTAGTATATTGTTATAATTTTTTAAGTCCTAGTAAAGTTATAACAGTAAAAAAATTGCTCCACCCCATGCGTATGTATTAGCACATACATTCTAAGGCGCTGATTTAAGTAAGGCTTTAACACAGAAAATCATAGACAGACGGTAATATCAAACCTTAATGGTAGCTAATATTGACGAAAATATAAACTATAATTTCAAAAGATATTTGCAATGTGCCGAAAGGGCAGGAGTCCTCCTTTGAATGCCAATTCTCCAAATTGACCGATGTGAATTATTGAATTTAGGGGCTTATAGGTGATGTTGCCAGGTTGTTCGAAATGTTCACGTCGCATCAACGCAATCTTATTTAAGTCACCTTGTTGACGTTTTGTGACAATGACGGACTTGTATTATTTAAAAAGAATATTGGCCGGATTAGCAAAATGGGAAATTTACGACAACGTGGTTAGGATTGCTTGAAGCTTTCAAGTACGAAAAGGAAAGCGGAATGGAATGTTGTGAAATCGAACTCACGTAGTGTTACATAAGGTATTGACCCCTCCTCGCAACACTAAAAAATTGCATAACTTTGTTGAACTTTATTCGGAAAAAGCAACAGTCGGTGGCAGTGAACGATTCCGCATAAACAATAAATCCGTGTAACGTTTTACGGCGTTTTAAAATGTCTATACTATTTCGATATTATGGTGAATTGTGTGCCACTCATCCTTGGGAGGTAATCGTAGCTGTACTAACGCTGACATCATGTTTTTTGACTGCAGAAAGACAGGTAACCCCAGTTTCACAAAAACATCCCCAATGTGTTGGTGGCTGCTTGGAAGAACAGTTTCATGCTGCTGATATGGTTCTCATGACTGTTATTAGATGCCTGGCTATTATGTATAGCTATCATCAATTTAGAAACTTGCAAAATTTAGGATCAAAGTACATCTTGGGGATTGCAGGCTTGTTTGTTGTGTTTTCCAGCTTCGTATTTACCTCAACTTTGCTCAGTTTTCTTCATATTGATCTGGTGGATCTCAAAGATGCAATGTTTTTCTTCTTATTGCTCATTGACTTATCCAAAGCTGCCACTTTAGCACAATTTGCGTTAACTGCTTCTAGTACGCAGGATATAAGTAAGCAGATAGCTAGAGGAGTGTCTATCTTGGGCCCCACTTTAACTCTGGATACACTTGTGGAAACTCTGGTGATCGGGGTGGGAACACTGTCAGGAGTAAAGAGACTAGAAATGCTCTCATATTTTGCAAGCTTATCAGTTATTGTCAATTATGTAATATTCATGACATTCTATCCAGCATGTTTGAGTCTCTTACTGGAGCTTGGCCGGATTTCCAATTTTTATGGAGAAAAACAGCAGTTTGTAAGGAAAAAGTTACTCGAGGAAAATGACAAATCGAATCCTGCAGTGCAAAGAGTGAAATTGATAATGTCGTTTGGCTTATTAGTGGTTCATCTGCATAGTCGCTGGGGAGTGAATGATGAGTTTCAAGAGTCCATTAACAACATGAAAGAGTCTGTAAATTGTTCAGATGATACGTCCTTCTATGGCTTTATGATGAAGCAGTTCGTACTCGGTGCAGATCATATAGTCATTCTTATTCTACTACTAACGTTAATGATCAAGTTCGTCTTCTTTGAGCCTAAAGAGCAATTAAAAGAACAGCTGGAACAAGATGTTTTGATCGAACTCAAGAAGGACATTCAGAGCAAAAGATCTCACATTCGCACAACATCAATAAATGCCGAATCTCAGACCGAAGGTCTTCGTTTAGAACTTCTATACTTTGAAGACGGCACTAATGATAAAGACACTGATGTGTCGCGAAGCCTCCAAAGCTGCCTGGAAATTTATCGCACTGATAGTGGAGCTTCTCAACTTTCGGACAAAGAAATCATTATGCTTGTGGACACTAAGCATATTCCGGCATATAACTTGGAAAAGGCTGTTCAGAACCCGGAAAGAGGAGTGAAAATTAGACGTAAAATGATAGAGAACCAAATTAAGAAATCAGTCTTCCATAGTATGCCCTATAAGGATTACGATTATAGTAAAGTGATGGGCGCTTGCTGTGAAAACGTTGTTGGATATGTGCCAATTCCTTTAGGAGTCGCAGGACCGTTGCTGTTAGACGACCAACTTTATTATATTCCAATGGCCACAACTGAAGGATGTTTGGTTGCCAGTACAAATAGGGGTGAGTTTATCGTTTATAACTGGAGAAGATTAGTTTTAGGGGCAATTTCTAACAAGGATGCGCCTAAGACGGTTTTTGACACTCTTCCGAAAAAGCGTATTTGATTACTTAATTTTTACTATTTGATGTTGTCCCTTTCTCCGTTATAATTTCTTTGGCTTTCTCAGCTGTTAACATTTCTGCACGAACCTTTTTTTCTTTGCACTTTAGTGTTTGTTTCAAACTTTTTAAAAGCAGTTCATCAACTGACACATCGCTCTTAGAGCTAGAACTTCATCAACATAGAACTTCTTTATGAGATTATAGAAGCATCTTGGGAAGAGCTGCAACGTTAGTGACGCTTTGAGAGTTCTTCAAATATTGGCTGTGTCGTTTCTTAAAGTTTCAAACCAATCCTTTTCTCGTGTTTAAAATACGTTTACAAATTATTTCTTGTAATAAACTCAGCACCACAAGAAGGCATGAATATTCTTGTCTACCTAATTTGGAGCACCATGCTTCTAATGTTCTTAACCCAAGAGCTAATTTCCTCTTGTTTAAAAAAAACTCGGTGCTTGACCCTATGAATGGCTCTTGAAATCCTGGCTTTCTTCAAAATAATCACGGAGAGTTGTTTGAGGTATTTGGTACAATCTGTACGATCTTTTGATGGTAAAACTGCCTATTTTTATCTCCTCCAGGGTGCGTAGTAAAGTTTTCTTTGTGCAGTCTTTGTCCCCTTAGTTTTTTCTTCTGTAGCAGCGAGCCATTTTTGGACTAAAAAAGTACACTGTGTGTAGAAAAAGAAGGGAGTTATTTCAAACTGCAATTTATCCGAGGAAAGTGTGCGCTTGTTTAAGTAGATAAAAAGTATCTATAAATTGCCCTATTGAATCTTTTTTTACCTTGTTTTATTTAATTGGTTTTCAAAAAACTCGCTCCCGACTCGTCGCCATCCGTTCGAATTCCGCGTCGAATTGACGAACTTTTGAACGAAAAATTACAGCTAAATATAACTGTATGAATGTGATAATCACTTGCATTATAGCAAGAAAATTTAATTCAATTGGCATCAGTAGATATAGAAATAAAAGCCATTTAGATCAATAAGAAAATAGGGAATTAGTGAATTCAATTAATAATGAAGTGCTTCAGTTTCAGTAATTCTTTCAAATTTCCAGTTCAGTAAAAATATAATCGAATCGGCCAAAAAACAGAGCCTAAACTTTGGCGCCTCCTTAATTTATCAGTCAGATTATGATTTTGCTTAGGTATATTACTTTGACCACCACAAATGAAAGAAAAGAAATTCTTAAATCATGTAATACCTCATTCAACGCCTTAGTTGGATCTGCACACTTGCACATAAATGTTATTAGCAAGTACCAGTCTACCATAGAATGTCCTTAAGGTTTGCAACATTAACACAATTAATAATTGGTTCCAAAGCATTCCTGGGTTTCAGTCAATTTTACCGTTTATTATTCAAAATGTTACAAATACGTTTCGGTGTCTTTCTCCACCATCATCAGTTTGTCTAAAATATACATTTACAGTTATCATCAATTCAAATAAAAAACTCTCACTAAAATTCACACATTAAAATACAATTACATACATATTAAAAAGTACATTAAGAACATTGGTTTTCAGGTGATGAGTCAGGACAAACATATCCGGGAAAAGACTAGAATCTATTGTTTAGAGATTCAAACTTTAATTTCAACTTACGTGTATAGTTCTTAATATCTCAACATTCAACTGGTCACTGAATTTTCCATATTTTATTCGATATCAAGCGAGCGAAACAAAAAAACTGTTTATCTTTCGTTTTTTCTTTGCGTTTTAGGAATGCTTGGCAATTCTTCAATATTAGATGTTTACATTTCATTTACCTGGTCCAATCAGTTCATTCATGCGATCATCTAATTAGCGTATGATATACAGAGCTAAGATTGTCTGTATCTGATCTGAAATTTATTGCATTCTGATGTTTCTTAATTTGTATCATTTCATGGATTCTTCTCTTATTATAGTTGTCCTCATTGATTAATATTTGTGTGTTATCGAAATCAAAATCATGCAACTGTTGTTGTGCATGTTGTGCTAATGCTGTTGCATTTTCGTTAACCTTTCTTAAGCTATATTTATGTTCGTATATTCTTTTCTTTAAATATTGCCCTGTTTGTCCTAAGTATGTGCTGTCACAGTTCAAACAGTCAATCTTGTATATTACGTTTGGTGTGTCCAATTTATCGCTTCTAGGCTTAAATTTTGTAAAACACTCTTTTGCCAAGTTGTTTTTAGTTTTCTCCGCTATAGCAATATTATGCGGTTTTAAAACATTTTTTATTTTTGTGTTGATTTCTGGTATGTGCGGTAATGATACATACCTGATTTCACCTTCTTTTTTCTTTTTTATATTATTTATGTTGTTCCATTTATTTGCATTGTATATTTTATTAATTCTTTGTTTTATAATTGGTTCGAAGAATTCTTTGGGATAGTTGTTCATTATTAGTATCTTTTTTATTTTTTCAAGATTTTTTTGTCTGTATCTACAATGGGCTAATTTTATCGCTCTATCAGTAAGAGCTGTTACCACACTTTTTTTATATTGTATAGGTGCATATGATTGGTAATTCAAGTATCTACCAGACCACACATCCTTTGTGTACCAGTTTGTTTTTATTTCCCCATTACCGTCATATCCAAAAAGTTTAATGATCTGTTTTTGTCTTCCTCAATGGTGAATTTTATGGTTTCATGGAATGCATTAAACTTATCTAGTGTGTATTGAACTTTTTGGTTTGGCAGGCACATTATGCAGTCATCAACGTATCTTTTAAAAAATCCACACTTAAAGTTTAAATCAGGTATTAGTTTTTCTTCCAGACTTTCCATTACAAGGTTTGCAATTGTTGCAGCTATGGGAGATCCCATAGCTACTCCATATATTTGTGAATAGAAATTGTCCTCGTATCGGAAGTAAGTGGATTAAAGGCACAGCTCTACCGCCCCAATAAATTCATTTTCGGGTAATGATGTATGTTCCCTAATTTCAGCCCATTTATTTCTTATGCACTGTATTGAGTAATCTATCGGGATGTTTGTGTATAGCGTATAGTTTGTATATATATGTATAGCATATAGTGTATAGTTTGTGTATATTCACAAATATATGGAGTAGCTATGGGATCTCCCATAGCTGCAACAATTGCAAACCTTGTAATGGAAAGTCTGGAAGAAAAACTAATACCTGATTTAAACTTTAAGTGTGGATTTTTTAAAAGATACGTTGATGACTGCATAATGTGCCTGCCAAACCAAAAAGTTCAATACACACTAGATAAGTTTAATGCATTCCATGAAACCATAAAATTCACCATTGAGGAAGACAAAAACAGATCATTAAACTTTTTGGATATGACGGTTATGTATGACGATAATGGGGAAATAAAAACAAACTGGTACACAAAGGATGTGTGGTCTGGTAGATACTTGAATTACCAATCATATGCACCTATACAATATAAAAAAAGTGTGGTAACAGCTCTTACTGATAGAGCGATAAAATTAGCCCATTGTAGATACAGACAAAAAAATCTTGAAAAAATAAAAAAGATACTAATAATGAACAACTATCCCAAAGAATTCTTCGAACCAATTATAAAACAAAGAATTAATAAAATATACAATGCAAATAAATGGAACAACATAAATAATATAAAAAAGAAAAAAGAAGGTGAAATCAGGTATGTATCATTACCGCACATACCAGAAATCAACACAAAAATAAAAAATGTTTTAAAACCGCATAATATTGCTATAGCGGAGAAAACTAAAAACAACTTGGCAAAAGAGTGTTTTACAAAATTTAAGCCTAGAAGCGATAAATTGGACACACCAAACGTAATATACAAGATTGACTGTTTGAACTGTGACAGCACATACTTAGGACAAACAGGGCAATATTTAAAGAAAAGAATATACGAACATAAATATAGCTTAAGAAAGGTTAACGAAAATGCAACAGCATTAGCACAACATGCACAACAACAGTTGCATGATTTTGATTTCGATAACACACAAATATTAATCAATGAGGACAACTATAATAAGAGAAGAATCCATGAAATGATACAAATTAAGAAACATCAGAATGCAATAAATTTCAGATCAGATACAGACAATCTTAGTTCTGTGTATCATACGCTAATTAGATGATCGCATGAATGAACTGATTGGACCAGGTAAATGAAATGTAAACATCTAATATTGAAGAATTGCCAAGCATTCCTAAAACGCAAAGAAAAAACGAAAGATAAACAGTTTTTTTTGTTTCGCTCGCTTGATATCGAATAAAATATGGAAAATTCAGTGTCCAGTTGAATGTTGAGATATTAAGAACTATACACGTAAGTTGAAATTAAAGTTTGAATCTCTAAACAATAGATTCTAGTCTTTTCCCGGATATGTTTGTCCTGACTCATCACCTGAAAACCAATGTTCTTAATGTACTTTTTAATATGTATGTAATTGTATTTTAATGTGTGAATTTTAGTGAGAGTTTTTTATTTGAATTGATGATAACTGTAAATGTATATTTTAGACAAACTGATGATGGTGGAGAAAGACACCGAAACGTATTTGTAACATTTTGAATAATAAACGGTAAAATTGACTGAAACCCAGGAATGCTTTGGAATGAATTAGATTACAGTCAGGAAAATATACGAAACATTAATAATTGGTAATGTACAGTTTTATTGAGTGCATTCAAAGTATAATTGATATATTTTCCTACAACGTTTAATAACCACTGAATTAGAATTACAACACTTAGTACATCGCCTCTTAATAATATACATTACTACTTTATTGTGGGGGTTTAAATTCGAACCCCCTCCGGGATCCCTATGTTTTCTTCCAAGAATAATACATTTCAAGAGGCTTGTTCTCCTTCCAATATTTATCATTCACTTGACCTAAAGTTTGATTACCATTCAACTGCACATACTGGCCAGCACTTGGAGAGATATAGATGCAAAAATTCAGTAAACTGTGGCTTGGAGACAGTTGAGATTCTAGGTCTAGCGTTAGCCGCATTGCCAGATATTTGTGTAAATGATCCACTGTAGCATTGGCAGTTGTTTTAATATATCTGATCGAGTTTTCCTTCAATGCCTTGACCAAAGGATTGTCTCCAGACATTTCAGTAGGATGAGGTTTGAACACCAATTCAATTTCGTTCAAAGTGTGCGGCTCAGAAGGACCTTCGCCGTCTGTATCAGTTTGTTCCGTTTGGGCGGTTGAGTCACTTTCTTCACTTCTTTCCGATGTCATAGCGCTTTTAGGGCGCCGCTTGATCGAACTAACACTAGACGAAACTGGACTAGGAGGATCGCAAGGAGTACTTCGGCCGGATGGGGCTGGGCTGTTTGGTGTGGCATTTTGGCCTGTGCTGGCTGGTGTATTGGGTGGATTTGCATTTGTCACTGGCACACTAGGCGTTTGATTGTTGTTCACATTTTCACTAGTCCCAGCTGTAGTTCCCGTCTCGCCTTGTGGTTCACTGGTAACAGTTTCATTAGGCTTTCTTCCGCGTGGAGCCCTATTTTGCGATTGAAGCTTAATTCCTTCGTTAATTGATTGTACAAAAGCTTCTCTTGAGTGAAACTCATTTAATTTGGCCATCACCTTTTCTTGATGTGCTTCGTATTCATCTCTACTTGGATAGATCTTTGCTATAAGCAAATCAAAGTTGGGATCTGCTCTTAAAGATCTTTTTGAAACAAGTTTCTTTCTGCATGTTGGACATTCCTTGTTTCCTGATCTTAATGCAGTTATAATGCATTCCGAACAAAACCTGTGTAAGCATTCCTTAGTAGTCATTGTCTTTTTAAGCATATCAAGGCAAATGGGGCACATAAGTTCACTATGCAAGCTCCTTGGAGACACTGCTATCTCAGTATTATCCGTAATCACTTCTTGGGGGGTCCGGTGAAGCTCGTACAGGGAAAGTTCCCATGTCTTGTTGAGACCGATCTGCTCAGAGGTTGTCATTGTTTTATATTCGCTTCCTTATTTTTAAATAAGAAATTTTACGAGATGAAGCTAATGATCGCAGCCATGTTGTTCTTCAAACTGCCACTCGGTGACATGTGTTAATGTCTTCTTCTTAACACAAGCACTATTTAACTGGAGCCGGTGTTGCCAGAGTTTTTAGAAAGCAACAACGATACTCAGTTTTAGATTTACAAAAACAGTATTTTTGCTGTTAAGAATTTTTTAAAAATTAGTTTGTACGAGCGAAAAATTATTAAAGGCTCGCTTTATTTAACATTTTATAACAAGTACAAATGTTTTGAACTTCATATTTTATTTAAAAAGTCTACTCGAAGGACCAAAATATATTAACTACTATAATAATGATTAAGTCGATACTTTGTTCGAACTCAAGTAGCTATATTTTTGAGTTATGATCCAAAATACATCAACAAATTGGTCATTGTAATTCGAGGTCTATTTTAAATTTAATTGCAATTTCACCCCAAGAAGAAACTAATGAGTTGGAAGAAGTTTTTAAATATTTAAGACCATATTGTTTTTTCTATAGAAAAAAACCTTTTATATGAAAACTATGAATAAAAACGTGCCTGCAAAAATAAAATGTATAGTAAATTTTAAAAATTGTAGGACTGCCTAAATATTAATATATTAAGTATATTAAATTGTTGCAAAAAGTTATATTATTAAGTAGAAATGCATATAAGTACTACGCTCTAAACTAAATAACTTTAGTTCAAAATTTTCATTTTTAATAAGTGAATACTCATTTTTTTTTATTCTTAATGTTTACATAAAATTTATCATATGAATGATAAATAGAAGGAAGTGTAATTTTAATTATTAAGCTAAAATTAAGCATTTGAAGGCAATAATTTGAAAATACCGTACGACCTTCTGTGATCTCATAAATCATTAGTAAAAAGTATTTGCCATTAGCATGATTAATAAACCGAATTTAAGTAGAAACCGTGTATAAAGTAGATGTGTTTCTTTAATATTGAATGTTTCAAGGAAGCAAAATCAAAATTGCCTGTTTTAAATTAATAATTAAGATGGTTAAATATTACAAAAAAGTAAAGGAAAGAGCAGAAAATGAAATAAAGAAAAGCCAAAGTGGCGCGGAGATGTTTTATTAAAGTTCTGACTAACTGTAGTTATGAATTAAAGAACTTAAACACATAAGGAAACTTAAACACATATCATATAGTGTTCGTGTTCGTGTAAAGTGTTTTATTTCTAAATTTCGTTTCCCTCGGATGGTTTCAAAAAAAACCAGCGTAAAAATTCCTTTTACAACGCACTTAATTTCCAAAACCATTCAATTTAGAAAATAAGTGTATATGATGAAAGGACTATATGTATTTAGCATGTTTCTCTCACCAAGCAAGCTTTCGTTGTCCAAATGGCAACTCATGCTGCAAGCTAATCTAGGAGGTTTCATTTTGCTTTTTCTATGCCCTTTTGAAATAAATTCATCGTCTTTTCATGTCATGTATTATTAATATTATTATAATTTATTTGAATAAAATCAATTAGAAAATAGATAAAAAGAAAGAACAAAATAGATAACTTATTTAATTGAACTCGCAGTAAAAAATCTTACTGCTTATGATTTTTTTATATATGTATGAAACACAACAGGCAAATGATCTTCAAGTTTCAATATTGTTGTTTCAGGGTGCCGTGCTTTGGAAAAAACGGGCGTTAAATCAACCATAGTAGCGGATGGAATGACTCGAGGACCAGTTGTTCGTTTTCCATGTATCACTAAAGCTGGCGAATTGGTTATTTGGATTAAAAAGTCTGAAAATTTCGAGAAAGTGAAAGAGCAATTTGATTCAACGAGTCGATTTGCTAAATTATCGAAAGTCTCACCACACATAGCGGGACGATATTTATTTATTCGCTTTATTGCAGAAACTGGCGACGCCATGGGAATGAATATGATTTCCAAAGGTAACTGTTGAGTGAAATCAGTTAATCTGTTTCCAGTAAGTTAATTGGAAACATTCTTGAATTCTAGGAGCCGAAAAGGCCCTTTTGTTCCTGCAAACGATTTTCAAGGAAATGGAAATTCTTAGCTTAAGTGGGAATGTGTGTACCGATAAGAAAGCTGCAGCTATCAACTGGATAGAAGGCAGAGGCAAATCGGTAGTTTGCGAAGCTTTGGTCCCAGCCAATATTGTTCAATCGGTGTTAAAAACTACAACACATGCTTTGGTCGATCTGAATATATCAAAAAACTTAGTAGGATCTGCGATGGCAGGTTCTATTGGTAAGTTAAGTTCCAACCAGTCTGATATTCTTGCTTATTTTTTCTGATTGCTTTTTAAAGGTGGATTTAACGCGCATGCTGCCAATATTGTTACGGCTATATATATTGCAACTGGGCAGGATGCAGCTCAAAACGTCGCCAGCAGCAATTGCATAACTATAATGGAACCTTCTGGCGATAAAGGCGACGATTTATTAATTTCCTGTACAATGCCGAGTCTGGAAATTGGCACGGTGGGTGGAGGTAAGTTCAGAAGTTTTTTTTTTAGGTATAAATATATAATTACAATTTTAAAGGTACTATTCTACCTGCTCAATCTTCGTGTCTGGAACTATTGGGCGTAAAAGGCCCAAACATGGTTAGTCCGGGAGATAATGCTAAACAGTTAGCAAGAATCGTTTGCGGGGCTGTATTAGCAGGCGAGCTTTCGCTTATGGCAGCTTTGGCTAGTGGGCAATTAGTAAAGAGCCATTTGAGGTAAGAAATCAACCTAATACTTAGGTGCAATATAATCCGTTGCTAAATCTAAGAATTATTATGCATTGTAACGATTCTGTGCATGTATTGGGTCGTACCAAAAGTTTCAAGTTGAGATAAAGGTGAAATTGAGTCTTATATTAAAGTTGTCCGCTTCTTTTATTTCCGAATATTTATAAGATAGGCAAACAATTGCCGCAACCCTGCTAATTACCAGTTTTAAAGCAGACACGACTGTTAATGCTTTTCTAAACTTCAAAAAGCTTATACTGAATGTCTCTGTAGAACAACAACTGTCCAAACATAGCCGATGTTTGGACGTCTTTGTTGAGTTTTATTCTGTTAAATTTTCTAAAAAAGTCTATTTTTCGAGTGCGTTAAAGCTACTTTTCTCGTGCGATAATACTTTTCCACAAGAAAATAGCGTTTTTTATTACAGAATCTGGTTCATATACCATAGTCATCACACTCCACCAAAAATTCGAAGAGAACACTTTCAAAATAAGCATTACACCATTACAGTCATATTTCATTCATTCCAGAACCATAATTAAATATTGCTGATCCTTATAAGCAATTCGATAAGAAGATTGCTCTATCGATATATGGGTAACTAATAAAAGTACAGATTCTACAGGAGCAATACCCTTAGATGACTTAGAAATTTTCGAGTTTCTAGCACTTCTGATTAAACCAGAAATCTTTAATAATCGTTAATAATAACAAAAAAACCAAAGATAATACAACATAATCATAACACAACCCAACTCTAGCTTTAACTCAATCTACATAATGATGCCTAAATGATCTAACATTTGTATGCATCATCCAAATGAAAATATCCTTATTAATACAAATTACCACAATTTAATTCAATTAACTTAACACTAACTTTATATATTCGCATATATAAATAGGCAACAACTTGATTATATTATGAAGTATGAAGAAATAAAAACGTGTTCATAACTTCGCGCATATTTAAGTTAGAAAAGAGAAATTGGACACAGTATCTACTGACTTATCCAGCTAACTGAAGCCATGTTCAAGTTACAAACATTAATTGTGTGTGCTCATAAATCAAGCTTCAACCCTGACTTGATTTAAAGCCTATAACTAAGTTTTCCAAATGGAAAAGTAAACTTGTCTATCTTGTTTAACCATATGTTAATGTATGTAGCTTTATAGTTTTAAAACATTTATAAATACAGTGCATTCGACTAAACACTATTCTATTCTATGTTCTATGTTTTCAAATCGAAAATCGCTTCAGTTAGCTGGATATTTTGGTGGTTCAATTGGTCTCTTCTAACTTAAATAAGTGCTGATTTATTGAAAATTTTGTAAATGGATGAAAACATGAAATTTAAAGAAAAATATTGATAGTCTCAAGATCTGTTCAAAGTTTCATTTCAAACATAGTTATTAAAGGTCCTAAAATTCGACTAAGAGATCGAAAAAACAAAGTATACAGGGTTGAAAATCACCAAGTTGTTGGCTTCTTCCGGTTTAAACAGAACTGTTAGAAACTGTTCATAAAATCGACCATTTCGAGGAACCCAGGTGTATTAAATATCAAATCTGTACCTTTAGTTGGTCTCAAAATACCGATCAAGTATACTCATTATAGATTTTTTACACAAATCTCTATTCAACTTTCAGATTTAACCGTTCCTATTCGGAAAAAGAGCCTACATCTAGCAAATTAACAGATAGAAGCATGTCCTGCCAAACATAGAAGGCATAAACTGCGACTAGCGATGAGTAGGTATAGCTAATTGATTTTGTATTTTATTAGGGCATTGTAATAGTACTTTCAAGATTTTGATGACTATATAAATGGTGCTCGATTGAATTTTTCCAGCTTATGTGATGTAAACGAAGACTTTTTTCAACTTAATTGTTATACCTGATTAGATAGAGGATTTATATTTGTATATGTTTGGATAGGAGCTTTGTAGGAGATACAAAGAGAGTGACAATTAACTTAGGCGCTTATTTGGAATTGACTTTACTATACTACTAGTATGTTTTTCTCCATTTTTTTTAAATAAATTAACATTAAATTGGCTACCAAAAGCATGCATGTCTGAGCATATGATTCTTTTAAAACAAACGGGTTTATAGTTAATTAAATTCGCCCTCAAGGACCACTTAAGATTACTTTAGATAGGAGTTGTTTAGAAATAGGCTTCAGTACTCACTTTAAGGTTTTGCTCACACCACCAAAAAGTACCATACTTCTTAGCCTATACAGGTAATATTTTTTCACTGGCTGAAACTAGAAAAAATCGTATTAAGTATTTAACTCTGTTGAAATTAATAACTTGAACTTGAACAAAAATATATATTGTATTAAGTGGATAGGAAATAAGAGTACAAATTACCTTATTACTCAGCTATTAATTAGTGACATGAATTTACCGGTTTTTACTTGTTACTTTATAAGTTTTTACCATGTTCATCTCCAAGACGCTCAATAAAATTTAAACGTTCGGTTGTTTCCCATTGCGTTAATTTTTTGTGATAGTATGTTAAATATAGTAGGTATTATTATACATATTTAATAAAAAAGTTATTTTTTCTTCTATAGAAATATTTTATGTCCCAAATTTCCTAATTCAAATCCCAAATGCTATTTTTACAGTGTTAGCAACAGGTATATTATGTGTCTGTTATATTCTACATTATAAAAATTTCACTGTTTAGTAGTGTTTACCAGTGGCGGAGCCCGGTTTAATGCATGCATTTTTAGATGTCGATTGAGCACGACGCCCAAAAATCTTACAAATTAAAGACCTTAATAAGAAATTTAACAATTAGTTTTAGTATGAATATTGCACACTAATGCTACAAGCGTTCGAAATTTGCGACATTCTAGTAATTCGCGAATGCAAAAAATATGACCTACTGACTAAATAAACATAAAACCCGATAAAGTAAAGGCCGTGCACGTACTAAGTGTGCACAATGGCCAGCTGAAAACATCGAAAATCTTAGGACTTTTGCGGGTAAACGAAGAGCACTGGCTAAAGATCCCACCAATTAAATGTACTATAGAAATGTGCAATGAATGACTCTGCTGTTGCTATTTCTGGGCAGTGTGATTTTAACGAATTGTTTTTGGAATGAAAACTTAATGTTATGATGAAATTATTTCAAGAATCATAAAATTTAAATACGGTTTCTTAAGAAGAGACTGAAAATTGCACGTGCACGTGTGCACTTATTGAGGAACCGCCACTAGTGTTTACGAATTTCATTACTTCCCTATAACCACAGGGTGTTAAGAAGAGTTCGATTTTACTCTGTTGGAAATAATATCTATTTTCACTAAAGCTATTTAAGCTGCGGATTATTTTTTATAGACATTGCACAATATTAAAAATGCTTTTTTCCCAACGCATATTTATTTGTTGCCATTCTACGATAAATTTCAAAACCATGTAACTATCAACTATCGCTGAACGTTTACTTTCTTACAGGAATCAATGATGCTTTACTGCCTATTTTCTTCTTGATGGCCCTTTTCCCCACTTTCCTGCTACCGTTACTGATCAAATCAACTTTAGATTTTTTATCGCATACCACAAAACTGGCTACCGATAATTTCGATATTTTTGAACTCAAGCTATTAGTGGCACCTTGTTGAGTATCCCTGTTATCATTGTCAGTCGACCCACTACATTCCTGCGACTCTTCTGTAATTCCCAAAGGTTGCCCCGGGCAGTTCTTCACACGATCAGTAGTGGTATACAAATAGTTTTGTTTGGTCGAGTTAAAATCAAATGCTGGTTTATTCGGCTCATAAAGTGTTCCTTTAAAGTTATCGGAAGACATTGGATAATTCCTCTTGCAGTTGTTCATCAGCGGGTCCACACTGTTTGGTTCAATATTTTCGGTTAAGCCGTTATAGCTAACGCTGTGCAGGACTTTCTGAATTTCAGCAGTTTTCGCCTTACTCTTACAAACAATGTCATCTATTTTTGAAAAAATATGGCCAATTTTATTGCCAGGTTCTTCGTTTGGAGCATTATTTGAACACTTTTCATTCTCCTGTTTGAACTTCTTCTTGCAATTGCTGATGTTTTCTGGTGCAGCTGTTCGTTTCATGCATCTTCGAACTTCTGCAGATCTTCGGTAGGGCAATAGACCTGTTTTGGTAAAACTGGAATCTTTGCCAATGAATTCAAAAGGGTTTTTCGGCTTATCTGGGTAACTTTTTGGTTTTACGTGATTTTCCAAGCTTTCAGTATTTTTATACATGTCTGGCTTTTTGAGACTGTGGGTGGAGTCAGAAAATATATTGTCCATAATGCTGCTCATCATCCGATCAAGCGCCGTAGCATCAGGCTGCTCTAAAATGCTCTGTAAATCGGGATTTCTAAACCACTGCACGCCTACATCTTCAGTGTTCATGTTCGGTAAAGTTTGATCAAGCATATTATGTACTCCCGATGCTTTGGACAATTGTATTGCAATGTCTTTTGTATTTATCAAAGCTTGGCTAAGCTCCGTATATGCATCCGCCTTTGAATGATTGGCACTGCTATAATCCCTACTCAGTTGGCTGTTTGCCTTCAATTGCAATTCGTCCAGTAAGTGATTGGATGTGTCTTCGTGCTCTTGAAGGATTGCATCGCATACTGCATCCAGAAGTATTCGATCTTCTGCAGCAGAATTGCGGGATGGGTCGGTTTTCTTTACATACGCTAAATCTTCAGCAATATCTATGAAATTAGGCATTTTGAATGGCTGAGAACAACTGTGCTGGTCTAGGTCCAGATCCAACCAATCATGCACGTTCTTATAAGAGCTGGTGTATTTTCCTATGTTATCTAGAGACGTAGTTGTGATATTGGAATTAGTAGTTTGCATCCAAGCATAGTTTTTCGATGGGGTCCCAAATTTCGATAGCTTTTTCGTGTTTAATGGGACTGATACTGGAAACGTTGCAAATTCTTCCAATGTAGTTTTTTCTACGGGGGGTTTTTGGATAGCATCTGATCGATCCTTCCAGCAAAGTTTCAGACATTGAGGGCAAGCACACTCCGCAGGCTTGCTTATAGTGTCATCCGCAGATTTTTTAAAATGTTCGCCTCCGTTTTGCTTGCAAGTTCCACAGCAACATACCATTATGCATATAGTTTTGTGCTTTTTGCCTTTCAGTTTAATGAGCTTCTCAGGACATGTACTTGGTTCAATAGACGCAGATGTTTGTTGCTCAGACTGTTGCACTAAGTGAGTTTGGGTTTCTTTGGTGTCCTTACATACAACTGGAGTTATTTGCGACTCGTCTTTCACTGGTTGCTCCTACGGAAAATCATTTGCCATAAAAATAGACTGAGCAAGCAACGGGTTTCCATTACCTGTACATTAAAAGCATTTTGCTTTTGGCATGGGCACGTATTGCTGTTTATATGCTGAACTCTTACGGTTAAATACTCAACGCTTTCTTCGGTGCTGGATTCTTTCTTATGACTATAAAGCGATTCACATAGCACGCTATCGGTTGCTGATTGCTCGGAACAAGGTGTTGTGGATTCTTCGAGTGGTTTTTTTAAAGATGTTACCTTCAGTTTTATTAAATATTATAAGGTTTTCCATTAAATACTTGCAACAAGGTCGGTATTAACTAATAACTTGTTGAAATAGTCGAAGTGAAATAGAATGTCGTAAATAGTTATTGAAGAATGGACACTATTTCTGGATATACCAACTTACTCTTGGCAATTCCTTGATTTTTTCTCTTTTCGATCTCCTTTCGCACTTTTCTGGATTTTTGCAAGGCTGTTGAATTGATCGGTCCCCAACTCCATAGCTAAGCCTTCAATATATCGTGAGGAATGAGGAGAGCAACTGAATTTTCCACAGTAGGAAGTGCTGGAAGTGCAATAAAAACCAGCTTACCTTTCCTGCCTCTGGAAGGCCATCATACTTGCAGAAGGCGTATTATACAACTTTCCAATTTCGCAGGGTGTTTTCTTTTTGCCCAACAAACACTTGCACATTGCCTTAAACTGCTCCTTTGGGGTGAGTGGTGATGGGTTGGAAAATCTTGTTTCCGGATCTTTGCTTAGGAAGCAAGTTTTCTTGGAAGTGGGGCATACAGATGTTCTGCCGTCTTCTTTGATAGTTTCCCTGATAAGAAAAAGATTTCTCCGTTAAATCTCTTTGATATTTACACGCTCAAATCTCGTGTTATCTACCTGTATTTAGCTGATAAACACGGTCGTTTAGCTTCAGCTCCTGCTATTGCCTCTCGTTTTCTTACCCAATTCCAACCCCACCAGCGACAAAACTGCAAGTCCCATAGATCGCTGCGCCCATCTGGTGGTGCAGGTGGTGGTAAGTCTTTGAATGGGAAGGAATTGTCGAAGACCTGAGCACATTGACACTCAGTCAGTAGCTGCTTCTCTTTGCTTCTCGCCTGGATTAAAAAGTAATCAGTGAAATGTTTCTCTTAAATGTTGTTCCTGCTACTTACTTTTGAATGACCCGAGCTCCGGTAAGCGTCTGAAGATGTTTTGTCTTTGCCTTTACAACCCATTGCCCACGATTATTTTACTTGTTTGGATTGGTGCATTGTATTGAATTTAAATTGCCCTCAATTTGTTCTATTGGCTTCCCTAATTTGTTCCTTGTAGCATTTTTTTGACCAATGACATTGATTAATTTAGCTAATTTGTCTGCCAAGAATTGAAAAAATATAATTTTTTAATAAGGATCTTAACGCCCTAAAAACGAATCAAATCGGGAAAAATTATTAGTTTTTTAAATATGTGGTATTTAAATATTTTTAAATGATTTCCATCTCCATTGCAACCCCGTGGAAAAATAGTGTTTGTAATGATTATTGGAAATAATATACCGGGCGGACCCATATCTTTCCTGAATTGCACGGTTTTCCAGATACAGGGTGTTGAAGTTTAATGTTTTTTGTCGCTTTTCGATAATGAACATGTATCTCACGGTCTCCAGATGTTACACCGTTAGATTATTTTGCGCGTTTTTTTTAAGACAAAGTTTATGCGACTGACGCGAAAAGAGATACTGAACTTATTAAAATAAGTTTGATTTATTTTCTATTTTAGTTAATACGCCGTTTTGCAGCTTCGAATGAAAGTAAGGATTTGTAGCAAACAAAATAAATCGCAGAGAAAAACGTCGTTTTTATGCTCTTAGAAAAACAGATTTCCTGTAGATGGAGTCCATTTACAATAAAGCTAAACTCGACGTAGTATTTCAAAAAATTAACACCCTGTATCTCAAAAGAGATAGACTTTCGAGGCCATTCCTTGAAACGTGAAAAAAAGTGGGTTTTTCGGGTTTTTAGGCCGTCGTTCGGTAGAATTTCTTCTTGACGTTTCGCAAGCACGTGTGGCTTGCATCTTCAGAAGTGGTTTGCTTGAACGCTTACACTGTTCTGATGCGATTCCTCGGGCGCAGTCCGTATTTATGCACCGGTTGCGATAACGTGGTTTGTGATAACGTGGCCTGTGTCATCGGAGCTTGCGCATTCTGTTGGCTGTTGCTAACCTCTGGTGTACTGGATTCTCTCTCCTGTCCTGAGCTGTTGCTTTTTCTTGCTGTTTTTGCGTTGGTGAGTGCTGGAAACCATATCCTGTTCAGCGCCATTGTCTCTTCTTTTCTGTTGAAATTGTCGTCGTGTTTGTAGATTTCAATGGCTTCTCGTATTAGTCGGGGGCGATACCCTGTTGTCGTGGCCAGGACCTGTGCCTCTCCGAAATATATGTTGTGTGTTCCATCGCTGAGGGCATGTTCCGCCACTGCCGACTTCTCCACATGTCCAAGTTTGCAATTCCGTCGATGTTCTTCTAATCTTGTCGCAACCGATCTCTTAGTAGTTCCTATGTAGACGCTTCCACAGGAGCATGGAATCCGGTAGATTCCCGCAGTTGCTAGGTGAGGTCTTTTGTCTTTAACTGACCCTAGACATTCTCGGATCTTTGTTGTGGGCTTGTAGCCCGTTCTTATGTTGTGTTTCCTCAAGAGCCTCCCAATTCTGTCCGTAACCCTGGGAACATAGGGCAGGAAAGCTTTCAGAGTGGACTCACTTTTTTCGGCACGTCTCACTCCTACAGCTTTTTTGATGTCCAACTGGGAATATCCGTTCTGAAGAAAAGCTTTTTCCAAGTGCTGTAGTTCCGTTGTTAGATGTTGTGGTCCACATATTTTTCTGGCTCTATCCGTGAGAGTCTTAATGATTCCCTGCTTCTGACTCGGATGGTGGTTAGATAGCTTCATAGCACGAACGTGTCATCGACATATCGGTACCAAATCGTTGGTTTAAGGGGTGCGGTGCTCAACGCTGCTTCCTCAAACTTCTCCATGAATAGATTCGATTCCCTGTATCTCATTAATAAAGCCATTTTGGAAATATGTATACAGGGTAGTTCAATTGTAATCTTCGAAACTTTAAGGGCATGTTCTACACCCAAAACCACTACGAAAATGTGATATACACTAAAGACGAAAAGTATCGCCTAGTGGAGGTAACGGCTCTTAACGGTCCAATTTCTCAACGAGTATTTATTTTTCAATCTATTAACAACAGAAAGTTAGTGGCTCAAACTCGATATGCATGTTAAGTTTCTCAAGCTCATTAAACTTAGAGATAACCCGTTTAGAAAATTGTTCTAATGGGATACCGGAGGATTCAAAATCTTTGAAAGATCGAATCTTTTTAGCAGGTAACTGTGAGGCAGCTTTGAAGATTTTTCCTGAAACTATATAGTTTTTTAGTAAAAAAGTGTCTCTGGAGACTTTTTGAAAAAGTCAACAGTTTTCAAGTAAATTCGAATTTCCCATACAAGGGATCGACGCTTGGATCTTGCTAGTTTCAATCAGCATTTAGTGTTAATGTTTCATCGGAGGTTCTGATTGAACCGCCAAGCATTTAATTCGGGACATTTTTTATTTTTTTTTTGGAAGGAGATTAGCTAATTTACATGGCCGGTAGCTTCGCTAGATCTGCTTTTGAACCATGTAAACAGGCCATTTTTTATTGGTTTTGGAACGTAGAAAATTCACTCAAAAACTCACAGAGTAAAGTGATAAAGTTCATTGAAAAAGTGGGTCGATTTTGATTCAGTATTGGACATTTTAAATAACTCGAAATCTGATTTTAAACTTTTAAAAAGTCTCAATAGGCACTTCCTTACTTAAAATATGACCATCTCGTTACTCTTAAGCAGTGATGGGCGCGTAATTTACACCATGTATAATACACCATTATCTACACGTAGACAATTGCAATTATCTACATGGCCAAAGTCATGTAGATAATGAAACTATGCAGATAATCCAGAAAATGCAGATACATTAGTTTTACAAACGTGTTCTCCAGTACTATAATCTTTTTAAATTCATATCAATTATTTAATAATCGGATAATATGATAATCAATTATAAACTTTTCAAAAAAGCTATCAACACAATAACATAAACTAATATCTAACTACATATTTCATCAACAATTTTCTTCGCCTTCTTGAAGATCATCGATGTTTATATTCTTCAGGCCATTATCTTGAATACGCAGTGTATAATACACATGCATTAGCTTCTTTGATCTCTCAAATGTTAGGCGATTTCTAATGGGCGTGTGAATCAATAACCAAGTTGAGAATACTTTCCCAAGTTAGACTGATGAAGCCGGGATTAGCACTAACCTTTTAGCGACGCTCGCCAAACTTGGATGATCCAAATCGCAAGTATTCCAAAATACCAGCGGTTTAAGCACGTTTTTTTCATAAAGTTTATGAAATATTCCTTTGTGGCATTTAAAATCGTCTAAGCTTTCAATTCCATCAGCGTCAAGCGCTTTAATTAAAAAATTGTTAATGATTTTTTGATAGCTTTCTGTTATCGTAGGCAGGATGTAGGAAGTACGCAGTTAAGGCATATTTATTTAAAGCCATATTTTTCCTTAGCTCCAATTGTGATTTGAACTGGTTTCTAAAATTTTCGGGAAGTTCTGTTTCTAAATTAAGCCACTGCTCAACTGCATCGGCAACTGAACATGTGGAACTCTGGCTAGTGTTAATCAACTTGCAAATGGGATCAAAGAGTTCAATACTTTTTCTAACTTGCTCAACAAGTTCTTCATCGCATAGAAGATGAATTGTTTTTATTTTCTTTGTTATTGTATCATCTGCTGCAACAAGTCTCATAAACTTTAAATGTTTCAAAAAAGAAAAATAAGCATCTCTATTCGAGCACCAACGCGTTTCACACGGTAATTTTAGTATGTGGCCTCCTTTTTTTACAAGCGGTTTTTCTAAATTTTTTTTTTGTTTGAATTCTTTTAAAATGCTAATAATTTTGTCTGTACATTCCTTGTTTAGAACGCTTTTTGCCAATAAATTGGCGATATGACTATTACATGTTCATATGTACATTTTCCACATTATTCTCTACATAAATCTATTGTCTACGTATTTTCTACGCATTATCTACATAGTAACGTAGACAATCATTATCTACATGTAAACGCCCATCACTGCTCTTAAGTATGATTTTATTATTTTTTTTGCTAAACTTTTAAGTGAAAGTACTATATTTGGAGTGAACTAGCAACACTGGCAACGCTGAGTGACCCACATGCCACATGACATCAGCACAGCTGATCGAACTATCCGAAGTTCAAAATACAACAAAACAAGGTTGATAAAGGTTGTTAATTAATTTTTTGCTATAATTACACGTGAGAATCAAGTACATTTTTGTGAAAATGGGAAATAGAGCGTCTTTATTGTTACGTGAAGAAGAAATTGCGCAAATTCAACAGGAAACTGGATGTGAGTATGGATATAACCATCTGTAATCAACGTTTCACACTAAAAACTCTTTAAAACTGCCCCAGGATAAGATCACGCCTCATTTCTTGAAGTGCAAAACGCAGTTAAACCTAATTTATACCGGCGATTGAATTTTAGTCACTCCTAATCAAATAGAACGACTGTATTCACGATTCACTGCACTGGATAGAAATGATTGTGGAACGCTATCCAGAGACGATTTTCTAAGGATTCCAGAGCTGGCCATCAATCCTCTAGGCGAAAGGATAGTAAATGCCTTTTTCCAAGGGGACGAATTTACAGACAGGGTGAATTTTCGACAGTTCATGCAAGTGTTGGCCCATTTCAGGCCTGTGAAGAAGAACAAAGAGAACACATTGAATTCCAGAGATGAGAAATTGAAGTGTAAGTATACTTAAATTGCTTAAAATACTTCCGAATAAGTGGATTCTCAAGACAGGACAAGATTTGGGCGTTTTCTGTAAGAAAATTTTGCATTTATAATAGCAGTTTGAATTATCTTTGAACACAAACCACTTTTGACACGTCCTAGTTTTCAGTTCTTTCCTGTAAGAGAATGTTTCAGCAATTACTTCAAAAATATGTATTTTTGATCTGTGAGTAAAATAGTAAAACCAATTTCCGAATTAAAATGATATTGTTTGTCATATCAAAAGGTTTCTAACGCTTCAATTCAGCTTCTATCAGTACGGATACAGCTTTTATTAACAAAGAAACAGTTAATAGATACATAGAGGTACATCAAAGCGTTGCCACTGGTAAAGCTTTAAACCAAGTTTCTCTCAAAAAACATTTATTATCGTCAGCTTTCAATTCATGAAACAAATTGATTAAAGGCTTACAAGCCATTTGCGTAATATAATTATGACAAGCAAAAAATGCATCGACTTACCAAACACCTTGTATATCGGACGATTGAAAGCGTCATTCTTTTACGTTACATTTCACACGTTAATGTATAAAATTTTCAGAATTCCCTGTATTTTTTCTTTTCCAAACCATGAAAGAACAACTTTTTATTAATAGGTTTAGGTAACTATAGAAAACTCAGCGTGTATGCAGCTGTAGCAGGGCAGCATGGTTTTGCACCAAGGTTATTTTGATCCCTTTAAAATTTAAATGGTCATTGGTTTGTTTGCGTATCTTTCACGAGAATAGAACCTTTTGCTGAAAATAGGACTGATATTACTTACCAGTTTTACTGTACAAACTTCGTATTAAATACATGCCCGATATCTTTCTTTGATATTTTCAGTCGCCTTCAAGCTGTATGATTTGGATAATGATGATTTGATATCAAAAGATGAACTATTGGCTATTCTTCACATGATGGTCGGTACCAATATAAGTGAAGAACAGTTGACAAGTATTGCGGAGCGCACGATATTGGAAGCGGATGAAGATGGTGATCAAATGATATCTTTTGAAGAATTTTCCAAAGCGCTTAACAGGACTGATGTCGAACAGAAAATGAGCATTCGATTTCTCAATTAAAATGTGAGCACCATGATTGAAATAAGTTACCAAATTTTATATTTTTATATTTAATTAATTTTTGTGCAATTGCCAAGGGCGCGGTAGCTAACTTCTCCTAGAATTAATTAAGCAGTTCAGAGACTAAAACTCATTCAAGTTACTCATATTCAATAGGTAGATAAAATGTAGATAATTATAACACTTAGTACACGCGATTAAAAATATTTTTGGATTATACACATCTTATATTTGTGAAAATAATATAGCAACAAAATAAAAAATCGGCGAACATAGACTAGTTTACAATTATATAGAGCTGAATTCTTACATAAGACTTTTAAAAGTAACAGTAGTTCAATAATAATTCATTTACAATAAAACACGAATGTTTTGCATTGCAATTTCATCTAGCGAATTTGGACTTACATTTTAACATTGGGATGGGGATAAGTTGAACTCCTAAAATGTACACATCTTTTTCTCTGCAACTCTATGTCTTAAAATAAACGTTTACTAGATGATAACTTCATAAAAATTTTACGCTGTAGAAGATACAGCCAGTTTTTTAAGGTGTTCCATGAAAACTTGCAGAGATACATCATCAGTTAGTACAGGTGCACCAGAGTCCTGCAAAGATCAGAGTTATATCGTACTAGAGATATCAAGCAAACCGCTAATCCTTTTTACTAGCAGGTAAACTTTATGCATAGGATTATTGTTAATACAATTATTCTCTTAAGGGAGAATTTAGTGAGATTATAGATCAAAGTTCACGAATTTGCAGAAGTTGGACTTTTTAACTTGTTCTAAGACAAGTTTTAATAGAACAAGTCCAACTGTGAAAATTGTTTCTAAATAGAAACCTTGGTTTTTTAAATTAATTTATTACAACTTTTTTTGTTGACTGCATTGTATATTACTGGCCAATAAATGTTATGTTATAAAAGTTACAATATATGTTTTTTCGTCTTCGAGTCACTGAAACGAATTTAACTGACTTTGCTGCAAGGAAAACCCATGGAATGCATTATCTACGTTATTTCCCCCATCTAAAAAAGTTAGTAAAGTACCCGCTCAAAACTATCTAAGACATATTTTACTATCTCAACAATCTTAGGTAGTTAAGTTATGCAATAATTGTGTTCTCTAGATACATTTTGTATACCCAACCAGTGTTCAATTTCACCAAATATCTACAAAGCTAAGTTCCAAAGAAATACCGAAACCATAAAGTATGTGAACATTTACCCCATTTTGACCGGTCATGACCGCCTATAGTGCAGGAACACAAAAAACACATGAAACAAAAATAAACATTTAGATGCAAAAAACGTACACATTTGAATATTCAATGTGAAACTTTGAATGAATGAAAACATGATAATGACCATTATTTCTAAGGAAAAAACTTACGCCTCCGTACGAATACATGTTGTTGTGGGTTTGGCTCGGATTGACTTTAGATAGTAGAAAACGTGCTTGCGAACCACCTTGTTCGGTATCAATGTACCGTGGCATAGGGAATCGAGTATGTAATATATCTTGAGCATCGTCTACCGGAGCTTGGAGCAAATGTCGGAAGTACTCGTATTCGGCCATATCTTGGTATTTCAGGTTGCGCCACTGTGCTATAGTCTGGAAAATTTGAGAAAAATAAGTAATCCATCAAAAATAAAGCTTTTTTAAACTCCGCACCTCTCCATGGAAAATCAGAATTTGGAAGAAAGTATCCATCAGTAAAATTCTGTCGGGCTGAATTGAACTGGTGTCCAAAAGAACTGGTTCTGGAGGACCATTGAAGCTGTAGCTGTACAAAAGAGGCTGAATCATAATGAGGGATTGGGTCAAATCTTCTCTCATCAGCATATGCCTAAAAAGAATAAGAAACAAACTCCTCATTTAAAACGCCAAATCCTGTATGCAATTAAAGCGGATATATTGTAATTCATGCAACTCTTTACCTGTAAAATGAAGTTTCATCGGGTGAATTATTGAACACCTGCAAGAACTGCGACCGACGCAAATGATACATAAATTGTGGATAAAGACTGAAATTCTCCGCTAATCTGAATGAAGCTGGGTCGTCTTTGTTGTACTCTCCATATTTCTGACACTAAACAACAAATTTTTAATGGTACCAAATGCAGCTTCTAACCACTTACCAAACGTATCAACATTCTATCCACCCATCTGAGCACATCAGGACTTTCGTCGGTTTCAGCCCTAAAAACTGCCATTCTTCCCATAATAACAGCTGCGCTTTCTTGGTCAAATCCGGCACTGATGTGATTAATATTAGCAGCTGCATCTGCCCAATTTCTTGCTATTGTTGTTACTCGAATACGTCGCTGACCACTAGCATGCTAAAAGAAATTCACTAGTTTTTTAAACGGAAATAGTGGTTCGGTTATAGTGAATTTTCGAAACGCTATAACAGAAATTAATGTTAAATGGCGAATGAGAAAGATTGAAAAAAACAGCTCAAGTAAATGATAAAAATTTGCAGTAGTTTAGTCAAAAGGTGCAGAAAAAAAAAAACTTTTAGTTGATAAGTGCTCATAGTTTGTAGATGATCCTTTAAATACAATTAAATTGGCATTTCCACCATCGAATATCAGTTCGAACCTTAAAATCACGGATCATGGAGTCATCCATACCTTAGTATGCCAATACAGCCGAAAATTGTAATGAAAATGCCATAAATCTCATCCATCGAGCTTTCCAGAAAGTTAGCAAATTGTTATAAATATGCAAGATGATTACAAAACATTTTTGTTGGGAATTTTGTCTCAAATATTCTGACCCCCCCCCCCCCCCTACAATAACTGCAGACGGCCGAACGACACAACCAAAAAACGACGTAAAATACCTTGGAATCACAATTGACCACAAACTTAAATTCACTAAACACATACGAAACATCAGGGCAGAAACAATAAAGAGAACAAAACACTTCCGATCACTAACCTAAAAAGACAGAGGAATTAGCACAAACACCGCCACCAAAATATATAAAGCTATTTGTAGACCCTTGCTAGACTTTGGACATATACTCATGACCAACGGAACAGAAAGGACAAAACGTTATACACAAACAACAGAACAAATTGCACTAAGACTAATAACACGAATAAGACACCCCCAAAACCCACTACACAACCCCCCCACCCAACTACTATACGAACGCACAAACATGACAAAGATCTCGGAAAGACTCATACAGCTACAGACAAAATGGACAAACAACCCCTACATCTGGACCATACTTTCTTTTAAAAAGACAGAATTTCTTCACCTCTTCTATTACAGATTGATAGAGAGCTTTATTTCACAATAAGGAACAAATTTATCAAAAAGTAATCAAGAGCTGAAGATTGCATCACCGTAGCTCTAGTTTAATAGGAAATATTGTGCGACACCTTTTTTTATTGCCATTGAATTCAGGCTGAAATGAGTCTTTTTTTAGGGATTATTCAACTTCTCGAAATCCGCGAACGCTATTGCATACATTAAAACATAGCAAAACTTCCTGTCAGTGCTTTACCCTTTAAAATATCAATCATTAATCACAGAACCCAGTTACTTGTAATCACTATGTGCACGTACCTGATATTGTGTAATAAACTGGATGCAACCTCTTCCACCTTGCGGGATAGGTGCAGTATGTTGATTCACCACCTCAAAGAATAAAGCTACTGTTGTGCTAGGATTGAAAGTACACATTTTCCATTGCACTGTATTTCCCATGCCTATTTCAGTATCGGCTACCAAAGGACTCTTCACATTTAAGGAAACACAAGACCCTATGCCTCCTTGAACTAAACACTCATCGTTAAAAAAATGATTCGCTCAAAATCTTATTGAAAGTCACCTTTCAGTTCTTTAGAGCATTTGACTTCCAAAGTACCATTGAATGCCATTTTCAATTGGCCATTTTGATCTTTAGCAAAAACTCTCTGGAAAGTTTGTTTAAACAATGATGAATTGAACGAGTCTCCCATTACCATATGACCTCTGGATAAACATGGAACGCAATCAAAGTCAAGATTGAATATGATTTAAAACCCAACTTACCCTGTGGAATTGCAACATTGTTTCATTTCCATTAGTCCAGTCTGGTCTAAGGCACATGAATAAATATCAACACAATGCCCATTGGTAGCTACTCTTGTCGCCAAGTTATCATAGTGTTTAATTGCTTTTTTCATGTACTTGGCATTATCTTTATGGATGTCGTGATGGGACCTTTAAACTCAAAGTTTTTTCATTAAATCCATAGCAAATTGAGAAATCCAATGTTTCACCTGATGGGCTGCTTAAGGTCATCATTCAAGACTTGACCGGGGCCTTGGGAGCACGGTCCGCCCACAAAGAGCATAACTCTACCGCCTGTATTGGCATATGTGCATTCTAGAAGGCCTATGGCTATTGATAAAGCCACTCCAGTTGATCTTAAAAACCTTTTTCCTTGTGGAACAGGCCACGGATCTCTTTGCAGTTCTCCTATGAGATCTGTTAGATTCATCTCGCAATTTGAAACCTATGGAAATTTGACAAATTTAAAAATAAAGTTTTTGTAAAGTTTGATTACTACATACTGGTTGAATAAACCTGCTGGCTGGAGGCACTGGAGCCTGTACTGGTGCCCCTGGTTGACCAGGTCTTAGATTAGGGTTTGGCATTCCCTGTGGATTCGGGGCAATTTTTCCAATGCCTAGCATGTCCTGGATCTGCTTTGCACTTAAATCTTTTGTACCGCGAAAAACATACGATTTACTCATTCCTTCGGTTCCTAGAATTATTACAGCTCGTAGTTTTTACGAACTTTAGCAACTAATTGATAGTTATGCAAACCTAATTCATGAACTTGCACCATTTTTCCGAAAGTAATTAAACCGATCAAAGCACTAGGGGGCAACAAACTGAGGGACATTTGCAAAGAGTCTTTCAATGCACTCAGCTCTTCCTCATCCATGCAAGTATCGACCACATAGAGGTAAATTGGGGGCATAGTTGCAGCCCTTGAAATCGTGTACTCTATGGTGGAGAACATTGGCATCAGCTCAGCAGGCTGATGTTGCTCAGATATTGCAGCATATTGAGGTGGAAACTAGACGTAGAATTTCATCCAAATATAAGCTTTAATGAGATTACAATATTTGTAAGGTGGTGCAACCAAGACGGGGTGGAAGATTATGGCTAACTGGTGTGTAATTTTGAAGTAAATTTTTTAGGCGATATTGGTATATGGATTCTATTAAAATTAGTTTTGTTACACAGGGTGTTCCCAACAATTCGTGCCATATTAAACTTATGTTTTTTTTAAATGGAACACCCTGTATCAATGTGTCGCAATTGGATCTCTTACAAATAAGGACAATTGTTTTAAAAGGTGTATTTGGTCTACAGTTAATAGTTCATCAGTTATAGACACTTAAAGTTGAAAATAGGGTCACATTTGGAACAGCACTGTACTACGCCTGTAAAATAAATAGAAAAATCGAACCTGTCCTCTAATACTATCAATACTTTAAATCACACGTTTCCGAGTAAATCGGTTGCAGTCAAATTTTTGCAGGAATTAGCGCCTTAAACTATTAGGAAATTCAACAATTATACCAACAAATTAATGCATATGACAAACCGAGCCGATCGAAATGAAAAGTTGGTATAATTTAGTAGTGTGGGGGGACCCGAATGGGATCGGTGAGTAGGCCTTAAAGGCCCTTTTCGCCTTCGCCATTCCACCTTACCACTCCTGACTTTCGCCACCCAGGCGTCCCGTCTCCCGACGAAGGCAAGGATCCGTCTCCACTCTAAGGAAGACAGGTTCATGCAGGAGAGCGTGGAGGCCCCTCCTAATAGACGACCATCGATGGCAGACTCCTAATAGGTGACATGATGTTTCCTCCGCCGTTCTACATTGTGGACATAAGTAGCTATCACCTAATTCCTAGTAGGTGTTGGTGTCTGTTCAGACCACAGTGGCTTTACATGACCCCAACCAGAGGTCTCAAGGCCCGCGCCGCAATCACGCGATCACTTGTTTCGATGATACAAATACAGCGTACAACCCCGATAAACCGGAAAACACCATCAGCTTCACAACAGTACCCAAAACGAAGCTCATTTTCAGCAACCTACTCAATAAATCGTCGTCAGGGATTGACAATATCCCCCCAATTGTCCTAAAACATCTCCCCATCAAAATTGTACAGCAGTACACTATCTTATCCAATAACTGCATTAACAACAGATTCTCTCCCGGATGTTGGAAAAAGGTTAAAATATTGCCCATGCTAAAAAAAGGTAAACCCCCAGAAGAAGCCACTAGCTACCGACCCATAAGTCTCACTCCTGCAATCAGCAAAGCCTACGAAGCGATCATCAACAACTCGCTTCGGATGTACACAGCCAAAAGAAGCGCGATAAAAGATAATCAATTCTAAATCTAATATAATAAAGATAATCTAATAAAGCATAATCTATAATCTAATAAAGATTTCTAAATCCCAACAAACGAAGAGAGATCAAAAACTTCAAGATCTCAATCAACTATAATGACCACCACACAATAGCACACAAAAAAACTGTGAAATATCTCGGGGTGTATGTTGACTATCTGTTAAGACTTAACACACATGTCCAACCAACTGACAAAAGCAAAAAACGCATTCAGAGCGAATCACAGAATATTTTTTAATAAGAACCTGTCTGCCAAAACTAAAATAATCTGCTACCTTTCTCTAATCCGACCGGTTATCACCTATGCCGCACCAGTTTGGTGAAACGTGAGTGCCTCGGTAATGGAAGAGAATCCGAAAATTTGAGAGATCATGTCTCCGCGCTGCTCTGCACACATACCGACGCAGCGATTCTAAAGAGTTCATTAGCAATAAAGCGATTTATAATAAGGCAAACATCCCTAGGATCGACTCCTTCATTATTAAACTCACCCGAGATTACTATGCTAAAATAAAAAGTAGCAAGAATAGCTACCAAATGAACTAAGGCGCATTCGACAAAGCTGAGTGGAAACTTTTTCATCTTCTTCGTGTATTTCGACTTTCTTCTTTCATATATTTCAACTCTATAGGTCTTATCACATCCCAAAACAATAGCCCCTTATTCTATCACAGATCTAAACACAGCTCAAACAAAGCAATCGATCTATTAGTTAATCGCACACGACATAACACCAAATACTCCACCACACTTCTTGATAGAGACATTAAAGACAAATACAAATTTAACAAGAAATACTGGTGGCTTGCAGCTGATCGCAGAACACGCGATGAAGTCCGCAGGAGCTGCTATAGAATCTAAGACAATATATGTACCTTACACTTTAGTTAGTTAACTACAAGTTACAAGTTAGTTGTTAGAACATAATTTATATTCACCTTAGCGTCAACTTTATAAGTTATCTGTTCACCATAGGCTTAAGTTCAAATGTAGGTAAAAACCTACTATTGTTAAGCTGCTGCTGTTTTTTTAGTTTCTACCCGCACCCAGCAAATATATAGACGAGCAACTCGGGACGGATTTGTTCCACGGCTCCTATCCCCAAGATAAATGCTATGAAAAGTAGAATAAGTTATAATATAGTCAAACCCAAGCTGTTACAGGGAACCAGACGTTTTATATACCCGAACATAGTATATAGAGGCTTTTATTTAGTGTTTTGTTTGCGCCTAAATCTGTATATATAATATGTAACCCAAGCAAATCAATAAAAATCTTTAAAAAAAGCCCCAAGCAGTCTCAAGGCCCTGTGACTCATTGACATCAACCATTTGGATGTTGCCTTGGCGTCACTTGGAATTCTAATCAACTCTTTGACTTGTCTACACCTTACACCTTTCTCCTGTGTCTCTGTGGCACCTCTAAGCGCCCAGTCATTTAGACAGCTTGGTACCAGTCTGTTACTTAAACCTATGTAAGGTTTGACAGTTATTGGGCTCGCAGAAGACCCGAGCCTGTGCTCGAAGCGCTCGTTTCCCGCATGTGCCTATGTATCCACTCTAGGCTTACTTGTTTCTGTTTCGACACTGTTCAGGGCATCCCAGCAATCCTGTATTAGCCTACTGCCACACTTAACACTGAGAAGTGCTTTTAGGACAGCCTGGCTGTCGGAGAAGATCTCGATCACTCCCTTTAGTCTTTCTGTAACTTCTTTATCTGTGAAAACCTCGAGGCTCCCAGCGAAAATGATGCTCCTCTGTTGGTGGCTTGCCGGTACATGCCCGCCCCGGACAGTCTCGTATTGGGCGCGCTTGAGCCGTCGGTATACAAACATTGCACCCCCCTTTCAGGGCAAAATTATTCTTATTTGTAAGAAAACCAATTGCGACACATTGAAGGCTCCATTAAAAAAAACATAAGTTTCATGTGCCAAGAATTTTTCGAAACATCCTGTGTGACGAAAATAATTTTAATGGATGGCCACTATCGATGGCAATATCGCATAAAAAAATATTTGAAAACTACACACCAGTTAGCCATAATTTTCCACCGCGCCTTGGCTCGCACCACTTTGTATACGGTTTTCCTTATAGGGCGTATTTAATTCGTTCCAAGGACGCTACTTACGGGGTTTCTCTGAAAGCAGAAGTTACAGACCCATAATTTCGCTCTATAATCCACCTGGCACAATGGGTTTAGAATGGCTCTGCAATTACTTCTGGTGCACAGCACTGGATCGTATTGAATTGGGGGTAAGTCTGGTCGTTCCTTGATGGGCTGATAGAGACAAGCTAAAGGTACCACAAGGCGGGTGGCCTCAATTCTACTTGAGGGCCAAACATTCCACGTTAAACGAATGCCATCACGCTCTTCGTTTTGATGGATGTATTCCTCATATGTAGCCATCTGTACAACGTGGAAGAACAACTAAATTTACGTAAATAAATGTGGATATACATGGGTTGGTATTGGGCAAATATCAATAACATGTAAAACACTATCAGAGCTTTAAAAGTTAAAAGTAAGTGCCGAAATATATTGTGAGCAAGTGATGTCTAGTCAATAACACAAGTATGTATTGCACTGTAAAGCAGGAATACTGCATGATAGAACTTTCAATGGGCCGTGAAAATATGGGAATGGAATGGATTTACCTTTAAACAAGAATGGTGAATTTCAACAATTAACAGAACGAATTACTTCAAAAAACTATGGAGAATAAAACTTAATATATCCACATCTTAAACTCCACGTCATTACGTCTGCTCCATTGACCATAGACATCTCACCACAGATCATAGAAGTAATCTGTGTCGAATTTTATCGCCCTCCGAGAGCGAATCGGGCAACTTTAATAAGATTAATATTTAAAAAAATCAAACATTCTTTATAAGTACTAGTTTCATATAAGTACAGAAATTACATTTTTCTCTGAAGGAAATCTGGGAATTGCCTAGCAGCAGTGCTATTGAGAGAGAGAGAGAGAAGAACAGGGAAAACAAGTCATTTTCTTCAGTTCCGATTTAATTTGCCACAAGCAGCTGGTAAAAAAAGTTTCCATACACCAGTACTTTTTAGTACTCTTTCTTAGTTTGCAATTTTATTTTAATTTAATTAGAAAAATATTCCAAGTAAATATCGGCATTTTGCTTACAAGTAATAAAATGGAAGGTAAAATCTTTTGAAACACTTTATTTGAACAATAAAAATTAAAGTGATATTAGAATCGAGAAATTATATAAAAAAGAGTCTCTATACACTTAAAAAAAGGATATTCAGCATCATTTCCCGAGCGACGCATCAGTAATTAGTAGCAGTTTATCAAGTTGCCTTGTTCGCCTGAAAAAAATGTATTATTTTTGCTCACACACGTCACAAATTCCTATTTCTGTTAGAAAAATTATCGTAGATTTGTGGAAGAAGAAAGAATCCTTTAGAAATATTGGCAAAATGATTGGAAAATCACATGCCACTGTACAGTACGTAGTAAATCAGTACAAATCCTCCAGTTCCTATAAAGTGCGGCCTCGCTCTGATCTTTCCATGAAGTTAACTGAACTGTAAAAGTCTAGTGTTGTGAAAAATATTAGGACTAACTCTGACTAACAATATACAAACTGACTAACACTCTGACTAACAATATACAAACAACCCACCTAACTGACAGAAAGACAGCTTGCCTGTTTATGGACATTAACAAAGCTTTTGATAGTGTCTGGCATAGAGGCTTACTATACAAACTGTACAAACTACACACACCAACATATCTACTACGCACCATAAAGAACTTACTAGAAAACAGACAACTACAAGTACGAATTGACAAAACACTGTCATTTTCTTTTTCCCCTGAACAAGGGCTCCCTCAAGGATCCCCGCTCTCACCGTTTCTCTACAATATATACTGCCATGACATATACAATTACAACTTACCAGACAAAAATCAAATCGACAGATCGGCATACATATTACAATACGCAGACGACACGGCACTTATTGTACATGACAAAACTACTGAGAGAGCAGCTCAAAGACTCCAAACACTAACAAACAACACAATGACATGGTTTTATAAATGGAGACTAACACCAAACGCGTCAAAAAACCAACTTCTGCTCACAAACCACTGACTCAACGCTGACTCCCCTACAATAACTGCAGACGGCCAAACGACACAACCAAAAAACGACGTAAAATACCTTGAAATCATAATTGACCACAAACTTAAATTCACTAAACATACGAAACATCAGGGCAGAACACATACGAAACATCAAGGCAGAAACAATAAAGAGAACAAAACACTTCCGATCACTCACAAACTCACCCTGTATACCCCTACAACTGGACCATACTGAATCCCCTTTGTCTTACAAGACCAACCAGACAATCACGCTTCCGTTTCCCTACATCAACGCTACTCGAACACTTACAAACGCAACTGACTACTGGTCAATAAAATAATTTTTTCTTGTCATTAGAATTGGAAAGTTTATTTAATAAGATTGTTAACCTAGAATAAAAGAATTTTCATATTTGTTTTTTATTTGGATTAAGACTACATGTATTAAACAAGGGCAGAAAGACCGATAGGTCGATAGCCTTTTTTTAGAAATAAAGATGTTTACTACTACTACTAGAAAATGTATGGATACATTGAAAAAACTTATAGAAACTGTGAACACTCGCTAAGAAATAAAATCAATAATGTTCATATAGCAATTTAAAAGGCGGCCCGGACACCGCTGGCTCCTCTCGCGTGTTCTCTTGAGACTTGTAACAATTTGATGAAATACATATGAATTATAAATAATAATTATTAAATATAGTAATAGCATAAAATGTCCGTCTCGCTCGGTGAATTAATAATAGAAAAGGAACAATTATTGCGGCACTGCCAAAAACTTGGCACACTACATGTACAATTTAGTTCGAAAAAGCTAATAAAAAGGTGCGTTTTAAGAATATACAAGACGGTCTAATCGCTTATCTTTAGGAGCTGCGTTGAAACAACAACAGACCATCCGTTTATTGTCTTCCCATCGAAAACGAAACAGGCATTTTCGGGTACACAAAAATCTCTTATGCTGACACTCGGCTAGATAAGGTGTCCGTTTAAAAGAATAACAAACAACATACATATTTAACTTTATTTACGTAATAATGAACAAATGCAAACAAGTACGTAAATAATAATGCTGACGATACATAACATATATTAAATTAACATTCAAATATTCTAATTATTCAAAATAATACGTAAAGTAATTAACCGTAACTCTTTAAAAATGAATTTCGAGCCCGGCAAGATCTCCATTGATCTTGTACGAATGTAAGTAGTAAATATTAAATATATATAAATAATATTATTTACAACAAATAATAAACAAATCTGGGAATCGCAAACGGTTGATAAATCCTACTTCGTTTTATTTAGATCCTATCATACCTTACTTTCAGGTAATGCAAAAACGTGGTAAATAGTAAATGTTTGTTAAAATATGGTCGTTGGTTCATAGCTTATTCGTTCTTATCATACCAACAATAGAAAGCTGTTGAATTTATTTCATAAGGTGTTAGAATGCTGGGCATGAGAAAAAATATTGGGACAAATTTGGTGCAGTAATCGAAAAAACAAAATTATTTTCCCTATCATTTTGAGATAAAAAATAGGTATAATTATCGCTACGAACAACCGGTTTCGAGGTATTTTGATTAATGATGAGAAAGGAAAGTGAGAGACATGTTAGGTAGCGTCCTGCACATGTAAGTGTAAAATCAAGATCAAAATTAAGTTTTTCATGTTACAAAACCTTCAAATACCAATATTCGTCCAAATGCCGAGATTATATCAAAACTCACTTAGAACAAACAAAAATTTAAATGAATCTTTTCACGCCCTGTGACTCCAAAACTAAGACCTTGCGGTGCCATGCCCATATGGACTTTGATCTTAAAAATACTTGAGAAATCGCTCTGTGAAATAACGGACACTTATTAAAAAACATCCAGTATACCCAATGGGAGAAGATGTGAAACTAGGCGAAGATAGATAAGATTAAATAATTAAATATAATTTTTGTTTTTTGTTGCAATTCTATATGCTGTTTCAACAATTGAATCAGTTATTTATCATGGTTTGTTTAATAATCATTTGTTCGTTATTTTCATAATATTCTCCCTATTTTCAATACGTTGTTTATAACCGGAGAAGAACCATTAACTGAGATGTTTGTTTAGTTTGGCGCTGATATTCATTCCGCAATCCTAAAAAATGACTGCAACTCAAAATGTTTGTGAACAATTCTAACAATATCTTTTCATGTCGATATACAGTCGTAAATGTAGCTCCACCATTACTATTTTTATATATACACATTTTTATACATACAAGAAAAATAATGGTAGGGCTACATTTAGCACATTTGACGAAACCCGAGGAGGAAACCTGTTGCAAGAAGAGAAAAAGCGCAATAAGTTATCAAAAATTGTGTATAATTTCCTGACTGCATTTTGAATTAAGTTATCAAAAATTATACCGAAAATCTAAGCTGATATTTTTGCTCTATGTGAAGAGTACACGAAAAATAATGGTGGGGCTACATTTACCGCATTTCGCGAAACACCCGAAGCAGCTATACAATATCTGCATGAAAGGCCTGATGTAAGAATTGTTCACAAACGTCTAGTTTTGAAGTAATTTTTCAGGATCGCCGAATGGAGCTGCTTTTTCTTCTTAGAAGACGAGGAATTTCATTGATATATATTTTGCTTTAATAATTTAAACACATTTTCAGATCGAGTTTTTCACGTCTGCAACCAAATTCCCAAATTTTGTTTTATTTGTCATGGACTCTACTCCAAACGTAGCTGAACGTTAATTCATTCAATTCATCGTTGATCTTTCTCTAATACAAAAGTTAGCGACTCAGACTTGTCCCACTTGTATTCTTCCATTTATAAAATCTGTATTGAAAAACACATCTTTGTAGTATATTTTATAAAATTTTATAGAATATATCGCTAAGATATGTTTTTTTTTAATCAAATGGCTAAGAGTTGTTGCTCCAGTATAAAATTAAAACCCACAACCGACATACTAGACAACACAACAAAAGGAACATTTTAAAACAATATTGCAACGAATTAAAACAACAATTTCAGATTGTTCTTACAAGTACTGAGTTGAGACGAAGTCTTCGGTGTTAAAGGACTTCTGGATGACGGCACTGTCAAAGGAACTCTATTCGGTGTCTTTTTTGAAGGTAATATTTGGTCGTGAATAATCGTGCTGTGCGCCTCGTTACTGGAAAGTTGCTCAGTCTATAATAGAATTGAACTAATTAGGAAATTTGCCAGAACACAATACTTTAGAAACCATGTATGATTTTGAATGAGCTGGGGATTTTTAACACACGTTGCAACCTGTACAAACCTGCAAAAAAGCCAAAATGATTTTCCAGAATAATATTAAGGGGCCGCAATTCCACATAATTTTAACACCCAGTTGGTGAGAGAAAGCGGGGATTTAGTTGTAACATTGAAATCGAAATCATTACAAACGACTTGACTTATTATTCGGTATTATCCGTATTTGCAAAGAACTTATGAATATTAATATATGCAAAATCAGTAGACTTATGAAATGTTCACTCACAAATACCGTACTGATATACATGCATTAGTGGTTAGCTCCCAAATCATGTTCAAGCATTAAGTTAACTTAGCGAGGCAAAGTGTATCCACAAATGAGCTGCACTAAAACCCAAAACTGAAGGAACTAAATGAGTCATAAATCTTCAAACAATCAACAAACACAGGGATTAGGCTCGGCCAAAACACACAGTTTAGCTAAAAGAACAAAAACTTGGTACTGACCCTTTTCAAAAGAGCTGTTCGCCAATGGAGCTTTCTGCAAATAAATTATTGCTGTTAAATAGCTAATTTCTTACATATGATTGTGATTAAATAAAAAAAACACTTCCCTCCTACCAGAAAAAAACTTGCAGACCATGCTAAGAAAAGACAGAAAATTAATCCCCCTTCGACCACCTAAAAGTAGCAGTTTCACGAGGAAAAAAATTCCATTTAGTGATTTATTACCTCAAATTTCGAATAGGTTGTGTTTTGAGTATCGTGGTCGCTTTCTCCATTACTGAGGTGTGCTAAAATTCGACCAGACTTCCTACGCTTGCTCCTCTCTATGGATGATTGAGATCTACGCTTTTGGCTTGCCAGGGGACGGGTAGCCAGAGTTATTTTCGGTAAAGGTTTTGCTAACGGTGCTAGAAGATAAAAACCATTGTTATGTATTGACTGATGGTTTTAAAATAAATATAACAATAATAACAATATTTTCTGTGAAATGAATAAAAAAATTATTTCAACAGACATAGAAAATTTAGACGGAAGAAAGCTATAGCGGGCAAAACTATTTTTTCAGGAACAATACTTGGCATAAATGTTTTAACGCTAAAATATTTTAAGATTTTTTAATTTTATTCAAGTGAGTTTATTCAACAATAGGATGAACCAAAGGTTCAGATACAAGGCAGGTCAATATGCAAGTCTAACTAACTTACAATTAAAAATCCTCGCGGTTTCTTTCATTCCATTGATTCGTGATTTTGACTATATACTAGCAATCAAAGTTATAACTTATTTACCTATTTTTGCGACTTCTTATTCTGATCAAATTGTGAGAAAATTGAAACTTGGCAAAAAATTTAAATGCAAATATTTAAGTAAAATTTAAGAGTTTTAGTTGAAGAATGCATTAGTAATCAACTTTTTGTAGCATCACCAATATAAGGCAAAATTCTGTCTGTCAACCAAGAAAAAAAACACACAAACAAGAAAACAGGAGTGCCTTGTATATATTGACTATGCATTTACACCAATCACCAGATTACTCCAGTAGTAGAACAGGAAAATTACATATTGCACGTAATCCCGTAATCTCCAAAGTTTAAGCAGGCAAATATTCTACTCACTGGTCTGCACTTCATTTTTCAGTTTTTTTGATGGAGTTAGTGAGGCTAATAACTTTCTTTTAGCTTTAGGCGTGAAAACTATTTTACTAGTAGAAGCGCCATACAAGCTCACAGGTAACTTGGTAGTATTGGGCCCCGGAGTTAGTTCTCGTTGCATTTTACGGGCGCTCAGCTTCGTTCTGCGGTCCTGAAAAATACCTGCTTAGAAATAGCTGCAAAACTAAACGTGTGTGAACAATTCTTACAGCATCACGCTTTTCATGCAGATATTGTATGGCTGTTTCAGGAGTTTCGCCAAAGGTCGTGAATGAAGCCCCGCTATTATTTTTCTTATACTCTTCAGATAGAGCAAAAATATCTTCTTCAAGTTTCGGTATGATTTTTGATAACTTATTGCGCTTTTTCTCTTCTTGCAACAGGTTTCCTCCTCGATTTTTGTACCGGTTAGTAGCTGCAGCATTTTCTTCCAGAACTATTACCTAAAGAGTTTACTTGATAATTGCTAACAAATATTTAATATAATTGCATATAACTACCTCTTGCCACAATTCTTTGTGTTTTTCCAATAACTGTATCAACTGTTTGTTATCTTTATAATATTTCTCCCATTTATCAATTTCGATTTCATGCAAATCTAATAAATCTTCGGTGTAACAATTGCTATAAAAGCATGTAAAGGAGCTTTTTATCGATTCGGAACAATGGCACTTTCTCCACACTTCTTCCAATCGACTTCTTAGTTTTTCAACAAAATTCTGCAAAAAAAATTTTTAGAGATATCAATTGACAATTACGCTAATTAAAGCAGATCAAACGGTTAGAAGATACTATAATGGCAATGAAGCGTGAGAGCCTACAAAAAGATCTAGAGGTGCGGTCGGTAAGATCTTTTTTCAGGCATTGTTCTTACAAGTTCGCGATGATCCAAAAATGTGTAAGTAAGTAAAGTAAAAGCTGTTATTTAACGTTATATGCATTTTTTATAGATATACATACAGGTTTAAACAACGACAAAAGTAGGGTCTTCAACAAGAGAAAATCTTCGATTTGAATCTAATGCCACAAATTACAGGATTTTATGTTACCTGCATATTTTCCTTTTTCACCACTTCACATCTGTGCAATTCTTCTCGCAATTTTTCCACAACATCCATAGAACGCCCGGTATAAAGAGTTCTGAAATCATCACGATACTTCAAATCCGTATCAATCATGTTCCACAGATCTTCTATTCGACTTCTCAAATTCGCAATTTCGTCTTCGATGGATTGCTTTAGTTTTTCCAATTCTGCGGCAAAACATTCCAATTGTGCCATATTTTGTTTCGTAAATTCAATGGTATCATCAGACAACATCTAAACAATAAAGTCAGTGATTATTGCGGATTACTTGAAGCGTTTGCGGAAAGCTGCACCTTTCTTTCAAATTCGCAGGTAGGTCTGTAATGAAGCTGCTCAACGTGTTCCATTATCACAGCTTTCAGATGATAGAATCGTTCATGCCTTTCAAACAACGTTGTTTCTAACTGTTGAATAGAGGATTCGTAATTATGCAACGCATCCGCAGTAGGCATTCGAGAGCATTCCAATTTAAGTATGGGCTCTTCTCCCAGCGATTTACACAGACTCAAGTACTTCTTTTCTAACTTTTTAAGCTCCTGTTTCTTCATATTGAGTACAGATTCCCATCTGTAAATGGAAGCGTCCCAAATAAATTGAATTCAAATTAACGTCCACCAATATCACATACTTTGAGATGTAATTTTGAAGCTGCTTTTGTTCTTCGTAAAGGCAAAGACCATCCGCTCCAATATTAGGCATCGGTTCATGTAATGCCTTACATAGCGTTTGTAGTTTTTTTAGTAAAAATTGAATAGTATCGGTAGTCTTGTCTTGAACTCCTAAGATATCATTCAGCATATCGCGTAACAGAACATCTGAAATCGGTTATATGGGGAATTAGTTGATGTATTAAATTAAACTAATGCTAGTACATACACAGAGCCTGACCATATTTTTTCCCCCAATCTTTAGTGTGTTGTCCATCGGCACCTCCGACTTCTTTAGCCACTGCGCACCAGTTAAGGAAGTTTAACCGTAAGCCCTCTTGGAATTCTTGCAACATGTTTTGCGCCCAAGGCATATCTTCAATGCTGGATTTAATGAAGACAATAGTCAACTCTAACTAAACGCAATCTTATTAATTCTCAATAATTGTAGGTCAAATGGGGCCAAAGAGAGGAAATCTAGCGAGCAGTAAAGAAACTTTTTAAAATTAGCCTGGGCAAAAACGGTCCGCAGAAATGAATCATTCAACTCTGAATACTAAAAAAAATGCCCAAATATATCAAATTAAGATACAATACAGGGTGATTCAAAATTTGCGTCCATATACTGAGTATGTTTTTTCTCCTCAAGATACTTTTCTATGAATTTTTTTCCTTCACAAACAAATTTTCAAATAGGTTTGATAATACAGACAGGTAAAAAGAGGTATGACTATCTCATTTAGAAAATTCGACAAAATTTTTCGGCGTTTTCGAGCGTCGTTTCCATAGAGCATGTTTTAAGCGAACCGACACACGTTCATAAAATATATCCGAATTTTCAAAAACTGCCAATATTACACCGCCTATTTCTGTATATGCATTTGTCCCCTAAGTGCCTAAATACGGATATTTTTGGTGAAGATAATTTTGCATGTGCTTTTGTAACCAGTACCAGTGTGTGTCGACCAGTAGCTAACATGGAAATCGAAGCAGAATACTTGGTTGAAAGTGTTGAGCAACTTGGACCATCTCATCGTCCTCATAACTCGTTGAGGCAGCAAAATGTTGCCAGTACAGAAATGGTAAATTAAACTAAATAAAGAAGAAAGAAAGGGGAAATAAAGAATAGTAACACAAGCTTTTAAAACAACTGATTAAGAACACTTTTTCAAGAGGCAGACTAGAAAGTTGAAGACCAAAGTTCTGCGATGACAAAGTACCCATCTAAGGTTCCAGTTGGGATGAAAACGAGTATTTGGAAATGTTTGTTGAAGAATTTTTAGTATGGAAGTAGTACAATAGTACAATGTAGTAAAAAAGTATGTAAAAAGTACGAAAACTAACAGTACTTGGTGGTTTGAAGACTAGTCGTAAAATATGTAGTAACAGTAATGAAGATGATAGTGTCCGTAAGCCGCTTAAAATGCTCTTCATGATATGTATTCGCTTCTGATCCCAACCTACAATTCGGCACATTCCAAAGTACAATAAGGGCTACTCCAAAGTTCGATCTTGGGCAATTTGCAACTAAAACCATTAGTACCTTGATCAATGTAAAAATATAACTATTTGATGAAAAATCGTTCTGAGTAGGCAAAAGAATGGTAAGTATAGTGGTTTTATTCCCAAGGTACAACACTTTTTTCTACCCGCGATTTAAACGGTTTATTCCAAACCGTGTAAAAAAAACAAAACTGTGGTACCATCAAAATTAGACTGTTTATCTGGATGAATTCCATGTACCACGAGCACGACTGCTTTGTAGGAAAGTTCCCTTAATAGTCAAGATCTAGAGTGATCAAATCTAGCTCGTATTGAACTTCTGTTCCTAGGAAGAAGCACTGGTTTGAGTAGGGGCCATATATACTTGTACAAACCATTGCTAAATGTTCAATATTAATCTTATCAGTGAATCACCTGTAGCGAATCCCAAAAGTTTTCATTTATAACAACTTACATGACTTCATCAAGTTCTTTGAGAACTGAACTCTCCAATTGCGTTTTGCTCTCATTTAGATGTGCACTCATTGTTTTAATTAAATGTTGCAGTTTATAAAATTTAAGTACTCGGTATTACAAACACGTTCAAAAAAAATTTGATTCCCAAACAACTAATGTGTTCCTGTTTAATTTAAAATACCCGTCATAGATAAATACAGGTTAGATCACTGACATGAATGTCATGCACTCATTCGCCTGAAAGTGGAAAGAGACACGTATGACATGGCATCAACGCTAGAGGCTGAGATAATAAAATTGCAAACATTTTATTTAAAAAAATGTATGAATAGCAAGCATCAAACTGGTTACGCAATTTACTCATGGTTTTTCTTTCTTCAAAAACGAAGATAGATGCTTGGGAAAAAAAGCAGAATGGAACGAGTGGCAGCATCGGCAACACGGGTTGCCAACATCTCACCGCACAAGATCTACACCGGCTCGGTACATTTACGTCCGAACGCGTATAACTGATGTCCGGCGTATAAGGCAGGGTCTATCTAAGCCTTACTGACGAGTCCAATAGGTAGACCCGGGACGAAACGCAGGGCTCATCACATAACACTGACTGAAACAGACATAACAACGACTGAAAACCCAGGAATACATTGGAATGAATTAAAGTACAGTCAGGAAAAAGAATATACAAAATTGATACTCTATATAAAAGAAAACAAATGTCTAGTTATATAACTAGAAATGTAAGATAAAATAAATATATTGCTTAAATATATCAGGAATTATAAAAGAATACGTTACTATTAGCCTAGTTTTTTTGACGACACACCTACGGTTTTGAACATTTCCGCTCCACTTCGGAAGTGAGTTCATCTATTTCACTTAGGTCGAATGTTCGCTTTTTCATATATTTTGAAGCCATCACAGTGGTTTTGTCCTAAAAGTTCAGATTGCAAAAACAAACATTTTCTTTCTCCCTCCCCAGGGCTTACCCAGAATTGTAAATATTCGGGTGATGAACTCTCTAAATGAAGTAGCCGGTTCTCCAAGTGTTTTAACCTTTGGAATACATTTTTCGGAACTGCCTTGTCCATACTTAGTTGACTCTCCAAACATTGCAGCCGTTCCTCTATACCATTGGATGGAATATACCGTTTCAGGTAATTAGAAGTTTTCTGGTCGCGATATTGGTAGCTGTTCAAAACCTTTTCAACTAAATAGGAAAATTTTCTATTTAAACGCTAGAAATTGGACATTAGTTTCATTACCATGCAGATGACTGTTTGAATCTTTTCTTTTCGCCACTGTCGCGTCAACTCTAGCACAACTAAACTCTGGATCTCTGCATCTAAAACCAAACAGTAAATCAATGCGAATTTTATATATAGTTATTATAAAATGGACAAAGTTCCGGGTCTATATGTAACTCTACCTTTGAAAAAATTCGGTATTGTTGTGTACATTAATATCAGCTCTTTTCCTTTCCATGAACTTCTCTATTCGATTATTTAATTCCTCATTTGCAGCTTTGATTTGAATTAAATGTGTAGGAATATAATCATTTTGTACTTCTTGAGTTATTGAAAACTCATACTTTTTTCTTTTGGGGGGATATGACGTGGCGGCCGCTGCAATGAAACGACAGTATTAGTTATAATTTATAATTATACATATAATTCTAAAAACACAGTGCAGGAAAATGACAATATTTTTATATCAAAATTAAAGCTTTTCTGCTTATTGGAGTTCGTAAAACAAGAGTATTATTTTCTGTACAAGCAAACGGCAAAATCAGTAAGTATAAGTTAAGGTTCAACGTAATTGCTTGACCACTGACATTCTTTGTTTTCTTTCCAAGTAGCGTCAGTATCCGAATATCTTTCTTTTTTCCAAATTGGGACGGATTGCTTCAAGCTGTTAATACAAAAATCTGTGGCTTTTAAGGCGTCTTCTCTATGTGGCGAAGACACTGCAATGATTACACTAGCCTCCTTTATAGGAACTTCTCCTAATCTACAAAGAATACAGATGCATAAAGCATTGCTTTTTAACTGAAAGTAGATAAACCCTTTACCTATGATGAATGACGATATTAACTACTTCTGGCCACTTTTTCCTGATTTCCTGACATATTGTTCCCATTGCTTTAATTCCCATCGATTCATAAGCCTCATACTCAAGATTCGTCACTGTTTTTCCGTTAAAATTATCTCGAGTTGTTCCCACAAAGATTGAATTTGCTCCACATGAAGGTGCACTAACCAAGCCGGTCACTTCTTCCACCCCAAGTTTGTCTGCTTTAAAAGCCAGGAAATCAGCCATTACGGACTATGAAAGTTACTCGAACTGGAACGGTTTAGCCACCGCTTAGAGGTGGAATCACTGCTATTTCGTCGCCGGTTTGCAACTCTAAATTATCCTCAATGTGGCAGAGCTGCTCATTCAAAGACAACAAAACGTTGTTCCGAATCTCTTGCAACGAATATTGGTCGACGATAATCTGCAGCAAATTATAACAACTAATTGATCGAGGTACATCCAGTACATCTACAGCCTTTCCAGCTAGATCTCTGGCTTGAGCGAATAATAACAGTTTAACTTTCACTATCATTCCAGCTAATGATCACAGACACTGATGATAACTCGATTACGTAAGCATGTTATTTTATGAGTTGTAAAATTCTAGAATACTCTACTTACGTTGGATTATTCAGTTAACAATCGGGCGGCATGCAATAGTAAATATTATTTTCATAATTGTTATTATTATGCTAATGTGTTTTGTAAATGACAAATGACGTTCTTATTTCATTTAAGAGGTTATCATTTTGTTGTTATAACCAAAATGGGCAAAGTTAACCAATTGACAACGTCGATGGAGTCTTAATATAGAACTTTTTCTTACTGCCAACTCTTACTTGTTACTAAGTATTTATTAATTGCTGTTTTTTTTTAGATGAGTATGGCCGGAATTTGTCAACGTAAAAGTCAAGATATTAACAGTGCAAAAATTGAAAATAGCAGGTTTGGCCAAGGAAACAAAAACATGAAAAAAAACTTGCTTAGTTCGAAATTGAAATCTCTTATTCTAAGCAGATTTTTAGGGAACAAAAATTTAGTACTGTAGAGAAAAGAAAGTTGCGTTTAGCAGTAGTATATAGTACTTGTACTACAAGTGATAGTATATTTGTTATCATTATTATACTTATATTAGGTATACAGAAATATAGTGCGTTTTCCCAACACTCATGTCCAATAGGCCTAGAATTTTGCGTATCATTCGAATATGCAATAAAAAGAACGCATTCCATTAAAAATAATATACGTTTGTTTTGCCAGTTCAATTTAAAACACCCTGTATCAATTGATATTATCCTAAAATAAACTAGACGTTAATATCTACAAGTTTTGTATTTAATATTTTTTCCTAAATTTCAAATTAGATGTAAAATCGGGGTGGCCAAAGTTCAATCAATATTGGTTATTAACTCAAAAACAGTTGAAATTCAATATAGAAAATTTATATCTCATAGGCCTAGAATTTTGCGTATGGTTTGAATATGCAAAAAAATACATTCCATTTAAAAAACTGTGAGTTTGGTCTGCCTCTTGAATTTAAGGCACCCGGTATCAATTGATGTTATCTTAAAATAAACTATAGACCTTATAATATCTACAACTTTTGTTATATTTTTTAAGGCTCCAAATTTTAAAAAAATGCTTCCAGCTCTTTTATGAAGCCTGGAATTTATAAATCACATTTAATTAGCAACATTCGTTGAATTAAGTAATTTCCAACAAATTAAAAAATTTGCATATCGAAAATCCGTTCAAGCAAACGGAACAAACAAAAAAACGTATACGAAATATAAATAATGAAATTTTTGTTTTGGAACCACCCTAACAGGGGAGCTAGTTTACGACTTCCGTTGTCGTTGTTTGATCAATTTGAAAGATGCGACAGTTTTCCAATTAAGCAGAACCGAATGGAGAGTTTAGCAAAGCCCCAAATAATCTGCCATAATTCTAAGTCTTTAGATTATGCCATTCACGATGTTAAATGGATACCTTGTTCGGCGAAATTTGTATCGGTAGGTGGCAAATCCAATGGAGCCGGAGTGGTGGAAATTTACTCATTATCGGCCGAAGGAGTGGAAAAAATCGACGAATTTTACAAGAAGGACCACTTCAAATGTTGCACCTTCGATGCCTCCACCTTGAGAAACCGGCATTTGGCTACTGGAGACTTTTCCGGACGGTTGCAAGTTTGGTATATTAAAAAATTTATAAAATGCAAATAAATACGCGTTATTACACCATTTCACAAACTCATATTAATAGCGGTTGATCGAGACTCACAATAATTAAAAATTGACCTTAAAAATCATAATCTAAATAATCAATCAATTTGATACAAAAATAATAATATTTGCGCTCCATTCCCATCTTTTGATTGATAATACACAAGTGGACCAAATTAGAAGATCTAATGTAGAAAATAAAAAACAAGGCGTATTTATAATTAAATCAGCGCCGAAGGGAAGATCTAAATAATGGTAGGAATACTTCTGAAACCATCACAATTCAATGACACTCAACGAATGTGTATTTGTTAAAAAAAATAATAATCAGATCCAAGTTAGAATTCCTGTCTTTACTAGGCCAAACACTAGTTGCCTATTTTAACTTTGCTTAACTCATTTAGGGATATGGTAGATACTATAACACCGGTTTATAAATCGACCGTCCACACCGCAGTTATAAATTCTATAGATGGAGTTGCAGGACAAAGTGCAAACTGCGGGGCACCTGAAATTGTAACTGGATCTAGAGATGGTAAGATGTTATAACGAAAGGTTCCAATGAATTTCCAAACCGAATGAATGTCCTAAAGTGAAAAATACATTTTTTTATTAGGATGTGTAATGGTATGGGATGTTCGTCAGAAAGATCTACCGGTTGCAAAATTTACCCCGCTTGAATCACAAACAGGACGCGACTGTTGGTGTGTGGCTTTTGGAAATTCGTATAATAACGAAGAGAGAGTAATTGCGGCAGGGTTCGATAATGGCGATGTGAAACTCTTTGACTTGAAAACTATGAATGTGCGATGGTCCAAATGCCTAAAAAATGGGGTACATTTCCGGAATATCGTGGGGCCAAAAATACGTTTTCGTTAATTTCCATTCCAGGTCGTAGATCTTCAGTTTGATCGCAAAGATATACCAATGAATAAACTGGTGGTTACCACACTGGAATCCAAATTTTTTTGCTTTGATGTACGCACCCAACACCCAAATAAAGGGTTTGCCCATTTGTCCGAAAAAGCACACGCTTCTACCATCTGGCAGGTCAAACATCTGCCTCAAAACCGAGAAATTTTTATGACCACAGGTGGGAGTGGTTCATTATGTCTATGGAAGTAGTAAGTATAATAATAATTATTAATTTTAAATAATTAAGTTTTTATGCGTAATAATCCATTATAATTAGGAGCTAAATTAGAAAAAAAAACGGTTTTTCATAAAATGTTGGCTTTAAAGTTATGCACACGCTGGTGTTTAATGAGGAAGAAGTATTATTTTCCCACGTATTTTAGATCCGAAAATATTGCTAGTTTACCAAGCCATTTTATAATACAAACGATAGGGCCCGTTTGAATCTGCCCCATTTGGTTCACTTCCTTAGAGTTCAAACTCTTCGAAGCAACGAAAAATTGCAAGAGATCGCTCAAATTGCCAGCCGAGATTTTTCATCACGCACACTTTTTCTCGGAATCGGAATTACTACCGTTCTTTTATATTGGATTTATTTTCGATTATATTGCAAAAAAGTGCATGGGGCAAGAGACATGCTAAGTACTATTTTAGGGTAGTACCACCCTGTAATAATAATTTTAGCTACAGACCTCTCATAACGCTTATTGCCTCCTCCGTTTGTTAACGAAAACAAACAAACGTTTTTCCTACATTGATCTCTACAAAATATGTGATAAATGGGCTTCCTTTTAGAAAAATTAAATTAGAAATATTTATAAAAAACCGGAACTCCCTGTATTGGTGCTCCTATACTCACTGATAAATAGTATTAGAGGACACGTTCGAATTTTTAATTTCTTTTTCACTCTTAGAACAGTGCTGTTCCAAATGTGACCCTGTTTTCAACTTTGAAAACCGCATACTCCATAAAGCTTGTATTATTATTTGTAAGAGAAACTATTGCTATACATTGATGCAGGGTGTTCCATTAAAAAAACACACAACTTTGATATACCCTGTATAACGAAATATCGCATAAAAATGATTTTCAAAATTACACACCAATTAGCCATAATCTTCCGCCCCGGTCTTGGTTGCACCACCATACAGTTATATACAGTACGGGGTTAAAATGGTACATTTTCCCGTGGAACACCTTCAAGATTCAACTGGTGAACTTAATTGTGTTATTCCATACTTGTCAGAGCTGTATGGATTATTTATAGGATTATCCTTTCAGCATTTACCCTTCCAGACGAGTTGAAAAGGATTCAGACGGTCTTCCCTATGGAATAATAGGCGAACTACAGCAACTTCAAAACAGTAACCTTTCTGACCAACCTATAACAGCTTACGATTGGTGCGTAGATAAATTGGGATTGGCTGTATGCTCTGCTTACGATCAAACTCTTAGGGTTTTAATCACTACTAAGTTAAATCTGTTCTAGTTCTATCTAAGTGTGTATTTTTGGTCTTGAATGGGTGGTTTAAATAAAGTATAAAACACATTTGATTAATACAAAAGAATATTTAATTACACAGCCAAATATTGCAATAATTTGAAAAGAAAACCTGCGAATTAGTCAAAATAGATAACCGTTAGTGCCATCATTAGCAATGGAAGCTGAAGACTAATGAGTGTTGTAGCTGATTATTGATTATTTGATCAAACTCATTCATAGAGCAACAAATTCTCAGTTATTAGGTCCACAGTTCTGTAAAGAACATTTTTAAATACCTTGTAGATTTACTATGATGTAGAAATTATTTACTCCATTAATTTATTTCCGCCTGCATCAGTTGTTGGACTTGTGGGCACTAATGGTTGTCTACCTCTACGTCCTGGTCCTTGATATCTGCTAAGGTGGCGTCTCACATCTCTGCTAGTAACATTATTCTCGAATATGTAGGTAAATACGTAATTGCCGGAATCATCTTTGGTCTTTTTAAACACAGTCTTCTGCTATAAGTAAAACTTATTGGGATCTGTAAATCTAAAAATCAATTTCAAATTAATATGCTTTCGTAAGAGTTTGTCCTTAGAGTTAAACTCTTTCTCTATAAATGAAATTCCTTCCCAGGCGTATATAGATCTGATACAGTTTATAAATTGATAAAAAAATGCTTTGGATGTTGGCATCTGCATTATAAATCAAGAGCACAAGTGTACTGCGCCTTAACTCAACATTTTACAGGGAGGAATCGGGTGTCTACACACTGGATATTATTACAAAGGCTTCTTTGATTAAATCAACATTATACATTAAGTCTTGTAATGCTATCAACATTTTTGCGAAGATTTTTAGTAAAATGCTCTAATAAACTGATACTAAGAATGAGGTTTTCCAAATATACTTACTGGACTGTAAATATATAAAACAAAGCTGGAAGAGGTACTAACAACAGCAACAGACCATGCATTAGAGGTTTATCCAGTTGAGTTAACGAAATAATACCATAAGCGTGGAGGCACCAGTGTCCCAAGACAATGACAATATTTCTAGGCTGCGTTATTGTAGTGCGAATGAGAGCAGGTATATTTTGCTCCATTCTGACCGCAAAATGTGCTGCGCAAGATATAACTGAGATTACCAATAAGAGGTAGGGAAATGAGTAATCTAGAAAAAAAAGTGTAATAAAAAGTGCTTCGACTAGCAACATTTTTCAAATGAATAACGTTTCAAAGTTTATTTTGTCCTAAATTGGACGATAACACTAAGAGTTTGTTGTTGTTTAATGTTATATTTTAAAAATTACAGAAAAAAATATATGCTGATTTGCTGATGTATCAATTATCCGTTTGCAGGACTTTGACTTTATTTCTTAAAACAAAAGGTTGCACTTAAAATCTGTTATGAATTGAATTAAAATTTATATTAGCGGCTGATTAATAAGAACGAGGTAAAAAGCAGGAAGAACCATTTTGAAAAAGTTAAACACGAACAGTTTAAATCTAAAATCTTAGCTTGGAAACTACTTACATACTAATCCTCCTATAACAGCATGAATTAAAATTAGAATTGGAATGAAGTACATGGCAGCATAAATAGCCATTTTGCCCTGTCTTGGTAAATATCTCCTACATAACCATGGCCTTACCAACAACATAGAAACCAAGGAAAGGACGTAAAATACAAAAACAATGGTGTATCTGGAAAAAAATACAGGTAAAAAATGAATGTAAAGGTAAAACAGAAATGTAAGAAATTCGTCAAACCAGCAAAAAATTTCAATTTAATGTAAAGGGTAGATTAGTTTATACCCCCAGAACTTTGTCATTACAATTTTTTACACTTTTCCACACAGTTTCTATAGTTTTTGTGATAATTTATTAAAATTTTTGTAGCATAAAGTAAACCACAAGTTTTAAAATAATGTACATGAGTTAGTGTTTTTTTTTGGAAGGTAGACTTCCTTTTACAATTCAGCACATTTTATGGTGTGCTGTTTTGCACTGCTTGTTTGCAAAAATTTTCCAGTTTTAATATGGAAACCATTTCGCTCTTGCGTTTTTATAGTAGCTGTAAACGTTGCAGACTAAATTCAAATATTTTCAAACAAGCGGTCAGCGGCCCATTGCAACATTTTTTTGAATTATATAAGCAGAACAGATTGCTGACAAAAATCACCCTGTTAGTTCTCGATTCGCTCACATAAATTGCAAATTTGTAGACCACCACAAGTAATCTGGGGTGAAAATTTGAATAAATTCTCACAATAACTAAATTATCTTGGTGGAAAAAACTAAAAAAACTCAAAACTTCGAATCCCTGCATCTCACAAACGAAGCTTTTTCAGACGTATGATAAAATCAACTTCAAATACGGTGCTACATCGAATGCCAGATTTATACTTCTATACATTGTCTCACCCTGTAAGAATTTTAAAAAAATTACAGAGAGCACCAAATACATATTAAGATATCCCTTAAGTTGCTTCCTTTGCTTTCATGCGAAATTATTACATGTTTTTTTATTGTGTAAGGTTGATTTATGGTGTTACCTATGGTGTTTCTAAATAATGTGCAATGTTTTCAAGGGTGTGTTAAGAAAGTAATTTTAAAGGGAGCAAATAATCGATGTTAAAAATGACCAAGAAATGCGCTTCTATTTTTTTTCAAAAACCTTAAAAGGTGGGAATATAAATATTGGAACACATCAACAACCACTTGAATTATGTTTTATAGTGGACTTCCCTTGTGCAGCTTAAGTCTTTGGGTGAAAAAAAAACCAGGCATTTAATCCTAGAACTTTTTTTTACGATAGGATATACGATTTGCGAGAGTATGAGAGGCTGAAGGCCCTTTACACTACAGTTCGTTCCAAAATGTTTCTTACTCTTTCGTTTTTATATTCTTAAGTATTTTTTCATATTCTTAATAGAACTCCCGAAAAATGCAATTCTTCTTTGTCAATGATAACACTCATTTCTCACGCTAGGTATTTCAAATACTGTTTCCGCAAGAAGACTCAATTTAAAAAAAGGTAGCTAAAAAGATAGTCTTTAAAATTGCCGTCTAAGCACGTCTTTATTATTATGAAACTCTCTATACTATTCTCTCCATTTGGCTTTTGTCGCTTCCTCCATCTCTCAGGAAGCTTTATTATCCCTTCTTTCGGAAATTATTTAGGCTTATTTGGAAAATATCCATAACCATTTGTAACAAGATATAGTTTTTAGCAAGTAATAAAGAAGTACGGAGGACGCGGTAGGACAGACATTAACTCTAATCTGATCAACAACACGTCGTCGGTTGGCCAATTGTTACTGTTTCTCGAGCCGAATTGATTGCAATATTTGGCCGAATTGGTTGTTTTTCATTGAGGAAGAAGATTGTAGTTCACTACACCGTTTGAGTTCCACCAAACTCACACAAGAACTTTCTTCTGATTCTCAATAATTACACGTCTATTTCCCTTAGACCAACTGCGCTTTTAATTCAAATGATGATATACAAATACTAGAAATTTCATTAAAAAAAAACTTTAAATGGAGAATTTTTTCATGTCCTGAAGAAGCAAATTGCAATGGGAGACGCGGTTAATCGGGCAGGTCTACGCCAATAAGTGTGAAATCTACTATTTAGATCGTTCTGTAAATCACATCGCGACTAGATACTTGTGTATCGTTGTTCCGAGACTGTTAGACTATTGCTTTTTGTTAGTATTTACTGAAATATGCCAAGCGGTCTGTTGAGACTTTTAAGGTTTTCACAAACACTTACAAAGGATAAACTGCTTCTTGGGTGCAGTAAACCTTGTCTTCATAGTCTGGAGTGGGATTATGAAGTAATGTATACCAATCCGACAAAGACTTGCTGTGGCAACTATAAATTGCAAACTCTCCAACTGGACTCAAACACAGTACAGCTAACAGACATGAAATCAGGACTTCCAAGAAGGCTGATGCATGTAGAACTAGGACATTTTTGCTAAAACTTAAATGGCATGTATGAGCATAACAATTGGAGCTTGCTGCCAAAAAGTCTACCTTCGTCTCATTGAAACCATGTCTATGAAAAACCAGTGCAAAATTAGCATGATAAATACCATAAAACCAAAATACAACCAGTCGTAAAGTCCAGGACTACTTAAACATGGTTCGCATATAAAAGTTGTGGCATTTCTACGATACCCAAGGGGGCACGAGCCGCAGTCGCTCAGTTCCCCATTTTCAAAAAGAATTCGTCCGCAATATAGCCCAGGACAAGACATTTTTACTAACAATTACAAGGTTTATTGTTGTTTTGGTTGTAGTAAAACAACTCGAGCATTGTGGTTATATTTACTGTCCAATGTGTCACTTATTGACAATCGTTAGCGTTTTTTTCCGAATATACGAATGTCGTTCGGTAAAATACTGCTGTTGGATTGGCCCCGAACTATTTCGTGAAATTTGTGATTGGCGGAATGAATGCAATCCTCTGCGTGAATTTGAGGTTGCCTGGATCATTATTTTCACTAAATTAAGTTGTTTTTGCCAATTCAACCTGGTTAGCAGATAATGGTTGAGACGAAATTAAAGTAGTGTATTTATCACTAATTAGTTTTCCATTTATCTTGTAAATATCGTCGATTAGGCATTATTTTGACTAGCCACGTACCCCCACCATCTATTTTCAGCCCAAGGCACTTACGGCATCGGTGTCACTCGGCGTGCAAAAATTAACAGTAAAAATCGGTTTTTGTGGGTGAATTTTTGGTTTTTAATCAAAATAGAGCGACGGAAAAGACTATTTAGCGCACGTATAATGTGTAATATTAAGAGGAAACTGGAAAAGCTAAACGGAAAAGTGCATTTTGCGGCGAATTAACCAGCTGATGGCGGGTGGTCTTGCCAAGCCAGCTAGTGATCCTGAGTGTGTTCGGGCTGCCAGGAAGGTGTGAAACATTCTCATTTCAAGGAATATAGTTTTTGCTTGAGTGTCTGGTTTTTGACTGTTTTCGGCCGGGCAGTTCGAAAAAAACTTCAATAATCTTGTTGACTTGGGCGTGCAACGGAACACACCTCACTTGTCATTGATATCTCAGGACCATTCATAAATTCATCTCGGACTAGAAATTACAAATGATCCGCTTGAAAAATCGCGTAATTTAATGACCTGTTTATTGGTGTTGAGATGCCGTTTGCAACCCCTGTGTAATTGGTGTATTATCCGTTTCTCTGGCCACGCCAGCCCCAAATAGAATGTCTACTACCACAGCGTTTGTCGACCGGATCGATCCCTTTGCCAAAAGGTCGTTGAAAAAGAAAAGCAAGAAATCCCAAGGCAGCTCCAGATATCGAAGCTCACAAGATGTGGATTTGCAGCCTTTGCCCTTCTTAAAAGGTAAGGAACCGCACGGAGGTTCATTTCAGACTCCACCATTCCTCATCCGTTAAAAGTACTTTAATAGATTGCTTGCCCTAATTATTATCAATCGTTTCAAACTCTACTCTTTATGGCTAATAAATATATAAATCAACAACAAAGTGGTTAAAAGCAATCTGTCAGGTTATTGATTTTCGAGCTGTCTCTAATAAATCCATCTTATACCAGCATTTGTGGTTAAAGTGTTCATGGAACATTTTTTCAATCTATCTTAATTTTACTTTTCTCTAGGGCTTCACCTAAACGTTAAAGTTACTGACAAACAAAAACAGATATGACGAGTAAACTGACGTACCTGTGTACAGATGAGGACCAAAATGTAGTTAACAAATACGGTATCAAAGATCAAAGGAAGAGTCAAAGTAATCTGAACTTGGATTTCTAATTAATACAAATTATAAGATTTATATGTGTTTATCAACATTGCTTCTTTGTAAATTCATAACGTACGCATATTTTGATACAATATTTCACATATTTACGCATACAAACTCCTAGCCAGCTCGATCTTTGATAATTGCAAATTTTATTTGCGCATATTTCTTGCTTCGTAAATATATCGGTCTACTTCGTTTCCTTTATTGCCTGTGTGTGGTAGCACTCCTACTTAGGCTGCTAATTATTATCGGCACTTTTATTAGCTTACTAAATTTTATAATACTACTAATATCATTTGCCATTTTAATTTACTTCCTGAGCTTTACTCAAGGAATTTGTAGGTATAATCAAAAAGCTTTGTAAGCAAAAACACATTTGTGTCTTGTAATAAAATTCATTCCGAGATCGAACTATTTCTCTTTGAATGTGCCGGAGACTCCTCTCTAGAGTTTAGAAAATGGTCCCCTGCATACTGTATGTATATGTTACAGACCGTATGTGTAAACTAGTCCGTATATAAACGGACTGAAGATATCAGTCCATATGTGTAACAAACTTGTCCTTTAACAAACGGACTAGTCGGTTTGTAAAAGGACTAGACTGTTTATATACGGTCCATCTTTGACTAGTCCATATGTAAACGGACTCCAGTCCGGTTAATGCAAACTTTATACCGTTTTAGTTTGGCATTTATTTTCGTTCTAGCTTGAAGTACCATTAATGTTAGGCTGTATGTGTGTAAGGAAAGGGTGGATGGTTCAAAAATTGTGCCGAAAAGCACTTCAAATCGTTTGAAATTCTGGGTGACAACATTTAATTGGGTACCACTTATTTTTATCCATTTTTGCTACTTTTGGCCACAGGCAGACTGTAGGGGCGTCGGCAGCCAGAGGGAAATAGGAGGCAAAATAAAAAATTCGAAATCGAAAGCAGACTTGATCTTTTTTTAAAAAGGTTGTAATAAAAAAAAGTAATTATCGAAAAATTAATAAGGTACAAGCTGAATTAATTAAAACCCATATTAAAAAGGCAAATTGGGGAAATCCTGCGAGTTCTCAAACATACGTATGTGTTCTGTGCGAGGCCATTTAGGTAACTTCAATAAGAGCACAGTACTTTTCTCTAGTTAAACCCCGTCTGTGGTCAGCAACCAACAGGTTTTTTCGCTAATACAGTTGTTCGTAAAACCTATATTTTTAAATTTGGGGTTATGTTATTAATGAGTAAATTTTACTTACTTTGTCTTTGTAATTCCATATCTGAAATATATGGTATTTAGCTTCGTCTTTAACAAAGAAAACACTTTTTTACCATACTTTTAACAGTTAGCTATAAAAAATGTAAACATTGCATAAAACACTGCGCTTGAACAAACGGTCTGGATCGCAATCGTCCGTATATAAATGGTCTAGTCTGTATATGAAATACCATGTCGCTTTACATACGGTCTGCTGTATTTAGGCCGTTTATATATGGCCTAACCCATATATACATATACGGTCTGATCTTATATGTATACGGTCTGTAACATATATAAATATAAATTGTTTAAACTATCTTCTCGGATCATATGTATTCGTTGCATATGCCTCATAGAGGATAAAAATATATTTATAATTACGTAAAAAATCTCACTAATACATATACAGATGAAAGTAGATTATTATTAGTATACTTCTCTACAATTAATGGAACATAGTCTTATCTGCAAATGCGGATTTTTATCAAAATAATTCTTTTTTCTAATTGAGTTTTAGCTTTACCTGTTATTCATAAAGCTGCATGAAAAAAAACGTAATTTGCACGTGCGAATAAAAACTACTTAGCTTATAAAAAGGTGTAACCAAAATTATGAGTTGGTTTTTTGAGAATATATCAGTTTTTAGTGAGAATTATTATTTTTTACTATTTTTCCTGTACTCTCCAAATACCTCCAAACAATATGTATATAATTAAATTATGCATATCACATGTACAATGTATGGGTAGTTCTACGGTGAGATAAAGATATTATACCTAAATAAATGACATTGTTGACTAGAAAATTACTAGTTAAAAAAACCAACATTCATGAAATGCATCAGCAAGAAATAAAAATAAACGATGTTGATGAAGAATGAATTCAAATCTAGTTTTGAACCAATATACACGGTGTATAAGTAATGCTTTTATAGGAAATGTATGTCTTTGCATAGAACCTGCGCCTGAATCTTCGCTAAGTGGAATCGGGACGCTTATTTAAAAAAAAACTTTCTTTCATCAAATTTGATTTCAAACAACGCGCATACTACAACCCAACCCCGAATAATTGAAATATTCAGAGAATTCAAAATAATCAATGTAATCAGCATGTAATTTTCGCATTGCCACGACATTCGCAAAATACTAAACTACCTCTGGAATCTGAATATCGCATTCAATAACCAATACTTAAAGTAATCAAATCGGTTTCGACTATAAAGTATGCGTTATTTTGTTACTAACTAGTACTTACTTGAGTAATAGCTATTTTTTTAACAGTTCTAAATGTTATTGACTATATTTTAAAGATAAACTTGTTGGCAAGACCATAAAATGGACATCTAAAGTGGTATAACAAAATAACTCATTCTAGTGAATTAAACCAGTAAATTCACGGTGTTCGTTTTAGCTAGAAACCGTTGTTCTCGGTCATACCCATCGATTTTTGCGATTTTTAGATTTTCTTGTCATTTTATCCTACTTCATAGTATTTTTTTTTATTTTGTTGCTTGTTTATGCTCAATTGCCCCGAACTGAATGATAATTTCCTTTGCACTTGCATGATTGACCATATACCAGCTGATTTCCGGTTTAAAAGAATGTGCTACGTTCCCAATTTTTTAAAAGGTTTATTGTTTTTTAAACATCAACATATTTTTATCGGTGATACAACTTCATGTAACCTCACGTGAAAAGCATTGGCATTTCGCAAATGACAATTAAATCCAGTAGAAAATGTGTTTAGTTGTAATAAATCTGTTTATCTAAGTCATATTGCCTGGAAGTACTTACTTGGGGTTTTTCTCGAATCATTATTTTTTTGTTTTAGTTCCTTGATAGTAGTAATTTACAAGTGGAACGCATTACACGTACCTAGGTACTATGTACAATAACACATGAACTTAATCCAATAGGTAGTAAGTGTAAACTTGCACCCATAATTGGCGCTTGATTAAGGTTTTGTTAATAAAAAGGTTTATTTCTGAAACTAAGAAACTTAAAACTGGACCCATACTATAATGAACGTCACTATGATTAAGTAAGAAAACATTCAATAATTAGTAATTGAACACGTGTATGTCTTATCAGTCATAACCAGGTTATTGTAAGAAAAATTATTGATTATTTGGTCCAGAACATCTTGAGGGTGTCCTGACTTTTATCTTCATTAATATTTCGATTCATTGTGCGATTGATGTAAAAAATTATTTTTAATTTAAAAATATTCTATAATTATCTATCAAATTAGTATTGCAATTGAGAGTAGCATGTTATTAATGTAAATGCACAGAATGGCTTACTCAAAGGCCATAACCAAGGTATATTTTGAAAGCGTGAAGTTTCTTTGTTAGCAGAATACCTTTCTATTAATTTAGTTTCCGAAATATTTCCGTTAAACATTTTTTTTGTGGATTTAGTAGATCACTAATTCGATAGATTTGTACTGTTTATTAAAATCGTTATCTTTACTCGGTAGATACGTACATTGATTGTAACTGGACGTAATGTTTAATTTTTAGGACCTTCCTTGTAGATCTTGTAAACAGTGCAGATTATTTGTTTAATTTCTTAACTACCCAATTTACAGGAAATGCGGTGATAAAAATAACAAAATATAATGTTCGTAGTGGCAAAAAAGGTGTTAATGTTAAATATTTGTTATGATAGCGCATTTCCAAATAGTAATCTATGAACTGAAAATTGACACCATTTCAGTAGGTACAGATAAAACCAACACATGAAACTTGATTTTTTATCTCATGCCGTCCTCTTATGTTTCTATTTAACGTTATTAATTAAGTACAAGTTTGCATAATTTATTTAGTTGAAAATTTGCAAGTCCACCAATGGTCTTTTCCACTGATTAATGAATTTATATTAGCAGTTATTTTAGTAATATTTAATTATCTTTGCCTTTAGGTTATTATTGATTAAAATATATTTCAGATAAAGCTAAGCTTTGGTATTATGAGAGCTGGAATTTTGAATCAACATATTTAAGCGACTAGATGCAAATATTCCTTGCCGGGTCTTTTTTGCATATTAATATTTATAGGTAATTTAGAAAGAGTTTAGTGACCCCGTTTCATGTACAATGATACTTTTCAGCTTGCCAACCTATTTGTACCATTGCTTATCGAGAAATGAAAGCCAAAGAGAACATTTTTTCAAAATGTTTACTGCCAGTGCATCAAAAGGTCTTTAGGTAAGGGCGCAAAGGGAAAAGGCTTTAGGTTCAATTCTCGATCTTTCTGCGTTTGGTAATTCAAGGATGTTGAAACACTCTTTGCAAAGCCGCTAGCTAGGAAAAAACCCAAATTACAGTGTCCCAGTGCAAAATTTTCAAAATTTCTCCAGGCCGTGGACCAGAACTAGTCTTTGGATGTTAAGTCAGGGCACAATCGTTGTATCTCCTTACAGAATTTCATTTTTCAGTCTCTTTCCGTTCAGAATTTTGAGGCTCTTTGCAAAACCGCTTATCGGACAATGAAACCCCAATTCAAACTTTTGTCAATATTTTCCCACCCGGAGTACCAAAGTCATTCTCTGAGGTCAGGTTATGGCACATTTGCACGAAATTTCAATTCTTAATCTTTTTCCGGTTTGGGATGTAAGGTTGTTAAAGTGCTCTTCAAAACCACTCACCAAGAAATAAAAAACAAATCGAAAAGTTTTTCAAAATGTCCACAGCCAGAGGAGCAAAGTTAGTCTTTGGGAGCAAGTAAGCAAACATTTGCTCTATCGTTTCATAGAATTTCAATTCTCAATCTTTTCCGATTTGTCAAGTTGAGTCGTGCATTTGAAAACCACTCGTCAAGAATCGAAAAAAAAATCGATTAGTTAGAAGAGTCGATTAGAATTATTATTAAGATATATTTCAGATATAACTAAACTTTGGTATTAGAAAGATGTAACTTTGAATCAACATATTTAGACGAGTGGATGCAAATATGTCTTGCTGAGTTTTTTTTGTACATTAATATTTATAGGTAGATCAGATAGAGTTTAGTGACCCCGTTTCATATACCTTGGGGCTTTTCAGCTTGCGAACTCATGAATATCATTGCAAGCAATTTAAGAGCAAAAACCAGTTTTTTTTAAGTTCCGCAAAAGTTTCACTGTATTTAAATTAAATCCCAAACTATTAAGCCAAGAAATAGAGCCAATTCATTTTTGTTTTTAACTTGACTTTGCGAAGATTGTTATATAAATAGTGTATGTCCTGATATTGTTTGATTAATGAATTGGTATTCATGTTTGTCGTGTTTGTTTAGCGTAAAAGAATTTATTCATTCAAATCCGCCAAATTTCATCATATGTAGTAGGATTATTTATTGGCATATAAAATTAATGGAACCACATATACACAATGAATGAACCACTGCTCGAATTTATTAGGCATTCAATAAGGTAGTTTGACTCATTGACCTCAAAGTAGTGTTCGCACCAAAGTATCAAAATGGTGATCGAACTATGGCAACAACATTTAAAATTGATCTGCACTAAGTGGCGATCCATCAGAGCAAAGCGTCCATGAGCTAAGGCATCTCTCTGGAAATCTTCCTTTTCTTTCCAATTTTCCTTTATTGACGTTGGAAGTCATTTTTCAAGATTAGTTTTCTGCAGTCAATTTTGTAACTTGTTTGCGGCCTCGTGTACAATGTGTGTCAGCCACCATCATATTTGATCTATTAGATTGGTATAATCTTGAGTTCCGGAAAGGAAGTCAATGTGCACGTTATTTAACTTGAGGAATAAAAATAGGGCCGACCAAATTTTATTGCCATCCTGCTTGCCAGTTTATTAAATTTGTAATCATATATGTTTTCCACAAAAGGGATTACTCGAACGTGTCTATATGACGTGGGGCCCGAGGAAAAATGTTGATTGCGTTCCAGTTTTATCTTGTTGATGAGATTCGACCAATGGAGACTCACAGTTTAAGACTCTAAGTTTAAATCATTATATGGGTTGAAAGTCTCTAGGTTTTAATGTTGGTTTGTTCCGGGATTCTAAACACAAATTCAACAGTTGTAAATAATATTTTATTTAGAACATTTCTGATGGAATTGAAAATGCCAGATATTTGACTAATTTGCAGCTGTAAAGTTCCTAACTTTTATTCATTTAATCGCATTATAAAGCGTCAACTCCAATTATTCATTCGCGTTTCTTGGCACGATATTGAATTTCTATCTCGGCGATCAGGGAAAATTCCCAACGGAATCCGGGACGTCGGTGATTTGAGACTAACAAACAGATCACAATCATTTTTTCCCTTGCTGATATTGTTATTATTTCTCTGCGCCTACCTAAAGCTGGTTTTAGCGTTTTAATAACATCAAACTTGCTCCCGTTTCCCAATTTATATTTCCACATTAAGGAAGAATGACTGGTTTTCATTCATAACGTCCATGATTCATTTTGCTTGACTTACCGAAAATATCCACATCGTGTGCATCGAATTATGGATTGATTCATGTACACGTCATCGGTACGAGATGAATGGTGGTCTCCCCTTCCCAGACTTTCCCATCGATTAAACAAATAAGGTGATATGAAGCAGAAAAGGATGTTTATGCAAATCTCACAAGAGTGATATCTTGCATTGTACCTTTTCTTTTCTCAATGTTTGTCTAGTATTGTGTTTCCATCGTTTCGTTTGAATGTGGGTCTATTTGTTAGTAGTTGAGATGGAATGGAACCTAAACCAAAGGCTCTTGATATGTTTTTTATTTAGATGGCTTTTCCGTAATTAGCTTGGCACTTTTTAACCCCCTGGATTTTCCTGATGATGCCTGAATGAGTCATGGTTTATTTTTATTCTATTTAAACAGAATGGTGTATTTGATTTTTGGGCGACGTCGAATCATTCTTTTAAGCAGCGTTTTTGTTTTGTTTTACTCAATGTATTTCAATTGCAAGCAGATATGTTTCAATAAAGTAGGCAGGTTGTTAATATTGTTTGTGTTTGGTATCGAATGAATAAAAATGCTATAAAATGTGCATAATATGTTGCATACTGCATACTGCACAATAGTGGGGTACTTTGCCAAGTAAGGCGCCAATAGGCTACTATACGGAAAATTTTGCTTCATAAATCTTTAATGCAGGATACTTAAACTACCTACCGATCCTGAATATTTAACAGCTTATAGTAGCGTTCTGTTAAAGGGACCAGCATTTTCGAATTTGTTATTCCGTTGCGGTATCTGCTTAAAAATTATTTACAAAGCTAAATTAAGCCAGCAAGAGAGGCGACTTTGGATTATCTCCAAATTTAGTCGAAATTTTACAATCTTATCGCCTAGAGAACTGTATTAAATTTATTACTAATTGCAATTAGTTCTTTGTTTTACAATCCGCGGGTTGGACTGACTGGACCCTATTGTTAAATTACTTGTGAACTGTTTACAAGGTTTTTGTTGTTTTATTTGGTTTTGCTTTGGAATTTAACTAGTAGCACAACCTGATAGTGTTACCTCCTGTTCATTTATAAAAGTTATAGTTTTCCAGAAATTCCAGATCAGTAGTAAATAATATGGTACCTATTTTGGAAATCTTTTGAATATACTTAATTTAATTAAGAACCTAATAAAGGTTCTGATGTGTTTGTTTTACAGGGTAAAAATTGGGACATCCTAACAAAGTACGCACAAAATGTAAAAAAAAATCGCCAAGATATTGACTCTTGAAGTCTTGAAGATGCAGTTTTCACTTTGCTATTAAGAAATATTTTAGAGTAGTATAATGGTCATTTGGTAAAATATTAATATTGGAGAAATTGCATAACCTTTTCAAAATTGCTCAACAAAATAAAGGTTACACGACCAAATTAGGCTTAACTTTGAAACTGGAGAAATGCTGATTGCTGCGAGCGATTTGATATCCGTGTTTTTTTAAAAATTAAGTGCTTCCGGTAAAGTAAAGTCTCTAGAGAAGAAAAAAAAACACCACAAAAATTCTGAAATCTTGGCATGCTCCCAACTGACTGAAAAAAGTTTTCTTATTTCAACACCAAAGATAGAAAGATAAACCGCATGACTCAACGGTTTTTTAATTTTTGTTTATCCCTTTTCCTTACAGGGTGATTTCAAAAAATCGACTTTTTGCTCTTGCAGTACTAACAAAATTCAATATACAGAGTTGCATTAAAAGTAACCAAAACTGCGCCCGAAATATGGGATTATGGCAGACTCAATTAAAGTGCATTTTACTTTCAAACAATCCGTTTCGTTCGTTCATTCGTCTGAAGTCGACTATAAATTTTTAGCTTTAATTTGAGCTCGAGATTTTGAAAGTTGGTTCGAAAATATGGGGAAATGTTATCAATGCAAGACCAAAAGATAGATCTTTGGATACAACCTTGTAAATAACGAAAATACGCGGAAGATAAATCAAAAAACGTTTCGATATATGAAGCCTATATTCATGCTTTGATGTCAAAATCCAAAAACCGTTTTTTTGTTAAACTGGAAGCGTGCCAAACTTTCAGAAAATTTTGCATTATTTCGTTTTCCACCCTGTAGGAACTTTATCTGAAATACTTAAATTTTCGCAAAAACAGACTGACACAAAAATAATTGGACTAGAACAATAACAATGATCTTTATTTCAAAGTTGCCTGTTTGCAATATCAAACTAGCGTCAAAATAACACGATGTGTACAAAAGAGTCCTACAAAAAATGGCGAAATTAACTATCAACTAGACATTTCAACCAAATGGCACATAACTGTTGAGCCAGCTACATTTGCAAGTAGTCATTCAGGCTGTAAGGTTCGAGTTCAAGGCGCACTTTAAAAAAATCCCTTCTGAATAAACATATGTTGTTTTGCCACTTATATTTAATTGGAAGTTTATTAAATAATTTTGCATACATATTTTGTGGCTATCTTTCTGTGACCGTTAGTCTTTGTTCAAGGCAATGCAGAGTTAGGGTTCTTGTACTTCAAACATTGATTGATAAGTTTCATGCTGAAATCAAATCGTTCGTAGCAATCAGAATTTATCCAGTTCCAAAGTCAGAGGAAATTTGGCTGTGCAACGTGTATTTTGATGAGTAGTTTATTTGGAAAACTGAATGATTCTATAGTTTTTTTTAATGAAAAATCAACGCAAGAATGTATTCAGGCAGAGATATTTGTTGACAAACATTTTCTTGTAATGCTCTTCAAAACTTAAAATGTATAACAATGTCGAACGTGCATAAAGTTTACATTTCTTCTCTATGCATCTTAATTGGTAAATTTTTTTACATGAGAAATGCGTGGAATCCGCAAAGTGTTGTTTATCATAAGCAAATTGATCCTTCTAAGAAAGTGAAAGTGGAGTTGTCGATTAATAAAGTGGCGGCAATTGAACAGGTGATTGTTGAAGGCAGTACTCATAAGCAACTATTAAGACCATGTTGCTTTTGATCAAATCAAGCACCAGAATCAGGCATATAAAACTATAGAAATATTTCGCGTAGATTGTTCTTGATCTCGAAACAATAAAAACTGATATTATGACGAGGAGTTAAACAGTTCGTAACAAATTGTGCAGTTTTGTGATCAAACGGAAGTTACGAGAGTGCGTATTGAAATGCAGATATTATTGTGCTGGAAATTCAGATTTGCCTTTTAATTTCACTTTTGTTGATTTACGAATAAAGCTATAAGTGTTTACGTACACCCTGTATAGTAATCTTAAGCAGCAAATGCAATTTTTTTGGGTAGGGTTTCAAGATACTCGGCACTTTGTCTTTGACTAATATTCGGATAGCAAATAGATTGTGTTTTTCTGATAGAACGTAGCAGAATGTTTACTTTTTAAACTTAAACAAAAACTCGTAACTGTAACTTGGCTTCTAGCTCTTTTTTAAACCCTAATGATCTTTACATGTTTTTAGCTTTTAGTTTAGGAACGAAATGTAATAAAAGCATAGTCATCATATAAATTTCGAATCCAGATTCGGGATATATCCGGTGAGGGTGTGCTAGTCCATATTAAATGGCACCGAAGGGACAACCCTTACAGAGCTCTGTCGGTCTTTTAGGTAATGAACGCGAATAAACGAAAATAAAGAACACCCTCACTTTGAGCATACGGGAATAAATAATATCGTGACACTAAACTTGCCGCCTTAATTATTCCAGATTTGCTCGAAGCTGCAGCTGAAAAGTCAGCGAACTCCAGCTTTATAACTTATCGATAGCCTACAGCTAATTTATTGATCAATTCTCTGCGAGGCCGCACATACACTGGTATAGATTCATTTTTGAAATTAATTGGATATCAACCTCGCTAGAAGAATATCTACCATCTGTAATGGAAGCTCGTACACTGTTCGTTACGCTAATTTTGTCGATGTATTTGAAACTTTGCACGCGAAATGTGATTTGGTTCAAGAGGGTCGGATATCTATCGCCCACTTCGCTTTCTTAATGCACATTGTATGTTCTGACACGTTATAGTCTTGGAAAACAGGACTTTTTAATCAGGTTCAACATTTCAGAAGATAAAGGGTGTCTAGCTGGTAGCAGCAACCCAGCCCGCTATCGGAATAGGAACACTTTTTTTCATCAAGAAATTAATTCTCATGTTGTTGCTGACCTCCAACAATATATGATTATTGAATCACCCTATATTCAAGTCGAAATTACATTTTACATGTATTTAAATCCCTTACAGTACCGCCCCTAAATGTTGCAAATAATGTTTGCTCAATGCTTGATTATTGACTTTCCGATCAATGTTTAAAGGATTAATTAGCAAACCACCGACATTCAGTATTGGCAATAAGCATCGCATTAAAGGGATGAACTCCACATTGTCCTCGTCGAAAGTGCCCCTTTGTATCTTTTTACAAACTAGCCCGAACTAACACGATTTGAGTGGTTTTCGATTAACGGGGTCTTTAATGTTTTACCTTATGCTGTTACCATGACCGCGATGAATTTTGCATATGGTAAGCCTAGTACGAATTTATTGTAGGTCACACTTTGAAAGAATGTATTTAGTATGCAGATGTTGTCTTATGTTTACTTAGCCACGAAATTTAATATTGCCTTCTGAATTTTTCATGGCTTTTGGCACGGACACATCCATCAGCTGCTCACATCTAAATATCACTAACATTGAATGGAAATTGAACAGGTACTTATGTACCAGATGAACAATGAAATTAATTATTCAACTCATTTAATTTCTAACAATGAAAAAAATAAATAGATGTGATTTTTTTACAAGTATATTTATATTTTTTGTATTTCAACCAATCGTCATTTAAATTTAAAAAAAATCGTCTTTGCCGTTATCTTCTGGTTATAATTTTTCTTCTGGTTTGTCTTTGTTGTGTTTTTCTATAAAACAACCAACATTAGTAATCTGATGGATCACAATTTTAAATTATTTATTTTACTAGGTAATAAGCAACATTTTTTGGTCAATTCCATCCAAGTAAAAATTTTCGTATGCAAGACTGGTCAACGGACTTTGGAAGTGGATGAATGTGAGTGGAACAAGGTAGAACCCAAAATGCGCGTATTAGGAACACAAAAAATACATTCGATTTACTTAACACGTAGAACCGATGTCTGGCGTATAAGGCAGGGTCTACCTAAGCCTTACTGACGAGTCCAATAGGTAGACCCGGGACGAAACGCAGGGCTCATCACATAACACCATAATTAGTGACAATAAAATTGACTGAAAAACCCAGGAATATATTGGAATGAATTAAAAGTACAGTCAGGAAAAAGAAATATACGAAAAAGATATAGATGCTTGGGAGAAAAAAAGCAGAATGGAACGAGTGGTTTTCAATCTAATGCTAATCGGCAACACGGGTTGCCAATATCTCACCGCAGAAGATCTATACCGGCTCGGTTCATTTACGTCCGAACACGTAGAACCGATGTCTGGCGTATAAGGCAGGGTCTACCTAAGCCTTACTGACGAGTCCAATAGGTAGACCCGGGACGAAACGCAGGGCTCATCACATAACACCATAATTAGTGACAATAAAATTGACTGAAAAACCCAGGAATATATTGGAATGAATTAAAAGTACAGTCAGGAAAGCGCTATTGTAGGCGTGGCCAAGAAGTTGAAGATTTTCTGAAATGAAACTGCGTGGGAGTGCGAAGCGAAACATCTGTTGATACAATTGAAAAATCTTGCAAAACGGTTTCTTCTTAAAAGTAATTATCTATGCTTCAGTAATATATTATAAAACCCTTGATAAAACCACAACAGTTGAAAATAATTATTTTATAATTTGAACAATTCCTGTAGGTTTTCTCGATGACTTGATTAGATGGGACTAGTATTAAAGAGAGATATTTCCAGGAAATGAGGTTGAATCATAGTTTTATTATTCTGGCCAGCACATTTAAATCTATGAAATAATACTAATAAAGCTCGTAATGTTATTTTTAAGCTAGACGTTTAATGTATGAAAGAAGGAAGTTGCTTAATAACACTTAGAGTAGAGTTACATGACTCATTCGAGCAAGTAAACCACGGTAATTTCATACTTGAATTTAACCAAGTAATTAACAATCCGCATGGGCACTTTCCACAAATAGTTTTTGGGATTATTGTCAAATTATTTACTTTGGTCTGTTAACAATGTCCGCTACATGGTACAATCTCATAGCAAGTTCATTCAGTATTATATAATACATCATTCTGTTAATTTTATTTTCAAATAGTGTAGCAGAAGGTAATTCATAAAACATAAGGTAAATTTATTTAATTAAAATTCAACGTCACCTAACGGAATTTGATGATTTTATATGTTACATGTGGGCATAATTTAATGTATGTATGTAGTTTGAAAATTGAATTAAGTTGATTCTGTTCGAATACGTTCTAAAATCTAGACCGTAAAACTAGCCTTTGAAACTGTTTCAATTTAAGGTGTGTTTGAAAAGCTATTTGGATGAATAGTTTTTATTTTTTTATATTTTTGATAATCCTGGATGGAAATGGCACGTTTTACAACTTTACCAAAATTTTTGCTAATAATTTTTCTGGAAAGTCTAGTGATTTTTGTCTCCACCCTTCGTCGACAATTTGTAGCTGATTCGGGGACACGAAACCACTTAGCGTCATGCCGGCGGCAACCCATTTCCTAGCGACTTTATTACCCAATCAAATGACAGCTCGTCGAAATGCACTTAACCGCGGAAAATCACTCAGCAATTAGTCAGCGACCGGATTTCTTCTTTAACCGTATCGAACGGGCGTTGAAATGAGATAATAGTTGACGCTGACCTTTCTAAAGAGCAAAAAAACTTTTCTGGAACGTCGAATGGTCAGGAACGAGAATTAGGCATACGCACTAAGAATGGGAAAACGGCTATGTTTTGTTAGCGCGTTAAATTCATATAGCGTGCTATGTTTATAACGTTATAAATTTCGTTTGAGTCCTTATAATGACAACAGCTTAATTTTATAGACAAAAGTTAACAAAAATAACTGACCATTTGCACTTAAATAGTGTACGTATGTAATGTAAATTAAATAGAAAAAAAAAAGCCGCATAATGGCGCTTTTTGCATAATAATACACATTCAATGTTGCACATTAATTTATTTGCGTTTATAAACATAATTTCATTGACTTTTCTTGCAGAAAGACGAGTCGTTGAATAACATTGTTTGCAAATTATTCGTTGTTCGTTCAAATATCTCGTGTAGCGCCAAAACGCCAATCATAAAAATAAATAGAATTAATCCGCTGGTCTCTCAAAAACTACGACAATTCTTTGTTTCGTTGTTTAACTCAATATCAAGTAAAAAAATTCCCCTTCAAAATTGTATCGCATTTTATTTTTAAAATATCAGGATATTTTAGAATGAAAACAATAGTGTAGATCCAGTGCAAAAACATTGGTCGCCACACAATTAGCGCTGGAAACGTTAAAACGCTATACTATACGGTACACCGACAGGCCGTTATTTCTAATAACGTTATAATTTAGCTTTAAACGAAATTGTATATATCTGGCGCTATTCCTTCTAAAAATATAGCACGCTTTTTTATAAAGCTATACGTTATATCGTTATATTCCCCATACACACAAAGTTTTGTGTGGATTTTTTTCAATAAATCTTTGTTATGTTGGATTATTATTAACAAACATTCTTCTCTTTTGCAATACGGTTGTTATTGAGGACAGGATGGGGGTGTATAAGTCAAAAAGTTGTTTTTTTTTTAATTATTATGGTATATTATAACTTTAATAAACTTTTGTATCTGAGAGCGAATAGGCAAGTTATTCGAGTGTGAAACTCTTTTATGAAGACCATCATTCATCATAGGCCTATGAAATTTCAAACAATTCACTATCGCTGGTTAGTCATTGTCCCAGTTTTGTGGTTTTGCTAATAAACCATTATAGAGAGACAATTGATGGTTTAGCCGGTGATTATCAGCGATTTGTTGGGTCCACTGAGATTTGTAAACATTCCCCATAATTAATTAGATGTACAGATATTTCGATGGGGGTGTGAATTGATTTCTCATTTATAATAAGTTATTTAAAAGCGTGTTCACTTGACGCCTCTATTGTGAGGTAGAGTTGTGTTTATCGTTACACTTTCGAGGAGCCAGCAACAAGTGGAAAGTTTGAGGAAGTTTCATACTTATATTCAGTTAATTAATTTTTATTTATTTTGAATGTTTCCGAAAAAATCATGTAGGTATTTTTCTAGTCGTCTTTCTATTTAGACCAGGCTAGATAGGAATAGTTACGGCCGGTGACAGAAAACAGTAACAACTATCGATTTTCTAAAAAGCGATTTCTCTAAAAATTTAAGAAATGGTTGGTTGGTTCTATGGTTTTTTGTACTGTTGTATAAGATGAACTTTTAACTTCTTCAAACAGTTTGTTTCGATATTAGAAAGGATCATTGTAGTGCATGTTGAATGTATCAAATTTCGTTAGTTGATAATTAATTTTTATCGTTAAAGTGCAAAATACAGGTGGACCACATTCGTAATTTTTATGTCCTATTTAGGAAACCGTTATGGGTGTTATAAGCTCGATTTTCAGAAAAGGAAAATGGCGTTTTATAATTTTCCCTTTGTTACTTTGTTTTCAACTTGATTTAAAATTTTTACCTCCTTTATTACTGGAAATATTTAAAAATGTAACTACATTGTAACACATAATCATTTATAGGTAGAAAATATACGGTCTCTCAAAAAATTTACAAGATAAACGTGTGTGTTTTTTTAATAGAACACATTTTGATACCATTAGATTTCCTTACTCTTTCTTCCCGAGTTCAACCTTACATGATACATAATTTTTTTAGTAGTTCTTGGAATAATAACATATATCTTTTTTATTTCTACTTTTAACTCCGTATGTATTATCTCGGGAAGAGCAGGCCTAACCTAACGGTATTAAAATATACAGGGTGTTTTATTTAAAAAAAAAACAATTTTTGTGACTTTCTGAGACGCTTCTTATATTTGTCTGCCTATGTGACTTATTTTCTACAAATGATTGTTTTAAAAATGAACTAAAATTTAAAAAATATTTTCAGTAATAAAAAGCTAAAAAATAAAGTCGAGATAATCAATTCTTAAATTTTAGTCTGGATCTCATAAACAAATTATCAAAAGAAACATTTACGAACGCCATTTTTCTTTCTCAAAAATCGAGTTCATAATTCCATAAAAACCACCATATAAACCATAAATATAAATAAGAGCAGTCTGGATCGATTAGTTAGAAGTTGTAGTACTTAGGGTATCGGTTGAGGAGCGCTCAAATAAGAATCTAAATTTTGATGCTCAAATGAGAGTGTATGCTTATTTATTTTGATTTCTTCATCGACATCCAGTTCTCACGCAACATTGAACAAGAGGATCAATTGCGTTGCAAATCTCCAACGTTAGTCAGCCACATCATTAAGGCACATTTATGTTATAATTAAGACCAGTATAATTTGTTAAAATTACAGATAAGACAAAGACACTACATTTAAAATATTAATAATCTTTATGAGTCACTCAATATTTTAAATTTTAAGAAGTTATATTTGTATTAATTGTACATACATTAACATAAATGTACATTAATGATTAGGCTGACTGAAGTTGGAGATGTGAAATTGATCCTCTTGTTCTGTGTTGCATGATAAATGGATGTTTTCTTTAAATTTAATCAGGTTCGCACTCTGATTAAGGAATGAAAATAAATTCAGAAAGTTTGGTATCAAAGTTTAGACTCGACTTTGACCCCTCCTCAAGACCGATACCCTAAGAACTACAACTCTCCCTATAAACCATGTAAACCATAAAAATCACCAATTTTAACCCTGTTAAATTATGAATAGTTTGACCAAAAATGCGATATATAGCGTCATGTTTCATTTTATTTCAAAGTCATCATTATTTTCATGAAATATCTACACCTAGTGAATTTCAAGTTAGTACCTTCAATTTAACTATGTATTTCAAGTATACACCTATTGTTATTTAAAAGCGGCTTATTTGCCGTAAAGTTAGCAATTACACATCAGTTCAAATGTATTGATAGTGAATACATGTAGAGTTTGTTGTCCATTCGGAATATTTTTAGCGGTGAAAATTAGTTAGTAGCTGGCTGGGTATTTACTATTTACGTTCGTTATTTGATTAATTATTTATGCACATACTGTCGAAGTTGCAGTCAAGAACAATTTGCGTTATTTCATCAACTTCTGCATTAAAAAAATATGATTGTTTGGATAAATCCATTCAACTAGAAACATGATGCATCACGATGCTTCAAGATTCACATAATGGTTTTCTGAGAGGTAATTTTACATGATTGCACTATATTTAAGTAAGCAATGTTTGTACATAAGGAAAACCAACTGGACTTCATCTAGAAGGAGTCATACAACATATTTTCGATTCCGAAGGAATTTAATTTATTCCATGCTAATTTCATCAAGTAGTTCGTTGATTTCCAGCTAAATACTGCTGTTTACAGCTGAGATTATATGGCTGAACGTGTTTTTATGTTGCTTAACAGCTAAATTACATTCAGTATAATTGTATGTTGGATTCGCTTTTCATCATTTGATTATAATGTCTATAATTAAAACAGGGGGATTTTTGATGGGAAGGTATTTATTAGTTTATTTATACCGTTTCTCATATTTTAATTTGGCTACCGTAAAATTTATTTTTTATTAGTAACGCCATACGTGTGCAAATAAGTATTATTCCGAACCGAGTTCTCTGATGTGTGGGTATTATTTTTAATGGTGTATTAAAGGGAAGCACTAGAATATAAATTAGTATTCAATTATGTACTAGTATATGGAGAGGATTGTTCAAGGAATTAAAATATGGCAATGTTGTAGGAAGTTTACTGCCACTTAAATGAATGCGGCTGAAAACATTATCACTTTAGTTTTGTATATTTTCCTGACTGTACTTTAATTCATTCCAATGTATTCCTGGGTTTCAGTCAATTTTATTGTTTATTATTTAAAATGTTACAAATACGTTTCGGTGTCTTTATCCACCATCATCAGTTTGTCTAAAATATACATTTACAGTTATCATCAAACTAAATAGAAAACTTTCACCAAAAGTCACATATTAAAATACAAATCACACACATATTAAAAAGTACAGTTTAAGGTTCTGGATGTACTTTTTAATATGTGTGTGATTTGTATTTTAATATGTGAATTTTGGTGAAAGTTTTCCATTTAGTTTGATGATAACTGTAAATGTATATTTTAGACAAACTGATGATGGTGGATAAAGACACCGAAACGTATTTGTAACATTTTAAATAATAAGCAATAAAATTGACTGAAACCCAGGAATACATTGGAATGAATTATCACTATAGTTTCATTTAAAATACACTTGCACAAGTCTTCTCATCCAGTTAAATTGTAGACAAGTGCTATTTTATTTTTACAAATACTCGCGGATTTCAAAAATATCTCTATCACTTTATTAATTTGAATATCTGTTTGGATTTGGCTCACGTTCAATTTGAGTATGCGAGAGATACCTACGCTAACTAAACAACAAAAAAATCACTTGGGTTTAGATGTGAGCACTTTTATTTCCTGTATAGAGTTTGCCTATCAAGGTACTGTTCGGGGACAGGACCAATAAAAACACGAATCGAACCGTATTCCAGTAGCCATTTTATTGAAACCGCTAATCATATATTCGATATTACTTACATTTTCTTGATCATTACATGTCACGACCTTTGGAATCAAACATTTATAAATCTAGATAGGAAGAAAACATATACACGTTAAAACCCAAATATTGTTCTTTTTCCTGACTAATAAATAATCACTTTGTTAATCGTTTTTGCAATAACAGCCTATCATTAATGAGACATGAAACCGTTTTTTTGTCCTAATATTCGATTTGTTCTCAGGTATAGTAGTAGTATAGTCATTCATACTATTGCCGTTGTCATAATGTATAATAAACATGATCTCCTACTGACTATTATCGATTTATGGGGAGTAGATTTGCCCGAACCATTCAAGATTACAATTTAATCGTTTGATGTGTTTGGTAATAATGGGATTCTGTATGTATTTACTTTTTGATCCGTGCTGCTTTACATGTATTCGAGTGATTTTGATCGACATCAATTATCAATTAGTCATTAACTGAAGATCTCTAATCATATTAAGTGGCAATGTAATAAGGAATGTACACCATATACTTATAGGTCGATTCAAAATGTCGTTCCTAATCAAGGGGTTGTAAGTTGCGTTTTAGGGAATCGAGAAAATATATTAAAAAAATGTTCTTTCACTCGGGATACTGAGACTGAGATACATATTCAGACAATTCTTGGAGTTATTAGAAACTGCCTGAACTGCGTGCCATAACTAGTGTTATAATTTTCTGACTTTAATTTACATATTTACTAAATTAATTACTCACTAAAGTTGCCTAGATTGGCAATTAATCCGTAAGCAATAAAATTTGCAGCTTAAGATAAGTTATTGGCCGAGGTTAGTCTTTCTGATGCCACATACACATAGTGTTTACAATTATGTTGGGATCTCATATCATGGCTTGATGTTAAACGAAGGTTTTCTGATGAAAAAAAGTTACTATCATGATGTAGCCCTACAAACAATTACTTGAAACAGTTTTCCTTCTAAAGTTTGAGATCAAGGAAAATCTGCTCAAAACCTTTCAATGGTTTTCCATGCCTGTTTCTATTAAACTCTTATAAATATTGTACTAATCGTTGCTTATGAGTACTTGTTCAGTTGCTGCCACTTTCAATATCTCCCATTTGCTTTACATTCCTTTTCTCAGAAAAATCAATATGCGTGTAATAAACAACAAATCGTGGTTGGAAAATTGGCCCTGTTTAAAACGTCCACAAAGTAAACTTGATGCTTGTTCGACATTGTTATACATTTTTAAATCCAATCCCTGTATATTTATACGAATCCAACTAATGGAAACTCAGAGTTGGGAAACCGTCTTGGGGGGCTTTTTCTTGCTGATTCACAATTCTAAATACTTGTTTGTGAAATATCAGCAGAAAAAGCTTCTTGAGTTTGCATTGGATCTAGTAATTGAACGTTTTGTTAATAATAATAATAATGAAACAGATGCCTGCAATCAACAACCATCTAATCATCAAGGACAAAAATTTATCTGATTGTAATATTGTGGGTATTATCGCTAGATTGAGAGTACTGCTGTTGTTAATTAAATGCCGTTTTATTTATGAATCCCATTCCAATTTTGATACAACTGCGTAACGTACTGGCCTCATACGTTAATGCTGACGTTATCTACATTCGTATCGGATAAATCGCTTTTGAGAAATTGGATTCTCATTTTGATGCATACAATTATACACTATGATTGTATAGGACTAGATAAATAGTCAGTAATGTGAAAATCCATCGAGGTCTCCAACAGAGAAGCCCCTGACGGACCAAAAGCATCGGATATCAAACATCTGTTAAAGTTAAAGCAACTCGTACATACCGAACAGCGTTTCTGTTTTATTTTAAAATCAGTTAATCTAGTCTCTGACCGAGACCTTGGACTGTGAGAAATTGTAGCTGGGTATACTCCGGTTTCAAAAATCAATTTAATGTGATGGTTGAACGGCACTGAATATCCGACACGGTTTAATATGGTATGTCAAATTTACACCTCAGCTTAATTACTTAATTTGTTTTTATTCAGAACTATCTAATGAATATTTTATGGTTTAATTGAAACTTGAAAAAACCTCGATTAGCAATAATTGAGCAACTAGCAAATTTTCAATCAGTTAATACACAAAATGCCTATTGAAATGGAAATTTATAAACTTCGAAAGCGTAAGTGAAAATAATAATCCGAAGGTCTAAGAATCCGTTTCGGGGCCATCTCGCTTGCCAGATTTAACTCGTAGATACTGTCTTGTGAAGGTTTTACCGAATAAAGTCTAACTTTGAGCTACCACTTTATCACTATGTTATTTTAAAGTGATATTTTCACAACAGAAAAATACGAAAAGAAATAACGCCAAGTTTGTCAATAGGAATTCATGACAAACAGTTCGAAATATTTGAAAATATCTCACCATGTGCCTAAAGTTAATATTACTTGTAAACTGTCTTTCAATGTGTATTTCACTTTTTTTCGAAATTTGTCGCTTTGAATTAGCGAAACGTTTTGACAGCTCTATCATAAAGTATTTTGGAATCCATATAGAAGATAATTATTAACTAAAAAAATGATAAAGTATTTAAAAAGTTACTTGGATTTCTAGATAAAATGTATGTTTATTTTTCGTTCTTTTTATTTTATAAGCAAATTAATTAAAGGGGAGTTTACCGTTTAATAGAATGTACGTGATAATACTAGCCACTTTCGGTTAAGTAAAAGTGCTTCCATATTATATTGCAAAACAAAATATATTCACTATTGACTAACAATGCCTTTCTTTGAACGTATCTCCAAAAAAGTTAAATTTTTTTGTTGTTAAAAAAAAGATTTTAATTATTATTTGTTTGTATCAAGCAAATATTTTGGTAATGTATTTTTGGACCATTTGAGTTTATTTCATTTTATTGCCGAAATCATTGTGCTTTACAGATTTTGGAACGTTAAATGATGCGAAATGAAGCAATTAAAAATAATATATTTTACAGTTCTAATTTTTTTGTAATCATTTCGTTTTTGAAGTAAAGGTTGATCTCTGAACCAGCTTTTTCACAGCTGCTGAAACAACTAACGTGTTAAACATTTTTTATAGCCTGTCACAATATTCTGTGTGTTAAGAGCAAGTAAAAAAGGTGAAATGTAGTTTGTTGGAATATTTTACATACGTAAACTTAAACTATTGCTTTTAATTCAATATTTATGATCCATGTCAATCATTCTTGAAATAAGTATTATTGCTAATAAGCGAATTAAACATCACCGTTGTTTATTTTCATTTTTTTGGCAATTGCTTCAGTTTCAGAAATAACCCATAAAAACGATTTGGGTCCACTCTGTACACATTATGTGCATGTATTTATTTATTAACGGTGTTTTTATTTTTATGGGTTATTTAATGTCCAAGCTGTAAATGCTAATTTGAAACTTTGATCTAATTAGGAAGAGAAATTTTGGTGAAATTGTTCCAAAAAAGTCCCTAATTCGCGTTTAATTTAAATTTATTGCAAAACCAGTTCGAGGTATCAAAATTAGCAATTCTATGCATATTTTCTTTAACAAAACTTAGTGTGTATATTTTTGTTTTAGATGTCCCAGCTAATGAACAAGAAGAATTATTTATTCGAAAGTTGCGGCAGTGTTGTGTACCTTTCGATTTTATGGACCCGGTGGCCGACCTCAAAGGCAAGGAGGTTAAAAGGTGTTCCCTCAATGAACTGGTCGACTACATAACCGCAGGACGGGGTGTGCTGACCGAACCAGTTTATCCAGAAATAATAAAAATGGTAAGTGCCGTTCATTTTCCAAATTGGATTCATTATACACAGGAAAAAATATAAAAGGTTTATTATATGTCTTATCGTAAAGCAATGATTATTTATGATCTATCATTTTGGGATCTACTAATTTGCCTTTGGTGATGTCCAAGGTATAAATACATCAATATCTTCAAAGTAAATGTTCCAAACTAAAAATAAAACTACACACATTTTTTAAAAGGATGTTTATATGATCAAAAATGCGTCAAACATTTTAGTTTAAATGACAAAATCTTGTCTGTTTTTGTATCTTGGACTTTACTTATTCTTCAACAGTATTTGACGAAACTCTCAGTAGTAACTGGTTTTAGTAACTAATGCGGCTCATTTGAATTGTTTTTTAGATGGCAACAATAAACACCCTGTTGATAATATTTTATTCAATAAATTTAAATTTCTTTTCTGATCCATATCGTGTCCTCAGCATAAGTTTTAGGTCTTTAGTCATCATCTGCATTGAGTGTCTCGTTCAATCATTCATTGCAAATGCATTACAAACCCAAAGCATTTTCGGTCTATTAACAATTTTCCTCAATTAAAAATGTTAGAGTTCGATCGATAATTAGAGCATTAAAAAATGATGTGACTCTAATAGATTCGTCATCAATAGAGGCCAATCCTTGAATGTTTTAACCTTGATACCTAGAAGGAATTGCCGGTATATATAAATGCATGATGCATACCTGTGACTGTCTGACATTGTGACTGACTTGTTTACAAAATAACATTAAATCGAAAATTTCATTCATATTTTTGGGCGTTTACGCAAGCCGGCGCTTTTTCGCTTTTTAATTGAACAGTCTAATTAAGTTCATCGTCGAACCTGCATCATCGTTCAGGAATCTCAATCTCCTGCCAAATTGAATGCGACCCGACTAGCTTACGGAACTGTGACGAAAAAAACAGATATAGGTGATTTTTCTTGGACGTACCTACATATTGCTTCCACTCAGATTATTCAATTTAAAATGGGATTTTCTCTTTGTTATATGAATATTCTATTATCACCGCTGAATTTGAAAGGTTTAAATCCGTTTTTTAACTAATGTTTTTTCAATACAATTAGATTAAATACAATTAATACAAAACTGATTACATTATAAAGGATGTTGAATAATTATACTCAACCCACGCGATTTTCCTGAAATCTTTTTATATCCAAAAGTTCCAATAAATAACATCAAGCGTTTTTATAGCTTTTTTGAAAAGATATGCGTTGTCTGCTACAAGTCCACTTTACCTAGTCCTGCGGGTCGTGCTTATTGTTATGTTTATGTATAATAAAAAATAAATATACAATACTCAAAGTGATTGTTCGGTTTTAACACAAGTCATAAAAACGAAAACAGACACATTCAATATACTTGGTCTTTTTATAAATCAATGATTCAGACGTTGCTTTTTATTTTTACAATATGAGGTTAATTTTTCAATGTTTGAATTTAACTGGCATAAAGGTGTTATTTAATTTTCGAAAACAGCAGACTCTGTCTATTTTTCGAGGATTTATTTACAAAATATGCCGTGAATCACGAAATTCGCTACAATAGATGCGGGCTTTTCTTAAACTCTATTTGTCAATCTGCCAAGTCCTAGGTATCTTTGTTATCTGGCCGATGTTCCAACAGTCGTTATAGATGAATGGGCACACTTCCGCTGTTAAATAGCGCTTCTTAGTATCAAACAGACACTTAATAGCTAGATGGAAATGACGCTGATCCTTTAAGTATCAGAAATGTTTTACAATTGCATGTTTAATTTTATGAATTTTTTTTTCAGATTTCTGCCAACCTGTTTAGAACTCTACCGCCCAGCGAGAATCCTGATTTTGACCCAGAAGAGGATGATCCAACATTAGAAGCAAGTTGGCCACATCTTCAACTAGTTTATGAATTTTTCTTACGGTAAGTTTATTTCATCGAATTCGTATGCAACCAACCAGCAGGCACCGCAATGTAAAAATAAAATTTGATCAATTCGAGCCATTTGAACTCCCAAATTGAAATCAAATTAGAATTAATTGTGATTTAATTGTTCTTGTCTTTGCTTGTAGATTCCTCGAGAGTTCAGATTTTCAACCCACCATAGGAAAGCGCGTTATCGATCAAAAGTTCGTATTGCAACTGCTGGAACTATTCGATTCGGAAGATCCTCGGGAACGTGACTTCCTGAAGACGGTTCTGCATCGTATCTATGGAAAGTTCTTGGGTTTACGTGCGTTTATACGAAAGCAGATTAACAACATTTTTCTTAGGTAAGAATGTTGTCTCAAATTTCTCTCTTTATTAGTGGCATCGATAGCCATGTTCCAACTTGGAGGTAAATTAGTGTAGAAAATTAAACAGAGAATGAGGTTTGTGACATACTGCCAAAGGTTCGATGTTAGACATTCAGAAAGTCCATAGTCTATGTTTGAATATGAAACGTTAGAACTGGACATTTGGTCTATTAAATCTCATCTGTCTTTAACAATCCATCTCTAATCTTGCTCTGTTTACATTGAAATTATACCGCTCGCATTGTAATAAATTTTCCAATTCGGTAAAGGATTGAAATTGAATTGAAAAAGTTTATTTGGAAAATAGCTCTTACAGGCCTCAGTTTAAATGTTTGTGAGCAACACCTCGTTACAAAGGAATAAAGAACAACTAAGCAAAAGATCTGGGTGGAATTGTCATGACTTGTAATAATTAGAAAATGCTTTTAATGAGAAAACTGACACCACTTATTTATAGCACTTATTACCACGTTAAAACCTGTTTTATTCGTCTAATAAATTAACTCCTTTAGCTTATCATTTGTGTTAATTCATTGTATGGACAAAAAGTGGCCATTTCTTTAAGAACCATTTTTAAAGTATACTCGATTACAAAGTGTTGCTAATTCCAGAGCGTGATTGGATCCGGCTTTTCATTGAATTTTTCTAAAGCACCAACCTATTAGGCTAATTACTTATTCTGTTAAAACCCAGATAAGATCTGAAGAAAAATGGCAATAAAAGAATGTCACCTACTACATATTTTGCTGATAAACCATTCTGTATAATGTGGTTTAAGTTAGCAATCTGTTCTCGTAGAAATCAAAGAGTTTGATCGTCTGTCTTCCATTAACCTACCAGGAGAGTTACATTTTTACATTATTTCGTTGGGGCCACTCTGCATGTTGAAGCAAGTGTTGCCTCTTTATCATATTTTCAGTAACGAGCTTTTGCATAGGCGTTATTACTGAAATATTACATTTTCCATTAAAATTCTCATCTTGGTATTGCTATGAAATGCAATAGGGTTAATTTATGGTTTAATAATGGTTCCGTGAAGTTTATAATATATGCAACTACGAGTTATGTTAAAATGAGTCTTATTCACAACGTTATTTCAGCGTTTGCTTGTGGAAATAATCTCGAACTCATTTCTGGAATTTTGGTGGTAATATAAATTTCAAATTAGGGTCCAATATTAGTTTACAAAAAACATCTGGCTGGGCAGGTGGAATATGAAAATGTGACTTTATTTTCATTTAGTGCACGCAGCTGGAACTTTCATTAAATTCTGGTTAGTACACTGATTATATCTGGAATGTGTTCGGGATTGTCTCATCAAATAAGCTAGCTGATCACATTCAAAGTGGTGTTGCTGTTCACTGGGTTACATAACGGTGTGTAACCTTTCATACACACTATTTTGTTTGTTGACATCAGCTATTATATAATTTGAATCAATTTCGATAGTAAACAATTCTAATTGCAGATTCGTATATGAGACTGAACATTTCAATGGAGTCGGTGAACTCCTAGAAATTCTGGGATCTATTATTAATGGTTTTGCGTTACCGCTTAAGCAAGAACACAAACAGTTCCTGGTCAAGGTAAGTAAATATGTGTTATTTTCAATCTACTGCTCCTACTGGCTTATCATTTATCAACGGTTTAGGATCTAATGCAAATTTCATTAATAATTTAATCTACATTAACCGCAAACATTTCATACTTGTTTGAAGGCAGGCTTTTAGTGTAGGTTTAATGATGTTTAATAAAAATGTTTGGTCTATTATCGCCGTAGTTCATCAACTATTTGCGAATTCTTGGGAATTGCTTTTGTATCTTGCTTTGTTGTGTATCTAGACAGAAGCAATATGGTACAGTTGGGTCCTATTAATTATTTAAAGTAAACATAACACATTGAAAAATTAGCTGCCAGTCGAAAATAATATTTCAAACTTAATTTAAACGAGAATTATTTCTATTAGGTGCTCATCCCCCTCCACAAGGTTAAGTGCCTGTCTTTGTATCACGCGCAGCTAGCCTATTGCGTTGTGCAGTTTTTGGAAAAAGACCCCACTTTAACAGAGCCCGTTGTGCGGGGTCTGCTTAAGTACTGGCCCAAAACTTGCAGTCAGAAGGAGGTAAGAAAGACATACCAATGAAGTGAAATTTATATATTTATAAATAATAAATAGTACTGGAAATTTAAATAAAAAAACAACTTTATTACTAACTTTCAAAGCTAAACTCATGCCTATACTTTTGTCCATAAAATTTGTAAATTTTCCTGTGGCAATAAAGCATATTTTGAAATACTAAACAGGGTGATCCAAAATTAGGATGCATAGTGTTAACTGTAAATTTTACGAGCAAAGACAAGACAAACGTTCGTTTACCAGATAAATATGTTCAAGATACAACTAAACTTGCGTGCATAGAAATCGGCCCACTGTGAACTTTTGACTTTAACTATACTTTTTTACAAAACTATTCATCAGATCAAAAAAAGAAATATGCTGTTTGAAAGACAATTTAATATGCTTTAATGTGAGTATAAATTTATCAAGAAGGCTTGTCGTTTATATGCGTAGCAACCGGTAAACCAATGAAACGTGTTTATGTGGTGATTGTAACGAAAATAAAAAAAATGTCAAATATTAAAATTATTGCGTCTGCAACTGAAATTTGCATGTTAATTTGTTTTTCATAATCTCAATAGTGTTTAAGTGTGTTAGTTTAATGCATACTACACCACAAAAAGCCGGCCAAGTTATTGCTTTAATCGAAAATGGACTTAGTCAGCGAGCTGTTGCTAGACAATTGGATATGACACGCGCAGCGGTTCGAAGAGTGTGCAAACGTTATGAGGAGACTGGATTCTTTCATAGGCGACCTGGAACAGGCAGAAGACGATTTACAACCGCTCGTGATGACAGCTTTATTGTGTCAACAACATTAAGAAATCGTCACCTTAATGCCGTTCAAGTGCAACGACAGCTCCGTGAGGTGCGAGGAGTGGCTATTAGTCAGTGGACAGTAAGACGAAGACTGCAGGAAAATAATCTGACCCCTAAAACACTTGCGATTGGTCCAAAACTTACTCCAGCTCATCGGCCCGGTCAGGAAAGTGTACCGAAGACCAAGAGAGCGATTTGCAGATTACTGCTTTGAAGAGCGGAGTGCTTATGGAGGTGGTTCCTGTATGATCAGGGGTGCAATTTCTATAGGAGCACGAATATACGATAGGCGACCGTGTTCACGGGAGAAGAGATTTAACGGCTGTTAGATATATCGAGGAGATTTTCGCAATTTATGTGGTACCTTACGTCGACTTCATTTTAGACGAATTTCCCTTTATGCATGACAATGCCAGGCCGCACACCGCAAGAATCGTGCAAGATTACATTGCAGAAGTCGGTTTTCGGGTTATGGAGTGGCCAGCATACAGTCCTGACCTAAATTCGATCGAACGCTTATGGGATGAGCTAAAACGAAGAATTCGAGCTAGACTTCATACCCCAAACTCGATCCCAGAGCTTATTGTTGCAGTAGAAGAAGAGTGGTTTAACATCCCTCAAGAAACAATATCAAACTTGATTAGATCTATGCCTAATCGTATGAGAGAAATTATTAGGGAAAGAGGAGGTCATATCCATTATTAAAAAATTAAGTGTTAAGTTTTAAATTGTCAATAACCCTATTTATGTTAATAATAAAAAAGCTTAATTTGCTTAATGCATTAATTTCACTATGTTAAACATAGGATACTCACAATAATTTATACTCACATTAAAGCATATTAAATTGTCTTTCAAACAGCAAATTTCTTTTTTTGATCTGATGAATAGTTTAAAAAAAATATAGTTAAAGTCAAAAGTTTACTGTGGGCCGATTTCTATGCACGCAAGTTTATTTTTAAGTACATACTAAATTTGAATAAAGTAATTATTTCTTGGACCCTCAAACGGAATTGCAGATTACACGTTTGTCTTTTGAAAAATGTTGGAAATGAAAATGTTATTTTTATCTCCAATGAAGGTTAAACAGATCTTCATTTAACTTTTTAATTCCAAATTAAATATAAAGTTTCATAAAATTCAAGGTGTTTATTTAAACCCCAAGCTGGATGCAGTGCAAAAATAATACGTCCTGTATAATCAAAAATAAATGAACTTTTGCTTAAAATATTCTTAAAATCTTTGCATTAACTAATTAAGTAATAACCGCGTCCTTAGCAAGATACCAAGATCGATAAGCCGATTTACTTTCTGTGAAAGATACTTTTCCATAGAACTTAATTTTGATTTTTATAAACTTACCTAAATCATATTTTAATACTATATTTATTAGTATTTATTTAATACTGTATTTTCAATTTTAGTCCAAGAAGACTGAAATTTCTCAAACTTTTGTTACTGTCTTTCTGAAGCACCCGATAATTTTTTACATTTATTAAATAACGTTTGATGTCTAACGTTATAAAAGGAGTTCAGAACTGATTACTGTAAACATTAATAATATAAACTAGGAATAGTGGGCGATTTTAACCAAACCTTTACACTTTTAGTAATACCATAAATAGCGATGCATTTATCGAAGTGAATAAATTAGTTTTAATTCGAAGTAACCAAGAGATTAATCGTGTAATATATGTAAAGTCTTTTATGTTCATTTAAGTTGCGTTTTTGTTGTTGTAAGTTTTTATTGTAATATTATCTGTTGTCCTATTATAAGATTCCTTTCGCACGTTGTACGCATTATTATAGAAACAGTTCACCTGATCATCAAGTAACTTGAAAACGAAAACAATGCAAATAGTAAAAAGTTTCCAAATTTGAATAGGGAATTAAAATGTTTAGGGATAAAATGACTGGTGCTTCACAAAACAGATTGGATGTGAAAAAGTGACCATGAATCTAGGAAAAATTGCACCAAATGTGTAGTTTTGTAGACCTTAATTAGTTAGTTGTATTTATGTTATTTCAAATTTAAGTTGAGTTGAGTCAAATATTGAGAATTGCAGTTTGGATTAGTCTGAATTTAAGCTATAGAAATACATTTTATCTGAGCAGTTTTTTATAAATTTTTATGTAAGTCGAATTTTTCAGTTGATCGATCATTTGATATTTAAATATTTCTGGTGGTAGATTTCTGATGGTATATTGTCTTAATGGAATAATTCCGAAATTTACTATATTTTCAATCTTTTTTCAGGTGATGTTTTTGGGCGAGATTGAGGAAGTCTTAGATGTAATTGAACCATCTCAATTTACGCGTATTCAAGAACCTTTATTTAGACAAATTGCTAAGTGCGTCTCGAGTCCCCATTTTCAGGTAAATACAACTAGGGTGTTTGAAACCCTTTGTAAAACTGTAGTGTTGAATATTGAATAATGAAAAAAATGTTGCCGCGGAAAAGACCCCCATCAAATAGTATTTAATTGGTGTTTGTTACATTTCCAGGTAGCAGAGCGGGCTCTTTATTTCTGGAACAATGAATATATCATGTCCTTAATGGAAGAAAATAATCACGTGGTTATGCCGATAATGTTTCCGGCCCTGTATCGGATCTCAAAAGAGCACTGGAATCAGACAATTGTGGCGTTGGTCTACAATGTGCTGAAAACATTTATGGATATGAATTCGAAGCTCTTTGACGAACTTACGGTTAGCTATAAAGCGGAAAGACAAAAGTAAGTTATTTGTTATATGGCAGGTTATTCACGTTAAATGGAAAAATATTATGGTGTTGTTGAGCAATTGGGGATTGATACGGTTTTTATTAATTGCAGAGAAAAAAAGCGGGAAAAAGACAGAGAAGAGTTATGGAAACGTCTGGCTGAGTTAGAGTTGAACCACAACAAGAGTGTGCCCAACTCCACGGGTTTGAGTAGTTCTATTGCCCAATCGACTCCAGGTAGTGGAGCGACTGCTACCCAGAACAACAACCCACCTGGCAGTGGCAAGAAGTGATACGTTGCAAAAGTAACGCGGGTCTAGACTCGAACGGTAAGTGCCATGGTTGTTCTTTTATCTCTGGAAATTATTTCAGAGATTCATTTCATTATGATCAAGTCTTATACTGCTGGTGATTTTTAGATCCATGTTTTGTTTGCCTGGCGCTTGTAAAGTTTTTCTTTTCCCTTTAGAATGTAAGACCTGTCAAGCCGCTTTATTGGATAACATGTCAAAATCAGCTCCTTGTAGATTCATCTCAAGTAACCATATAGTGTCAGTTAAAAAAAAAGACATTTAGTGTGCACATAGAATATTACCAATTTGGACTGCATACCGTGCCGTACCTAAACTTAAATTAACTTTAAATTACTTTACTTAAAATGTTGTTGTAAAAAGATGAATATTAAATATTATTAAAACGTAGTGTTTAGTTTAGTGGCGACACTTCTTGTGTTGAAAAATCATGTTTAAAAAGTGTAATATATGTTTTTTTCCAGCAAGTAGGTTTGGTTTTTTTTATTTGCTTGATCTGATTTATTTTTATTTATTTATTATAAGTATACATGTCACGCATCTGAAAACATTTTTTTTTTATAAATAGAATACTTTTTATTTCCTTTTATACATTTTCTAAGTTTCTGATTGTTCATGCATCGCTACTCAAGATAAGTCGTTCGTGCGGTATCGGTTCATAGCATCCAAACTGTTCGAGATAGAACTGTTTGAAGTTCTAATGTTAAAATAGTTTTTTCCACCCATGAAATAATGTTTTTGTTTATTCAGGGTGCTTCGGTTGTATTGAACGCGTTACGTATTTTATGCACCCCGATAAAAATTCTTTGAACTGTTTGGAACCATTTTTAAGCACATTCTTCAATATTAATCTTTTACTATTTTTTAAAATGCTTCAATTTCATACAGGTGTACGTTCAGCAAATTAATAACGCGAAACGTAATATGAACAAGTTCAGTAACACCCAAGTGAAGGAACCTCGGACAGTTTCGGCGTTATGAACGGATTTCACACTTAGCCATCCGGAATATCATAAAAATAGTTATTCTATTCTCAAAACTGTAGGATTAAAACTTTTACTTTGTCTTAATCATCCAAATGATCATCGCCGAACCATCCTAGTGCTTTGCAGCAATAGCGGCACTAAAATGAAATTCAATTTACCAAGAAAAAAGTTTTTGTATTTTTGGAAAGAATATTTGTAAATTGGAATTTTGAATGAGAAATAATCAATTTGTTCGCGAGTTGATCGTATAGCCTGATTTTAATAACGTAGATACACATTTGGTATTTGCAACATGTGCAGTTTTGAGTTTTAAATACTATATTTTTTGAAGAGCAATTAAATGATGCTCAAAGATCCGTTATTATTATCAAAATTTAACACATTCTTTAGAACAATGATTTATGATGTGATTTTTAACAGCTGATGTGGCGTAGCCAGGAATCGGCCCGAATAAATGGAACTTATAAACTACTAAAAATCACCGACCTTAGAAAAACTCATCGTGGCTGCAATCACTGTACATTTTAACATTTTAGTGAATGTGCTGTCTTCTACTTAAGAGTAGCTGTAAATGGACAAATGTGCTTTAGGAATCAAATACTTCTTTGAACACTGTATATAAGCTACGAGAAGTATTACTTTAAACAGTTAGAAATAGAGCGACATGTTTAAGATCTCAAGCTAAGAAGTTTTCGCTAATATGTATGAAACCGTCCTTCAGTAAACAGCCACAATTGATCAATAGAATAGCATAATTACATCGTCACATATATTTATTATTAACATCATTTAGTAAATTAAAGTTACAATTCTCTGTTTCACGTATTGTTCTCATTAATCGGAACCGATTGTTGCTGGATACCATACCTGTTGTTATAGAAAGCAAAAGCACTCAATCATTATATCATTTCAATCTACATGAGTTTTTAAAATTTAGATTCGTATGGATATATTGAATGGGCTCTTAAACATGTCGACAACATCCAAATTGGTAGGTGCGAAGGCATCTATACCTATTAGAATTACGAGGTAATGAGATTTTTTTGTTATAGAGAAAAACGTTTTCTATCAAGGACTGTTTTTCTTTGTATTCAATATGTCTGTGTAAAAATTGCCTACGAAGGAAAACTCTTACTCTGCATTGAGACTGTATGACTTGCAGTAAAGTTTAATTCTTCAAAAAGTTATCGCTTTACTTTGGCTTTGTATCATTGTAACACAATACGCAAAAACCAAATGCAGAATTTTCATTTAATTTGAAGGGACAACTCGATAGAGAAAGCAATATGTTTCATTAACTAATTCAAATTATATATACGTAAAACATATAATCGTGTTAACTAAATTTGACAGAATTACCTATTTGTGTTTAATTTGACTTGATAAGATTAACATTTCTTCGTAAAGGCACTGTTAAAAAGTTGAGCTTTAAATACGATTAAATGATAAATAAATAAACGACGTTGTTTAAAGTTGAAAGTTAGTTATTCTGTTACAAACCTGTTAGCAGTTAATGATCTATATTTCTCATTAATCGATTAGGCATCTACATCCGAAAAGGGATTATTAAATAGCCATTTGTATGTTATAAAATTCGTGGATTTTTAATGGAAGAATATATATTTCAAACTTATTTCGCAGAATGATTGTTTTATTTAAATTTTGATTTTGGGTGTTTTTATTTTTGAAACATGATCACTTGGAAGCTAAAGTGTCTCGCAGCTGATTCTACTTGCCAAATAATTAATTTATAATTGCTTGTAAATTGTATTGTATCTAAATTAGAAAATCACCCATGAGCCTGCCATCTGAAAATATCTTCAACATGTATCATGTCATATGTTGTGTCCTGAAATACTGCGGCCAAAAAATAAATAAAAATTACTGCAGCAATTTGTTGATGAGAAGAATGGAAAAGGTATTTTTCAAAACATTTTCTACAATGAAACTTGTAACAATGCTTTAAAAAAAGTAAAAAATCACAATTTATACATCTGTATAGGGTGCCACTTCACAACTGACCTTTCTATAAGCAGCACTATTACGTTCACTTTAGAGACAAGCTTTGTACTAAGGAAGAGAGTAAATTAAAATATATAGCCATTGTATTTAGATAGAGTAAGAACTTAAACATACCCCAAGTATGCATGGCGAGCTCAATCTTGAACGTAAACCTACCCTAATTGATTAGTTTGCAGGTGTGTATATTTTGTAATTATGATAATGATGTTATAGATGTTTTGCTATTTTATTAACCTCAAATTTTAGATCCAAATTGTATGTTTCGGAAAGATAAAAATATGCACCTGTAAATGAAAAACTAGAAGTATTCCCTGCTAATATGTGAATAAGTTTAGGGCCATAATTAAATTTAAAAAATCATATAAAAAATTCGCCCTTATTATAATGGTATGTAACATATTAATTAAATACCACTATAAAACTTGTAGATATAATATATGAAAAGTATATTGTTAAAGTTCTATTATTTTCTTAAATAGTTATATTACTTTGTAGGAGGCATTAGAGTGGAGTATTTTCGGTATATGTGACCTACATATAGCTTCAATTTAATTTACTCACAATAATAAGATCGCGTTTTGTGATAGCTGTTTTATATTTATTCGAGTTCGTAACACGGATGTAAATTATGTGTGGGTTTAGAAAAAGTTTTTGTTTTCTTGTAAAGTGCCCAATAAGTGGATATTAACAAGATTTTATTAGAATGGTATATATATATTTTTTAAATTAGGATATGTGTTGTGGCCCAGAAAATATCTGAACATTAGCACTACGATGAGCTTTTCTAGCGTCCTTTTCATATTCGTCAATGTTTTTGGTACTTAGTTGTAAAATTATATGAAAACATAAATCTACCTATATGTGGAAATTGTAAATATTTTCAAGTCTCATCCATATTTATATTGTTGAAAAGGATACTAACTAGGTATAAAATGAAACTTGTTAGGAAAGAAAATACTCCAATTCTATCTGCGGAAACTGTGAACTAATTTTAATTTAGTTGTTAGGTTTGTTTTGATCAATTACCCAACATTGTGAAATTAAAGCAAATCAATACATTTATAAACTTTCATAATTTGTATAAGAGCTAATTACCTCGTTATTTGAGGATTTATAGTATCTGCAGTTTGTCAATGTACGTGCGGGAGTACGTAAATAAATATTCTCATTTTAAAGTCGACGACTTTTTGTCCTTTCGTCCTTCATCCGGTAATTTTCTAGTACTGTATGAATACAATTCCTCGGGTCCAATATAAGAAATATATTAAACATTTGGAACGGAGCCAATTTTGGAGTTTTGGGTTTTCATGTTAAAGTGAAAATATTTAAAATTGTGGAAATCTACAAGCAATTTATCTGCTACCTCCTAGGAAAGTCATAGTCATATCATATCCTATGAATAGCATGGCGTGTGCAGGAAACGCTCTTGCCGTAATGACGGGCAATCCTTTCCAGAAAAACCTGATTCCTGAAAGTTTTAATTTATAATTATCTACTTACAACAACATTATTAAATTGCCTTCTTCTCTGTAAAGCTTCTGGAAACAGTCTGTCATGTTACGGTAATTTGGATAAAGGAGATCGTCAGCTTGCATTCGAGTTTTCACTACGTCTACTGGTAAGACTGTTGATATAGAAGTAATTCCTTTAAAGAATTATTTCATTCAGAAAACGCATTGAAAATGAGAAATTTCTTGTTGTTTAAGGTGGATATATGTATGTACCTGCCCATCCTCCAGCCCAGATTTTGTGATACCATTGAACATCTTTTGTATTTTTCGGCAACAAACCCTCATACACCACAAAGTAAATTCCACCAGTAGGAACGTCTCTAAAAACGTTACGATTATGCAAAAAACAAATGTGCAATTAGTATTTTATTGGAAACATGCGTCTATTGATTCTTAAGAATGTTAATAATCACAAACTTCCTGCTCTTGAGAACGCCACAGTCATTTTTGGTTCAATTATATAAGAAAATGTCTATAAAATAAATTCGATTAGGCATTTTTTAAAACAGTTTTTTTTGAAAGGCTAAATAAGTTTCCAAACTACGCATACAAAGTGTTCTAAATTTTCAAGTACATACGGAAGTGGATGACTATTTTATTTTATGACAAAAAATTTTTAAATGCTCATCCGTATACTAAATATACGGTGTTGCGAATTTACCGGATGAGTAGTAGTAAACATCTTTATTTCTAAAAAAGGCTATCGACCTATCGGTCTTTTTGCCCTTGTTTAATACATGTAGTCTTAATCTAAATAAAAAACAAATATGAAAATTCTCTTATTCTAGCTTAACAATATTATTAAATAAAATTTCAGTGGCAAGAAGAAATTATTTTATTGTCCAGTGGTCAGTTGCGTTTGTAAGTGTTCGAGTAGCGTTGATGTAGGGAAACGGAAGCGGGATTGTCTGGTTGGTCTTGTAAGACAAAGGGGATTCAGTATGGTCCAGTTGTAGGGGTTGTTTGTCCATTTTGTCTGTAGCTGTATGAGTCTTTCCGAGATCTTTGTCATGTTTGTGCGTTCGTATAGTAGTTGGGTGGGATTACAGGATGATTTTTTTTAGGTGTCTATGTTCCCCGGATTTGTTGACTCAAAATTTTACAGGGTGTCTATATACAAAATATATGTAGAAAATCGCATCACATTGCTGGAGTGAAAACATGACGATTTATTCCAAATGTGGATGGTTTTAAAAATACAGGGCGTCAAAATAAAATGAAAAACTCTTTTTTTTATGAAACGGGATCATTTTTAGGGCGTCGTGGAAAACAATTTCTTCGCGTTTCGCAAGCACGAGAGGCTTGCATCTTTAGAGTTTTTTTAGAGTTTAGCTCAAAAGCTTAAACAACTGGAAGCTTATATCTCTGAAAATGCAAGCCACTCATGCCTGCGAAGCGTCAGGAAGAAATTCAATTCCACGATTTAACGTCGCGAAAATCTCACCAGTTTTACGTTTTACTCACCAATTGGTAGCGAAAGCTCTACTCTACTAATACTTTTTTTTGTAATCCTACTACTATCTGAACGAAATTTTGTATCGGATATTTTTCAGGCGAGAAATTAGAATCCGTTAACATTTTCTTTGTGTATTGCTTACCAACATATCGCTTTAAATTTTGTAGATGAGAGGTTTGCAACATTTTTTAGCAATTTCAACCGTATCCGCTTAATGTTTTACGCCAATTTTAAATGATATTAATTAATTTAAGATTAAGTAAATTAAATTAAAATAAGATAAAAAAAATTAAAATAAGATAATTTAATAATAAGCTGAATTCACATTAAGATTTAACAAAAATTAAACAATAATAACTACACTGTAGATAATACCTTATGAGCATAGGAACGAATCCTTTGTACAGTCCTCGAAGTCCTTTAAGAGCAACAATTGTCTTGAACGTATGAAGAGAACCTTCAAACTTTAAAATGTTTGCATTGTGCACCCAGGGGCTTTTGCCTTCTGTGCTAGTTTGTAAAGTAATTTTTACCAATTCCACTGGACACATTAATGTTACTTGCATAAACCCTCCAAAGCATCCTAGAGCAAATATAAAATGCGTTTTTGTGGTGATTTTCACTTTAGGAGCATTACCCGATATGAATATGTTCCACAAGAATTTTTTGCGCTGTTCGTTGTAATTTAGAGCTGCTTGATCATGCTGCGTGTCACCCAGCAATTTCATAAAAAGCCCAGTGCCTCCAAAAAATAAGGAATTGCTTGGTCCGTATGCAATTAGAGGTGAGGACATGCCTTTGAAAAATCCCAGGGAACCTTCATATTTAAATGTTTCTCTTACAGCCACCCAAAAAGATGTTGAAAAGTTCTGTTGTCTAACTTTGACCGTATCAAATGGATAGCCAGTTACAACGCAAAATATGCCTGAAAATTAATGGACTTAGAAATACACCGCTCTTGAGCTATTTACTTCAATCTAAGAGCGAAAATGAGTTTATCCGGCACTCAGCTTCTCTCAATCTCATTATATGCCCAAAAAAATAGGAGAAAAGGACAGGAAGCCGTCTAAGACTTTGTATCCCTGTTCTTACCGCTACTAGTTGGCACATCGTTGCAAAGAAATTTATCCCTTAAACACGGGTTCAAATGCGTATGTTAATACCTTTGAGGATTCAAATGTATTAATTTTGTACGGCAAATAAAATAGAATTTAATACAACTCGATTTGAGTGTCGACTACATCTCAGGCCTACTTTTAACGTCAATTAACTGACAGATCTGGAAATTCCAAAATAAGCTTTTGACTAATGTAAACAAAGAATTTCTGGCAACTTTTATTTAAAAAAAATCGGTCATTTCCGCGAAATAAATGAATGATTTGTCTTTAACATGAAAAGTGAGCATGTGTTTTACTTACCACCAACCCAGCCAGCAATAAAATCGACTACAAAGGCAGAAGTCATGTTTAAATAGATCAACACAGGATAGTTGCTTTTGGAATTTGGAACAACTTTTTCTGGCACTTTCCCCGTAATTTTCGGTGCCGCTGATGTTTAGTGCTTCGTACTAGTTACCCCCAACATAAATATCGCACCTGCAAATTTGTTGGGTTCTTGTATGGGCTGCACAATTGTGCCATTAACTTCTCAGCTTTCAATTTTTCATAATGTTGTCCAGGAAGAATAAGGATCTAAGGGCCATTAAGGAGGGTGTTGTTGGAAAGTATGTCAAAAAAGATACCCCCCCTGAAATGCCAAGTAAGTCACGTGCCACCTTTAAGGAACGTTCATCAATTTTTTTTCACTTATTCAGTAATTAATGTTTGGACCACTGAGCCCAAAAGACGCAGTTCAAGTCAAAGCAGATCATCGCTTCCACCCCAAGGTTTGTCACAACCATCGCAAAACAGCAATGCTGTTCAAACTGTACAGAAGTTTGGTAACCAGAAAACTACCATTAGTGATGTTGGTTTGGGTGCTCACGAAGGAAAGTACACACCCAGTGCTTCTGTACCAGACTTGGCCACAAAGTAAGCAAAAAAAACAACCATTTTTTATCCTAATTGACGCTAGGTACTTAAGCCATCCATTAGCTATTATTTTTTTGTTCTCACACCTACCATGAAGAAGCTGATCAATTATGTATCCTCAATTAATAAATTTCAGTTATTTTGAAAGGACTTGTATAGCAAGGAGGAAGCGCTTTCTTAACGTAAGCTTGCTGTAAATGAAGAAGCTAGATTTACAGAGTATATTGCAATGTTTCATACAAATATTGGATATCATTTTTTGAATCCAAAATCTTTGTTTTTTTAATAAATTCCAATATTATCAGTGTGTATACTTTTCTGATTGTATGTAATTTTGACTTGAAATACTATCAGTCCAATTCTTCCATTGGTCATTAAATCCAAGAATGTTTTAAATATTAGGCGTTATCTATGAATTGTACAGGAGCCTTTCATTTTCTAACATGTTTCAAGTTGACTCTCCGAACTGAACTAGAATAATGTGGCATTGCTTAGTTATTCAGTTATATTAAACTACAATACAATGGGTTATCAAATAATATTTTCAGATTTGCAAATTTATCTGTGGGTCCAATACCAGAAAATAGTTCTGGATTATTGGCTGGAAACAACTTTATCAACGCAAACAGCATGAATAGTAATCCACAGCATCATATTTATGCAAACCAATCATTAGCTAATGTTTATCTGGATTCATCAGCGGTAAGTACTTTTTAAGGTAAACGTTATTTTTTGCTGAAGCAAAGTGGAAAACTGCACACATTATACGAATCAGCTCAGCTACATAAATCGAATTTATTACAACGAAATGTTATTTCGTTATTCTGAATTATGCAACTATTTATACTTTTAGTTATGAATACGACTATTTAATCACTAATGAAAATAAATGTTTTGTCTGAAAGATATGTTACTTACGTAAATTGTGTGCTGAATGACGCCAACAAAACACACAATGCAAAATAACTAAAATGAATTTAATACTGCAAAGTAATGTTACCTAATAGATGTGCTATTAAAAACAACACCAAGATGAACTCTTGACTTTGGTCCAAATTCAAACATCGGCAATATTTATCATTTCTTGTTCCCTACTTTGAACATTATAAATCCATGCTAAAAGGGTGAGTATTATTTGATTTACTGCGATAGAAAAACCAAACGGTTTCAATGGAAATCGATTTGCCAGGAACTAAGTTTCTGAATATCCGTAAAAGCTGCTATATAACAATATTAAATATACAGCATGTCCACTTAAGTTGTAGCCATATAGAAACAATTTAAAACAATTGTACAATTCTTAATAAAAAGTTCTGTATGGTTTAAAACAAGTCAGATATAAACTTGCGTGCATAGAAATCGGCACACCGTAAACTTTTGACTTTAACTATATATATTTTTTAAACTATTCATCAGATCAGAAAAAGAAATATGCCGTTTGAACTGAAATTTGCATATTAATTCGTTTGTCATAATCTCAATGGTGTTTAAGTGTGTTAGTTTAATGCATACTACACCACAAAAAGCCGTTGTTGAAGTGTGTAAAATTTATTGCTTTAATCGAAAACCGACTTAGTCAGCGAGCTGTCGCTAGACAATTGTATATCACTCGCGCAGCGGTTCGAAGAGTATGCAAACGTTATGAGGAGACTGGATTTTTTCATTGGCGACCTGGAACAGGCAGAAGGCGATTTACAACGGCTCGTGTTGACCGCTTTATTGTGTCAACAATATTAAGAAATGGTCACGTTAATGCCGTTCAAGTGCAACGACAGCTCCGTGAGTTGTGAGTTGTGAGGTGTGGCTATTAGTCAGTGGACAGTAAGACGAAGACTGCAGGAAAATAATCTGACCCCTAAAACACCTGCGATTGGTCCAAAACTTACTTCAGCTCATCGGCAATCACGCCTGCGTTTTGCACGGGATCATCTGAATTGGAAGTTGGAAGAATGGGGATCTGTTCTGTTCTCAGATGAGACCAGAATATGCCTCCATGGTAGCGACCGAAGAAGGAAAGTGTACCGAAGACCAAGAGATAGATTTGCAGATTGCTGCTTTGAAGAGCGGAGTGCTTATGGAGGTGGTTCCTGTATGATCTGGGGTGCAATTTCTATAGGAGCACGAACCGACTCTGAGTTCATTCGTAGGGGTGACCGTGCTCACGGGAGAAGAGATTTAACGGCTGTTAGATATATGGAGGAGATTTTAACAATTCATGTGGTACCTTACGTCGACTACATTGGAGACGAATTTACCTTTATGCACGACAATGGCAGGTCGCACACCGCAAGAATCGTGCAAGATTACATTGCAGAAGTCGGTTTTCGGGTTATGGAGCGGCCAACATACAGTCCTGACCTAAATCCGATCGAACACTTATGGGATGAGCTAAAACGAAGAATTCGAGCTAGACTTCATATCCCAAACTAGATCCCAGAGCTTATTGTTGCAGTAGAAGAAGAGTGGTTTAACATCCCTCAAGAAACAATAGCAAACTTGATTAGATCTATGCCTAATCGTAACTTCTCTCATGAAGTTATTAGGGAAAGAGGACGTCATACCCATTATTAAAAAATTAAGTGTTAAGTTTTAAATTGTCAATAACCCTATTTATGTTAATAATAAAAAAGCTTAATTTGCTTAATGCATTAATTTCACTATGTCAAACATAGGGTACTCACAATAATTTATACTCACATTAAAGCATATTAAACTGTCTTTCAAACAGCACATTTCTTTTTTTGATCTGATGAATATTTTTAAAAAAATATATAGTTAAAGTCGAAAGTTTACTGTGGGCCGATTTCTACGCACGCAAGTGTATATCTTTTTTCGGTTTTATACAAGGTTTTTCAGTTTACTTTCTCAGAAGTATTCGAGCTTGATAAAATCGAAATTTCTCACAAAGGAAAATTTTTTTTTTAATTTAAAAGCATTTTCGGATATGTAATCATCAATTGATCTTCCATGAAAATCCTGATTGTATACTTTTTCCGAATATTATCTTTTATTTAAAATACAACATTTTTTATTAGTAAACCGAACGGTTATGGCGTTTTTAATAAGCAAAGGACATACATGTTTATTATTGAAATTTATTATATTAAAATGAATTAAATTAAACTAATAAATTATAAAATATTTTTAGAATGGAAAATTGAACGGATAATTTTGGAAGACTTTATAAAACGTGACTTTTCACGGGATATCAAATAACTATCTAATTTACTCTTGAGCCAAATACACGTTTTTTGAGAACTTTTAAACATTATTTTAAGTGTTAGACCACGAATAACTTTTTATAAAGAAAAGTCGAAAAACTAGCTGAGTTAGAAGACTAATAAAGGCATTTTTTATATGCAGAAATTTATAGAGCAGGTCTACCTAGTTAAGCTGTCGCCATTAAGAAAAAAGTTATTCTTTATCAAACGTTTATTAATTTCTTTTAGTTGTACTCGAGTGCAAAGTAGATTTTTTAAACTCTTTTAAAACTAAAATTATCATAAAAAAGTATTCTAAAATTAAACTGAGATGGAGGTTTTTAAAAAGCTGAGCTCAAGCTCAAAAGCAAAGTGGAAAAGGTCGTTTAAACTTTCGTTTAGTAAGCGTTTTTTGATAGCGGAAACGCTTCCAAAACATTTTTCTATCGCTTTGATGTTAGTTTCGAATAAGAAAATAAAACCATTATCGTTTCCGCTATTTTATCAACGCGATATCTCCCTAATGATTTGTTTGTGATCTAATGTTTCAACAAAAAGAAATCACTGATTATTTTTATTTTGAAATCCCCTAGATATGTTTTACTTTACATCTGATAGGTCAATTTATGCTACATGATGTTTGTGATTTACAAACTATGATATGGATACTTATGCTTAAATAATGATGTTTCAGAATAATGCTAACTATGTTGAAATTGATCAAATCTACCCTTTAACACCAGACCAGAACAATGTGTACAAGGATAACTATAACAGGACGAGTTCCCCAATATACCAGAATACTCGAGACAGTAGCGTAGCCAGGTAGAATAAATAATTAATCATAAGTAACAAAAATACTTTTGGTTTGGCAATGTATAGATTTTTGTATTCATAGGACAGGTGCAGATATCCAAAGCACTCCCATTTATAGCAATACCCAAGTAGACAGATTTAATAGAAGTCAATATCATAGTGGAATTCCCTATGGAGAATCAATTGCTCATCCTCTTAGACATAGTTTAGGTAGAACTGAGAATAGCCAAGGTATTACTAGGAAATATTAAAATAGCGTAACGAACATAACATGAAAGTGATTTTTAGAGCCATCTGAAGAACTGCCTCTGCCACCTGGTTGGTCTGTAGACTATACATTAAGGGGAAGAAAGTATTACATTGACCATAACACTAAAACCACTCATTGGTCACATCCCCTAGAACGAGAGGGACTTCCTACCGGTTGGCAATGTATACAAAGTCCCATTTACGGGGCATATTATGTAAAGTAAGTTGTCAGCTTTTATTTGCAAATCCATTCGGCTAACATTTGAGTGATATTTTAGCCATATAACCAGACAGGCACAATATGAACACCCTTGCCTAGTTCCTTGTTACAATTACAGCAGTATTGCTCCCCAAACTTACCAGCGGTACCTTCCAATGAGACCCACTCATTATCAGCCTCATAGTGTTTTGGTTCCGGCTAATCCTTATTTAATGGAAGAAATTCCGCATTGGTTAAATGTATATTTTAAAAGTAAGTATTTCTAGATATACTACACTCAACAATAGGATTCTTTTAACGATTGAGATTAATAACTTGGGTAAGTCAGGCAAGAGGTTTTAGAACAATTAAGTTTCGATATTTTGGCTTAATACGTGATACGAAAATGTTAGTTTATGATCCAAAAACGCAGTCATTCAACACTAATGAGTATTTAAAGGAATTTTAATGTAGAAATAAAGAACTGTTTTTTGTAGTGAATATAGAGAAATTCTCAGTGACCTGGCTGATGTATGCGAGTATCAATCATTTTTAAAAATTTAATCTCAGTCTAAATTCATTCGAACTTGCAATTAATCGATTTTATTTTTTTGCGTTAAAAAAATGCGCTTGGCAAAAAAAGTTGGGAGATCTTTTCTCTTCCAAGTTGAACGAAAACTGGAAAAGTTATTTGTATTTTAAGAAAATTCAATGGTGTATTTTATCTGTATACACGTGTTTCCACATCACTGGTTAAACTGGAAACGATTTTTTTGTCACAAAACATGTATTATTTTCACGTCTCGAAGTCTGTAAGTTTCATACAAAATACCTTGTATATCGTAAATTAAGCCTTTTTGGGATATGGCATGTTATTAAGAAAATCTTAAAAAAGAAGTTATTTGTACTGGTTCAGGGTGTTCTTAAAAATCATGTACTTACACGCGGAAGCTACAAGATCGTTAGCGCTAATTCCAACGGTTAAAACGATTTCTGCTGAGTGAAAAACATGTTCAAATGGCCGACTAATCTGCGAATTTATCTCGGATTAAGTCCTATTTTTATTAATTTTAGCAGCAAATATTTGAAATTTTTAAATCGTGGATTGTATCTGAAACTACTAGATCTCCACCAGAAAAATACTATGTAGATCAGAAAAAAAGCGTTTACGGATTTTTATTATGAATAGTGGAAAATATTAAGGATCAGAGTGTTGTGGTTTTCAGAAATAACTTGGAGTCAATATCCAAGTGTTCGAAAAATGTATTTCATTGAAGATACCCGAGTAAACCCTCCATAAAGGAAATACATTTTTCGAATGTTTGCTAGTTGGTTTAGAAATTTATTCCGCACACAGCAGTCTGATCCCCTAAATTTTCTTCTGTTGGCACTTCGCAAGCGATCTACAGAATGTGGAAATTTGCAATTTTTTTCTTTTGCTTAGCGTTTGCTGGTGGCTTCAAAAGCTCAAAGTTAGAATAGAAAGTTCCACAAAATCTATGAAGATTCCAATTCCGATTTGAGCAAGTCTTTTATGCTATTTATCGAATGGAATTCTATGGAATAATTGGAAGTACTCATTTTGCAAATGGGTCGCCTCATTTTCGGCTTTTTGGGGCTAATTTAGAACACAATAAACCCCATATTAATAGGTGGGTTTCCCGACCAAAAAATGTTTTTTCTGTAGAAATCAGTCATCGATCTGGTACTCGTTTTCAGTTAAAATTGCAACACTCAATAATTTTTGCAAAAAATTAATTGTACTAAAATAATAACAACGAATTGTACAAACCGTTTAGACAGAGTGTTTGTCTAAGTTTATCACAGATAAATGTGTAAATGTTTCGACCCTCGTTTTTCTATAGAAGCCTTTTTTCTAGTTTAAGCTTTGAGCTCTAAAAATATATTTTTCGTGTTTATGAAAAATGCGTTTCAGACACTATTTTAAAGGATTCTTAACCAGTATCTATAATATTAAAAAAGTATTACAAATTTATATAGCGTTATATATTTAGAGTCTGTAGAAATATTTTCATGGGAACTTTAGGTCAGGTTATTTTGACTCCCTGTATATGTATACGGAAGTGTATCCAGATTTTTCGGGACAACCTGTCTATACATAAAATTTATTTATATTTTAAAAACTAGCAGCTAAAAAAATATTTGTGAGAGTCGCTTGAAACCCGATGGTTTACGAATGTAATCGCCGTGTCTTAGAGCGGCTAATAATCATTTCTCGATGTGCAGCTATACAAAACTTAATTTGATTTACTTATTCTATTATTTTAGCAAGTACAGAGATAGATCATAAGCTGAGATGGGATATGTTTAGACTATCAGAATTGGAGTGCTATAATGCTATGCTCACAAGGCTCTACAAGCAAGAACTGCAAAATATTGTAATGAGATACGAAACGTACAGGCAAGTCTATTGTTTTCGTAGCAAATTAAGCGTTTTCTTGGAATGCACGTGAAATTAGCTTTGTATTATTTTAGAGCATCTCTTATGGTGGAAATGGAAAAATTTAGGGTAAACCAGACAAACCCAAGGCTGTGATCTGATTAAAAAGTGTTCCTCAATATGATAAACGCCACTACATAAATCTCCGAATATAATTAGATTAATATTAGACTATATTTTGGCTTAAATATTTGCATTGATACATTCAATTTAGTAACATTTATTATATTTCAATTTCAAACTCCAAATCATGTTAACGTTGATATTGCAAGTTTGTTCTATATATGCAGGTATTTTTCCACCTTGATCTGATTTAGAGCGACGTACTTCAGTAGTTTGAATAGCCATCATCTTTCCTGTTACGTCTATAACCTTTTAACTTATTCACATTATTTAGTTTCTAGGTTCAAGTTTAATTCTTTAGTGTTTCTTTAGTCGGCGCTGTCTCAAGTTTGGCAACCGGTTCAATTACTGAAATATTAAAGCCATCTATTCTTATAATTTTTGCCTTGTGGTCTCCTCGTTCTAGAGCTTCTTGTTGACCTGCAACATGCCGTTATTAAAGTGCGTTCTTTTAGTTGAATGAATTGTTTTTTATAACTCCCCAAAAGCCACACTGGCATTACGAAGAATGCATTAAATAGGAGTTAAAGCTCTATTAAAAAATAGTAGTTTCAAAGCGTACTTTGTTACTACTGAATGCTTAAAACTTATGTAGCACAATGTTTCTAATTGTTTGGGTTAGTGAGAACACATACCTCTACTAAGTCCTTTACGTTGTTCAGGAGATAATTCTAATTTTTTGCCTTCTGATTGGAATTTGTAGATTAACAAGCCTAAAGCATTCCATGCAAAGAAAACGTACATTGCTGATAGTTTTTTTGTCCATTTTGTAGCTCGCTCTGGTGACTTTGGACTAAACCAAATTCTGGCGTGCTTGTGCCACCATCGAAACCAAGTCATTACGTAAAATGTATTTTGCTTAAAAAAGAACACTCACACCTAACACCACCACAGTTTAAATTTAAAGGCCGAAAAAAAAACGAGGTTACGTCGCTAAAAGTCCTTCAAAAACATCTGATCGAGGGTTACAGTAACAGAAGCGCTGATGCCACGCTAAGAAAATTCCTACTAGCTTAAGAAAATTTCTACACAGTCTAGATTGGAAAGTTTCATTTCCCTGCCAGAAAAGATACTCAAAAATAGTTTGTTTGTGGCAGATAGAATACCATTTTTTGGTGTTTTTATATGTTATTTCGTTTGGTGCATTACTGAGGGGTGAATATTAAATTTCGATCATTTATACTGTGCAGGAAGAATGCCAACTTTGAAACAATCGGTAAAGAAGCAAAGAAAATATTAAATTCAAAATTATTTTAAAAATCTAAATTCAAGGGCTGCTTTTTTTAACTTTGGACATTTGGGAAAACTGCTATATGAAATTGCGTTATTAGTTTTTCATGAAGAATTTTCCCTTATCTTTTTGCTTATCATTTCCGCACACCCTGTACATACACATAGATTTATGTAAAAATAAATAAAAGAAAGAAATAAAATAGTGCTTTTGTCTTCGGAATTGAACAATCAGTTCAGATGTATTTTTAATTTTTCAAAAAACCAGTAGCGTACTATTTTTTTCTCCAAAAATATCCACTAACATAGCGGCATGAACGCCACTGGTAAAAATTTAAAAATAATAAAATGATTGAAAATAAGCACTTCTTACAGCTTTCACTAAGTTTGAAGAGTTAAGTAAAGTTTAAAGCACTGTATTTCGCAAACGAAGCTGTTGCGACTTTTTGGATTTTTTTCGTATTTGGACAATGTCTATTTACCACTGAATTTACGGTACTTATTTCTGAGACACTCTGTATATATCGTGAGGTATAAACGGGTCAAAGCTGCAAGAAAAAGCTGCTATTAGTAAATACAGTTTAAAATGTTGCCCGGTGAGCCTGAAGCAAATTGAATGTTAGGAAAATAAATACCTAAATGGAATAATAAAATATAACTACTTCAAAACTGTACGAAAACCTTGAAAGTAGTAAGTTACAATTTACTTAGAATTGGTAAAAAAGAGGACGCTAGCATTTTCAAAAAACCGCTCAGGAACTCCGCACAAACCGCAATAAGAAAATCGCAAAAAACCGAACTATAAATTAAGCAAAAACCGCTATTTAAACTCCTCACAAGCCTGCAATATAAATTCTGCAAAAGCCGCTAGATAAAATCCGCTAAGCTGCACGTGCGAGCAGCATAAATGTTTGTAAAATGGAAACTACAACCCTGGTTGCCATCTACTACTACTGCTACAAAATAAATTGCCGTCCGGATCCAGACCGCTGCAATTCCCTAAAAGTTCGACTTTCTCAAAAAATAAAACGCCATTTAGTGGGTCTAATTTTTAAGAATAATAACCAGAGATTAGTCTCTCTAATAATCTAATCTCCGATATTACCAAGTCTGAATATAAGCTTGATCTGGATCACATACAGCCTGAAAGGCGCTGGACGGCAAAAAACTGGAATAGTCAGACGGATCCTGGCCGCTGAAATGACCTATAACGAATAGTTTGGCCAAAATACGATGTATAAGAGTGTTAAATTTGGAAAAATAGTAAGAAATCTAAAGGTGTAGCCCAGGACCACTTGCAGCCTCTTAAGGCGCTATCCGCTAGACCATCACAAAGTGATAAACATGATTCACATACCTTTAGGCACTTTGGTCTGGATTCTGGACTATTTTTATAGTAGTAGTAGTAAACATCTTTATTTCTAAAAAAGGCTATCGACCTATCGGTCTTTCTGCCCTTGTTTAATACATGTAGTCTTAATCTAAATAAAAAACAAATATGAAAATTCTCTTATACTATGTTAACAATATTATTAAATAAAATTCCAATGACAAGAAAAAATTATTTTATTGTCCACTAGTCAGTTGCGTTTGTAAGTGTTCGAGTAGCGTTGATGTAGGGAAACGGAAGCGGGATTGTCTGGTTGGTCTTGTAAGACAAAGGGGATTCAGTATGGTCCAATTGTAGGGGTTGTTTGTCATTTTGTCTGTAGATGTATGAGTCTTTCCGAGATCTTTGTCATGTTTATTTTTAAATTTAAAGACAATAATCAGTTTAATTTATAGCAGAAAAACACTCTTAGTTGGTTTAGGTTTAAACTAAAGGCATACTCTAAAAGGTGAGCAACTTGGTCTTCGAGAAGGAGGTGAGTAACTAAGCTGGAAAATTTCAAATTTAATTGGTGAAGATTTATATAAACAGTTTACGGCGAAAACCCTGACCATTTAATGTTGGAAAACTGACTGAACAGGATTTAAATGTTGAAACCTCGAGCTATATTCCTATTGAGAATACGAGAACTGTTTAATTTAGAGTGCAATTTACGGAAAAAGAAAAATAAATGACACAAATGGTCTCACACGACAATAAAAAGCGTAGTTCGCAGCAGAACGACACTAGTTTTATATTTATAATGTAAGATTTCATATAAAAACAGTCTAGTGTAGAAAACTCATGCATTCGCTATCGTATAATATCTGACTTTAAATTTAAATACAGAAATACATTTTGTAAATTTTAAAAACTCAATCCAAAATCCAGAAACTCCTTTGTCGTTCCTCGACGAAGAAATATTACATGCAACAATATCATAAAGTATAAAAATATATGAGACTAAAATCTATATCTACATGACAATCAGGGGCAAAGTGATGCCAAACTTGCCGAAAGCTGAATCGTGCCAGCTGGAAAGAAAAAAAAACATTCTTAGTTTAACGGAAACTTAGTCCAAATTCAAATTTTTTGAAATCGGCAAAGGTAACAAAGCGAATTAGAGAATGCCATAAACCTTCAGTTGCTCATTGAAAAACTAAACTCATTTCAAGCTAAGGGAGCTATAGATAAAAATCTGTCTTACCAGCTTTCTGCAAGCTGACGCGCCATCCTCCAATTTTCTGCCATTAATCCTCAAAAAGCTTAAGGAACCAACGGCCTATTCCGTTCGTTGCTACTAATAAACTGAATCTTTAGTCAGCTTTTTGAAAAACTCATGCAAAATGTAGATCTTTATCACATTCCGATTGTACCGACCTACCAAACTATCAGAATGATGATATAATCGTTTGCTTGATATAACTTCCTTTGTATCGGTCATGGCGTTAGTTTGATATTCGAACTCAGTTTTTTTCATTGTTGACAATGTAAAAAATTCCAGTTTATACGGCAATATTTTCAAATGCAGGTTTCAAGTTCCAACGCGTTTGGACGATCACCGTAAACAAACCAACTTTTTTGACCAAAGATAAACAATCCGTTCACATACGGCGCATTACATCTTTTTATTCTAAATTAAATACCTTTTGCTCGATTTTTACTAAACATTTTTCATTCATGAGCCCTTTCAGCTTGATATGTTGTGTGGATGCTGCATACAACACACAATCACAAACCATGTCATGATTTGTGAATGCTTTTATCTGCTCGTATCATTAAGAGCGATGGAATATTTAACTGTTTTTTTTTTACGCGAGCTCTTGGATTAGTCTTGGGCTTAATTTTGATAAAACTTTCAGCTCGTGCAACTTGATATATTGAGCAAAAGCGGCCTTAAGGGCAGATCCACATTCAAACCAGGTCATGATTTGTGAATGATTTTCTGTGCTCATAACATTAAGAGCGACGGAATATTAACTGGATTTTCATACGAGCTATCGAATGATTCTTTTGCTCAATTTTTCAGAAACTTTGGACTTTTTCAAATTGATTGATTGATTAAGTAATTTTTACAGCGATATATTTATTTGGACCTTTTTACGTAAATTTTTTCAAATAGTAATTGTATATGGATTTCTTAATCATTTTATTTGTTGCGTCATTATATCGATCGGGGTTTTAATTAGTGTTTATTTTAATTACTGTTACTTTATTTGAACTTTATTTTATTGAAATTTTCCGCTGCATATGAATATATTTAATTGTGTTGTTTAACTAGAGTTTCAGTGCATTAGGTTTCAATTAACAGTGCAATTAAAAATATTATGAAATGCTTGAAGCATTGGAACTTAAGCTGAAATCGTGGAGATTAAAAGGCAATTTAAATCTCCCGCCAAACATAATCGAAATAAAATAAGTTATGTTTTATCAAACGATAAAATTTTATTTATTCTACATGCAGCTTAAATTTGAGATTACTTTTCTTCAGGCACCCACCAGAACAACCGACAAACATCATTCTTAATACCATATTTTTTTTTATTACGAATTAAATATTAGAACAGAAAATTATTAAATTTTTAATATAATAAGAACCTTTAACATTAAGAATATAAAAAAATATTTCTCAAATACCAGGATTTGTTAACATCGCGGCAATTTTTTACTTTCAATTTGTTCGGGCACTTTAAAATTGTTATCAGCTGTTATTGTTGTGACACGTATCAGCTGTGGTAGTGAGTTCATAAAATAGTTCCCTTATCTTGTTAATTTTGAAGAAACTTTAATTGAATTAAACAGTAAGTAAGTTTTCGTGAAGTCTACACAGATGAAATACATCAATCTTCCAGTTATGCAGATGTTACAGCGCTTAAATAATATTGAATTAAATATATTTGAAAATCCACTCAATTAACGAACTCTCGTAGTGGTACCGATAACAAAGCTATTCAAATAAAATTGTTTTGTTTTAAAGCGATAAAGCTCTTTATGATAACTAATTTACTGTTTTGGAGTGGCTTTGGGAACATCGCCTTAAAAAGAAAGGTAATTTTGAAAAAAAAATGCAAACAAGTAAAATGGCGAACCAGACAAAAATTAATAACATTGAAGTATTGTCAAAAACTCAATTCAAAAAAAAATCTCCGAGAAAATAACAAAATTGCCAGTATTATGTTCATATAACTTTACAAACATAGCAACCAAAATGTGAGTACAGTAATTCATTATTGAACCATTAATTATACTTTCAAATGGGCCTCCTTATTTGGAAGAAAATCATACGAATTAAGGCAGTCTTCTTTTGCTTATTCCAAGGTCTGTTTGTTTCAGTTTTAGTGCAACATTCACTTAGTGAGCAATGGAGAACCTAAGCGATACTATCGAGGAAAATTCTAGTCAAAGTTTAGATACTTCAACCGAGTCTTTAAAGTCTGAGGAAACTGCCAGCTTTAAAGGTGATAACGACATTGGTGATAAGTTAGTTAGGTAAGTAATGTTCAAGTGTTATCCCAATATTATATCACATTCGTTGCATCTAGGTATGTGAGTCAGTAGGTTTCGCTTGCCTTATATTTTGATGGACCTTTGCGAAAAGAACTAATATTATTAGCTAGTTTAACTCCAGGGTGTCCAAAAATTAATTTTCTACGGGCCGGGTTTAGGACTCTATGACCAAAAATAAGTCGAAAATGAGTTATGTGTAAATTTCGAAAAGTTCCTCTTTGCGAAGTTACTGGCATTTTAAATATCTATCCAGCTAAGGATAGTTTATTTAGAATCAAACCATCCTGATCAAGACAGAACCCGACATTTTCTGCCCAAGATATTAAACGCCTAGAATTATGCAAATTCTTGCGCAAACATATTATGTACTTTTTTGGAAGAAATTCCTTTATTGGAACATCAAAGTATGATGAATCAACATGATGGAACGTTTGCGGATTGACACTCAAGTCCTTGGATCTCAACTCAATAGACCCTCGGCTTTGGCGGTTACTAGAAAAATTGCTGTATTAAAAGTCCTACCGAATAATAAAGACGTTATTGCCTGTATTTATGGAGCTTTAACTTAAATTGCACACGATACCATAGGTCATATTGCAAACATTTCGAAGATTTGCCGTGGTAGATTGTAATTCTATATCATCTGGTTTAAATTCGTTTTTACTTGGGTACTTGAAAAAATAGTTGCGATTTTAAAGACCGCCATAATTTCGCATAGAGGAACTTTTCGAAAATTTCACATACTTAAGTAAGTGATTTTCGACACCCTGTATTCTATTAGTTAGTTACTTTCCTTCCTCATTGTTGATAAAAACATTGAGCATTTTCAATGAAATTTTGTCTTGAAATCATTTACTGTCCAAATTAATATTTGTACTATAAGTACACATATTGCCAAATAAATAAGAAAAGCAGGCAAGTTTGTATTTTCTTGAAGAGTAATCACTCATTGTAAAATCAAACTTGAAAAACACACTTTTAAGCTTGCGTTTAAAGCTAAATAACTAGGAAAGGATTTATGTAACAATTTAGAAAGCGTCGTTTATCCAGTGCGTATCAATTAACATTTTCTAGATTATTAAGCATTGGGAATACAGGTGAAGTTGATTAGAAAACAATTCGAATGAATAGTTAGTGTTTTCAGCCAGTTTGGGAGTTTTATAAAAAAATAATCAGTGACATTTAAAAAGACAACCCAGACTCAACGCGACTTCTACTGCACACAAAAAACTTGACAAACACCATCAACAACATAAACTTAACCAACGAGCTGGGATCCGACCACCTGGCTATTACGTGTTAACATAGACTTACAACATACGCAACCTACCTCCAATACACCTCCTATAGAGAAAACTTAAACCTAACAAAGACTGACATAGACAAAGTGAAACACATATACATGACTACATCAATCACAAGCCAGCACATTTCAATAGAAACCATACAACAACAACTTTCACTAGCCATAGGAAAATTTAGCCCGGAAATAAAAAATGCTTTCTACCGACATACACTACCCAAATACATACTGAGACTAATAAAACATAAGAGAGAATTGTATAGACTATATACAAACACTCAAATAACGACCTAAAAAAGACAATGAACCAACTTAACAGAAACATTAAAACTATGATTGGACAATACCGACAAGACAAATGGCTAGAAGCATGTAAAGAAATACAGAAGGACAAAGGCAAAACATACTGGCGAAAAATTAAGAAACTGGCGCAATACAGGAAGACTGGCACTACTGACACAATTGACGAAAACGGAATAGAACGCTACACAGACAAAGAGAAAGCGGACGCATTCGCCAGACACTATCAAAGGGCCTTCAGCACATCGACAAACCCTAACTTCGACAATGACAACTGGAACTTGATCAACGACTGGTACTTGAACTATTTTAACAACTCACCAAACTATGCCTGCACACTGATCACAGACACAGAGTACGATGAAGCCCTAGCGCACATCAAGAACACTGCACCGGGGAAAGATAAAATTAAGGCAAAAGTCTTGAAAAGCCTAACTCAAGAAACACACAAACTGATCCTAACTGAATTGAACAACTGCATCACAAATGGCAGAATCCCAGAAACATGGAAAAACGGCTTAATAATCCCTATACCCAAAAATGGACTGGACAATACACAACCGAGCAACTACAGACCAATTACACTACTTCCAGTACTAAGCAAAATTTTTGAATACATAATAAAGCAGCGGCTTGAAAAAGTGATTGGAAAATATATACCTACCTACCAATTTGGTTTCAAACAGCATCACTCGACTGTTCATCCGCTCTTTATTTTGGCCAACAATATACAAACTACCCACCTAACTGACAGAAAGACAGCTTGCCTGTTTATGGACATTAACAAGGCTTTTGACAGTGTCTGGCATAGAGGCTTACTATACAAACTATACAAACTACACACACCAACATATCTACTACACACCATAAAGAACTTACTAGAAAACAGACAACTACAAGTACGAATTGACAAAACACTGTCATTTTCTTTTTCCCCTGAACAAGGGCTCCCTCAAGGATCCCCGCTCTCACCGTTTCTCTACAATATATACTGCCATGACATATACAATTACAACTTACCAGACAAAAATCAAATCGACAGATCGGCATACATATTACAATACGCAGACGACACGGCACTTATTGTACCTAATTCACTCAATGAACGTTAATGAAACGCGCTATTTATGTTTTTAAATTGGCCCTTATATTTTGTGTTTTAGTTTTATTTTTTGTAATGTATGTTTTTGGATCATGCTTATCCTTATCCATTTGGCACCTATTTTGGTTTTTTTAAATCACAGGAAGAAAAGTGATGAAAAATAGATTCATTGAATTTCCCCCAATGCTTTACAAGTTTCATTCTAAATCTCTATTCGTTTTCTTGGTAGGTTAATCCTGGAATAAAATATAACATTCTTTATTTAAAGTTTTGGTATTTTCAATTTAAATGTTTGTAGTTTTTCAATGTACATTCTAATAGTCATAGGATATTTTTGATATTGCTTTCAACAGTTCAGTTTAAAGACATCTGAGCATTGAATAAGTAAGTAGTCTACAACAATACAAATTTGCCTTGTGTTTGTTCACGATAAAAGGAGCAAATGTGTAAAATTTTGGAGAAACAATTCTGGGAAAGCTCTCCGACATGTCAATTAGTTAACTAAATGTGTATTATTTGCAATTTAAATTTTGCATTACATTAAATGATGCAACGTCATTATTTTTTTTTAAATATGATTTATATTTGCTATTAATTAAATTAAATTGTATCAATTTTTCTTCATTAGCTCTATTACATTTCCACCGACGCATTACTTTGGAAGAAAATTAATTTGTCTGAGAAAGAACATATTGATGAAGTGGGTACTTATGGCACAATGAATCAACAAAAAGTATATTTTATTTAACGAAACTCGAAAGAAAACTTTATTTAATCGACCGCCAATGACCAGATCTACTGTTCGAAAGTTAAAATTGAGCCAACATTTACTTAAAAAAGAAATAAAACAATTGTCTAAAGATTCGAAGCTGAATATTATGCTCAGAATGCACGCATCTCATACAAACATTAGCGCAATAATTAGAACTTCTTATCTATTATTATCGTCTTAAAAATACTTAAAAGTATCTAATTATAAGAAAATATCAGCTGAGACAAGAATTATTGGAAGGCAACAAAACGAAAGAACAGCAATTTCGGGCCCTTAGAGTATTAAATAAAAAAATTGTCGGACACGTCAATTTTCTTGTCCAGTGCGAAAACGTTTGCATAATATGAGAAATTAAATTTTTGGCACATAATCCATTGACGAAACTTTAAACGAGGAATGTTATTTAAATATCTTTGAATCTACAGGATCTTTAGTCACCAAACACAACATATGGTTTCAGAAAAACGGAGCATCATTATTTTGCTACCACTTTTCAACAATTTCTTGGCAAAACATTTTCCAATAAATACTTTGATGGAGAGCAGTTGATTGATTCGATCTTTTCTTATGTGGTTAAATACATTTTTTAAATCTAAAGTTCACGTGAATAAAATAAATCAAATTTAGTATTTTAAAGACAGAATACGACAGGAAATTAGAATAATGCCTCCAGAGCTAGTTGGAAATATTAAAAAGGAATAATCTATAAGCAAAATAGACATCGAACTATTTATTACGTTATTAAAAGAAGCAAACTATGCGTTGAAATTACCAAAAGTATTAAAACTTTATCGAAGAGTCTAAAATTTGGCTAATATACAAGGAATCCAATAAAAAAAACGATAAAAACGTATATCAGATTTAAGTCTGTTTTCACAATTTAAACTGCTAGTTAGAAATGTTAATGTCCGAGCGCTTTTCACATAATTAGTCTACTAAACTTTAAATGAATTTGGGCCTTTCATCGTGTTATTTCACGCACTGTACATGTGGAACATTTAAAACATTATTAAACCACAATTTACCTGCAGTGAAATCTAGTTACAAATATGAAACACGATTTTATTTGTAAAGTTATTGTTCCACTTTATTTTTAATTTATTTTGGATCGCAGAGTACCATAAGATAAAACCATTAATTTTCAAAGTGAATTAATTATTCAAATATTTCATATCATTAGAATACTACAATTCTTGGAATGTATACATTAATTTGATTTTGCATAATGCGTGGGACATCGCATATTTCCATTCAGAAATGGAATATTATTACTGTACAATTTGCATTTGACCGTTTTGCGTCTAGACGCCTCACATTATTGGTTATTCATTTATATAAATGATGTTGACTATTTTTTATTCCGTTCTACATATTTTATCTTTATCCTCGTTTCTAATTATCTGTTCTTAACGTTGTCAATACAGCCATTACCAGAACGGTTTGAGGGTGGTAGATAATCAATCTGATTGGACTTCCATTGTCTTAAACTTGTTTAATAATCATAATCAGAATTCGAATCGTACTGTCCGGTACCTCCCAACCGAAACGTGATTATTAACGGTCTTTTTAAGACAATGGGAAGAATTCCAATCAATTTTTTCATTTAATGGCCATCATTATCTCTTTATGAAAAATTCTTTACTACTATCACAATACGTGTTTCAATGTTGAGCTGACACATACAAGTGATATGCATTGTGTCCTTGTGCGCTTCTTGCGTAACACTGCGTATTTATGATTTATAAACAAAAAATATTTGAACACGCATTTATGCACCTGTTTGAATTACCTGCATAGAGGTATGAGATACAGATAAGAAGGAAAATACTTAGAAGTTTTTAGATGTAAGAGTTTGTTTCTTGAATCAAGCTAAAGGTCTAAAGCCGCGTCCAGACCTAACGAGCCGAACCCAAGCCGAGCCTGAGCTGCGGCATATTCCTTTGATGTTTCGTCAAAACAACAAACATCAAAGGACTTTTGCCGCGGCTCATTACGGCAAAAAAGGCGGACGATTAAAGACCATTATGGTCTTTAATCGTCCAGAATCTTTAACAAAACACCTGCATGCATTTTCTTCCAAAAATAAAGAAAACGTGAATATAGGTTTAATATAGGTTTTTTTACCTAGTGTGGGGCCACTTTTAGTATGTTTAGTAGGTTGTGTCTACCCTTTTCATTTCAGGCAATTGCACAAATGTAATGGAAACACATGGTCTGAATTTGAGAATATTGGAAACCCTGGATTCAATCCTGATTTTAACAAATCCCAGCCCCAACCCAACGAAACCGTCCTGCATGTCTGCGAATCCCTCAAGAACCTTATTCAGAGAGATGCTAGTGAATCTTTCAGGTTACTAGACATTTATTTATGTTTTGTTTTATAATCATAAACACTGGTACAATGCAACGAATCCCCCAGGCTAACTATTTACAAATTTAGTCTTGCTATTGATGAAAAAAAAAAGAATTCCCTAAATATCAGCTACTAAAAATAGTACCGGAAATGTGTTCGCTGTTTACCCTACAGTATCTGGTTTATTTTCGTTTATTTTGTATCAAGGACTTTCGGGAATATAGAACTCCGTTGTTTAAGCTAATTTATAATAAATTTCTTCGGCGTTTCAAATTAAGTGTAAAAGGATATCAATATTTTACTTATAAATCCTATAATAAAATTTAAAAATCCTCTTAAGGATTAATTTGAATATCAACCAACTGGCGCGATTGAACGCAGTAAATTTGGATTTAATTAATTAATTTTTGCATTGTTTGCATTGTTTCAATGTGCCCAGGATGTTACTTGAAAGTAAATGTTGTTACATCACTTCATTGTTATGTTCTTCAATCAATCATTATTCGCAAGTTTATTGAACTGTAGGCGAAGAACTGTTAGCTTAATATCCGATGAGACAATTTTGATGAAGGCGTTCGAAATCCCGTTTTATTTATTATTTTTTTTTAAATCGTTAACATATAATGATTGTTATCAGGCAATTTTTAGCAAATTTATTTGTTTTTTATTACATTTCTTGATAAGAAGCACTGCATGTCCTTTCCCGTTATCCTTAATTATTTCCTAATTTCCTCTACGCATTGGTCTTTATTTTGCCTCTTTTGAATAGAACTGAATCGATAGCTAGTCAAATATAAATTGATATTCTTAACTATGACATGCCATTATTTAAATGAAATAACCTGATGTTTTATAGATTCTGCTGGTATTAATCACATATTAATATTAGCAATTCGTGACGAATTACTCTGCGTGTGTGATTGTAATTTTATGCAAAAACTTCCAGCTATGATAAAGCATTGACAAAACAAGGGCAGGAGTTTTTTCCCGAACTCTTCAGTTCGTTTCGTGCGTTTATGGTAAAAAGTTTTATAAAGGGGGACTGAGTAGGAATAATTTTTTTTGGGCTGTTTTAAAATTATTTTTTCATATGATTTAAGTTGCATTGATAATTTATTGAAAAACCAAGACTGCATGAGTTGTCCTATTTAAACTGTAAATTTGCATAGTTTTAATCGTGTTTATTCTTTTCAAACATCGAATCTATGAAATATGGATGCGTCCTATTTTCTGTTTGAGGCAATTGATAGCATTTATGTATATTTAAGCTGCAGTCGCGGGTATGCAATTTTCCATGCTCCACTTTTGCTGTAAAGTATCTAATTATATACACTTTTTAATATGGATTTACTTTATAACATTGAACTCAATGTTTTTTCCAATATAAGGACTTTGTCCTGACATTTGCACATTATATGCAGAATGTGCTAGAAGACGTTAAAAATGTGCTTTCTCCGCTTAACAGAGTTTTTTACTTGCAAAAATGGTACAAATTCTACAAAGTTATTCGTGTCGTTCAAGATATTTCATTTAGGGTAATTGTGGTAGTAAATTCTTATTAGCAGTGGAAAACAGTGTTTTATTTATCTTGAAATGTTATATGCAAATGCTCAACAACTTTCATCGGAAGTAAACGATGATACTGTAAATCTATTTCTATAAAATATCTACTGCATTTCCCACATGTTCGATAAAAACAACTTCTTGAATCTGTTTCAAACAGGGACAACCCGTATAGTATATCACATTTGAGCGCTCAACCGTACAGTTTCAGCCACTCCGCGTAATTTATTAGGTAATAAACAGACAGGCCACGGACTAATATTGAGTCAGTCGAAGAACATCAGTTTTCCTGAAAAGTTGTGAATTTTTTCTGTTGCGGAGTTTTGCCGCGCGCTTTTTTTCGTGTTAAAGTTTACGGTTTTATTGAGACTGAGCCGACTGAAGAAGTGTTAGGAATAGATCTATTCTCATTAATCCTGTTAAATTGTAACTGATTGTGTTTCTATTTTGCCGAAGAGTATCTGTTTAAAAGAGTTACTTGAATTATGCGAAGTGAATGTAGTTTGGTGTTTGTAAATGGTGATGTTTTCACAACTGAAATGTGTCCTTTGTTCTTATTGAAGAATTAGAAATTTTCTGATCTTTATTTGTTAGTTTAATTCTACACCTAAATAATACTGTTTCTGGGCCTAATATAAAATGTGATTTTGGTATTGTCAGAATTCATTTTCAATCAAAGTGGTTTAACATAACAGGTATAAAAACATTTAGAAAAAAACATTCATTAGTTCAAAAGTGAACTTCCAGTTTATTAATTTGTTGCTTTTTCTTGCTAAGGTATTTGAAATTATTTTAATTTCTCATTGTCGATAAGTAAGCGATTAGTTATGGTGTATTTCTGAAGAACAAGGAATCTAGAAAATTTAAAAAACATGCTACAGTTCAGCTGTCGTTATTGACTGCTCTAAAAATAGCGCTCCTTATGCATATAATTATATCCTAATGTCCTTTCTGAAAAGGTTTTACCACTGAAAGGGAGTATAACAATTCCTACTAATTAACGATCTAGTTCTTGAATCGTTCTTTTACAATTCAGTCCTTATATTGTGGGTCTTGATGAGTCAATTTTTGGAACGTTTCTCTCTATTATTAGCTAGTTTTAGGTATGATGAACTAAAGTAAAATTAGATACTAATTGGAAAAACTTCGTTGAATTCATATGCATTGTAAGGCTTTCTGGTCTTCTGGTAATTTCTTTGTCAAGTGTCAATTTTCTATTGCTTTGTTGCATAGCTTGAAATATTTTTTATGATTTGATTATTTCGATTCTTCAGTAATCTGAGACAGATATCTAACTACGGCTTAATGGTAATCGATTCTATACTAGCTAGCAGGATCATTTTATAATCAATTGTCTATTAAGAGCGGTTTTGGCTGCATGCTTTGCAGCTATTAAAACTGAGCGCACTGTAATTGAACTGCATCCGAGATTAGCTGAGTAATAGAGGCAGAATGTCTATGTTTTACCCAAAACAAGCGGAATTGTTTCAATATGTACCATGCATACAAACTAGTTGTTTTCTTCCTAAATGTTAATCATCTTTTTTCATTGGTTGGACTATTGGCAACTCCTTATTTTTCATGCCTTATTCCGCGTCAAACTGTTTGTAACAGCTTTGATTTATGCCATATGTGTTTTTAATCATTAGTGAACGTGTAGAGAAAGTTTGCAGAATGAACGTATAAAGAAACAGAACAGATTGCAATTTGACAGGAATTCTTCAATATGCGTTAATGATTTTGCTAATCTATTTTGATCTGATGAGTAGAAAGTCATATGAAGCACGAACAGCAGAATCCTAGTTAGTTGCTCATGATTCATAAACTCAAAATATGCCTTGAAACCGAGAATGTTTTATTTCTTGCATTTCATTGTAAATTTCAAGTGACGAAGTCTTAATAATCCCGAGTTTCTAAAAATACATTGAGCTTCAGCTGAGAAGCTTTCGGTTCAGACTATTTGTACACAATGAGGTAAGTGTCGACATACAGTCTGATGATTATCGTTTAATTCGGCATTTTTGTCAGCAAAATTTTATTTTTCATGTTGTTGTTTTGTAAAGAAAGTAAGTGAAATTATACAAATGATTAAATTTACATTGTCCCGCTATCGTGCCAAGCCCAAAACGAACTGTGTTTTTTTTGCACTTATTTTGATCCTTATCTACTTCGAAACGAACAACTGGTAGCATTAATTTAACCATTAATTAAAGGTATTGTGGCGATAGGTATAGCAACATAAAAAAACTGGGTTACTGCGGTCTGCAGGCTTGTGTATGATTCATAGATTTTGCGAAACAGATTGGCTGCCAGGAAAAGGCAAATTTGCAGTTTACTGAGAAATGAAAGTAAATATCTATTTGTTCTAGATATTAATTGCATTTTCCATCAGCATAAAATTTAAAGAATAATTAGTGCAATTATGAAGTTTTACATATTTTAATTAATCATTTTCTTCTGCCTCCAAATCGCCAACGATTTTTTATTTTATTCTTTAAATTGTTTAATACCTTTGTTTTATTCTGCAGCTGCAATAATCCAAAAGAAATTCCTGGGTTCCAGTCAATTTTATTTTTGTTATTTCCAATATGAAACAGCCATACATACAAACTGATGATGGTGGAGAAAGACACCGAAACGTATTTGTAACATTTTAAATAATAAACAATAAAATTGACTGGAACCCAGGATTTTCTTTTGGATTAAGTTGAAATACAGTCAGGAAAATATACACAGTAGCTGCAATAATGTTTTCTTTAATTATTATGAAACCCTTACCGTACCCACTACGTGTAAAAGCAGTACAAATTATTTCAGGCTTTAATAGATCAAATTTAACAGGCGACAAACTCACAGAAGAAAAATTAACAGAAATATTCATATAAACATGTGTGTGATTTGGAATGACAATTATTTATTTTCAATCCTCATTTCATCATCTACATGAATTTGAGAGAAATCTGGTTGTAAAACTGGATTCTTGATTATTTATGTATGCGTAAAATATTACCAACATTGATTCTCGTTTCGCGATAAGAAAAATTATTTTAACGTTCGCTAGTTTTAACAAGAATGTAAGTGATCTCCGGATGAAATTCGCCAATTTAATGTTATTTGAATCATATTGAAAACTTCCTCCATAATACAAAATTGTGCTAGGATTATAGGAAGTAATTTTTAAATGGCGAAGTTTGAACTTTCGAGGTTTAAGCGACCTTATGGTTGACCTCTATCATATTTCATAACTGGCTTCAAACAAATAAATCAATTATCAAAGTAAATCTTCTGCTTTTCTTGGCCTTATCAAATTTTTTGCATTCCACTGTATATGTTTGTTAAATACTTTAAAAAGTTGTATTATTTTCATGTTCTTATTGATGAAAAATGTGCACTTTGAATATGTTTTCCAGTTCGTCTATTTTACCATACGAACCCAGCATACCATCTGACCAGTGGCTCTTAGGAGGCCAATTGGGTTCCAGAAACGCCATTTTAGTATTCAAGAGTTCTGCATTAGCCAGTCCTACCATTAGGTCAAATCAGGATAAACCAGGTCATAAATTACACGTGACTTATAAGGTACTAATATTATTATTTTTATTAATATAATTAAAATATAATTTGTCTTATTAACCCACATTTATTTTGCGATAGTTTTTACTTTATGTTTTCACGAGAAGTACCTCTCTAGGTGTTACAAGCTGAAACGAAGTTATTATCGAAACTACTAGACTGTCATGGAATTGCTGAGGTTCCACCGAATTCAACTGATTTTAATTTGTTATGGACTGGTTCTCATCCAAAACCGGGTAAGCTTCTCAATATTTTATCAGAAATGCCACGAAAACACAGCGGATATTTACTGTTTTCATTTCACTCCCAACTGATTATAAAAATTATTTGCCATCTAAAAAGAATATGCATGTATAGGTCTGAAAACACGATATTATCTACGTACTCTGTAAATATCATTATATCATATTATTGATTGGTAAACCACAATTACGGTAATATGGTATAAACCGCAGTCATCCACAACAGTCCTATCAATTTTCCCAAGCTTATATATTTCGCTCGAGCGCCTCTGTCCATTGAATAAAGTTGCATGCTTCAATAAGCCAGCAAATCAAAACTCTAAATAATAAAGTGAAATAAAATTGATTGTGAAGAAGGCAACGTCATTCTATAGAAAAGCATTCAATTTATCAATATGGTATAGACACGACAACAAATGCGATGCGATTTTAATCGCAGACGTTACAAAACTGTAGTTTAATTATACGTTTGCGCTATGAGTCAATTGTTTATTTATGTAACTCCCTAGGTAATCTACACTTTAATGCTTTTAATAACAATAAGACAATTGCAATTGTTTGACAATTAAAGTTTACGTTTTGTGAGCACAGATAAGAACGTTTCTATCCTGAAGATGAATAATGACTTAAAACAAATGATGTTGTATCTTGAGGGTAATAGTACAAGGGCTTACAAATTAACTATACTTTTCACAAAAACTCGTTTAAAATTCCGCGAATTTCAAAAACGAGCGAAATTATTGTGCCACAGGCTTGGGATTTTTCGACAATATTGAAGAATTTTTATCGAATAATAAATAAATATGGTTTTTATTCGGTTCCGGATTTTCTCTATATTTTAGTCGATTACGTGTTTTCCAATTTCTCAAAACTTGGGTTGTTTCTGATGTTTGCGTTAACAACTTTAGAGCTGAATTGATGCATTTATTAATAAAATATTCATATTCAACAATGCAAAACAGGATGTTTAAGGATTTGTGGTGATAAAAGCAAGAAATTATTTTTCAGCAGTAAACCAAAGAACTTATTTTAGTTTACTTGGAAAGACATGATTTAGTTAGTTTGTTGATAATGTTGAGAAATTTATTTTGGGCGACATTGATATGGATGGGAACCCTTGAGAGGACCAAAAGATAGTTGATTCAAGAGCGCCAGAAGGTGGTAATTTGTTTTAAGCAAATATAAAAACCCTTATAATTGAATTTTATTTTCCATTTTGCAAAAAACTGATTTTTTGTTGTAATTTGCCATTGTTTTGTCAAATGCGTTATCACTGAATAGCGGCTTAATTTACAGGATACTTTTGATATTAAAGATTTTTTTCGTCGTTGCAATCTATCGATCTATTGGATCGTTAAAATTTTTTTCGAACCATACGAACCTTTTCCTTATTCTTTTATGAATGTACTTGAATTGTGCAGCGCCATAAAGACAAGGGCAGAGAAATTTAATTTCTCTAAAAGCTCTGCCAACAATAACTTTTAATTCTTGGCAGTGAAACTTGCATTTTGTCAGGGTTATTCATGGCCGAAGTTGCCGACAAATATTCGTTCTGCAAGTAATAAATTTTACATTAAATTGCTTTTAGGAATTCACGTTAGGTGTTACTACCATGCCAGTGCTATTACTTTTTTTATTAGCCATAATATGATAGATTAGGGCAGCATTTAAATAATCGATACGCCACTCTTTTCTAACAAAAATTGTAAGCAAGACAGAGGTTTTTATTTAATGTTATTTTTGGTTTTAGTTTATTGTTTTGATTTTGTACTATTTCACTTAAAGGAACCCTAAGAACTTTAGCACCGCATCAACGAGTAAATCACTTTCCAAGATCGTACGAGTTAACTCGCAAAGATCGTCTGTACAAGAACATCGAAAGAATGCAACATCTAAAGGGCCTAAAACATTTCGATTTTATACCACAAACTTTTGTAATGCCTACGGAATTTAAGGACTTGTGTTCTACGCATCATCGAGTGAAAGGGCCGTGGATTGTAAAACCTGTTGCGTCCAGCCGGGGAAGAGGTACGTTTTATATTTTAAAAAACTAACTCTATACGGTAATTAGTTGATTGACTCAAGGGCATGACTTTAAAGAAATTTTATGCAAGTCATTTCCTTCAGCAGTTTTCATTTGTCTTATTGTTTCGAGGTAGGTGCAAAAAGGAAGCGAGGGTCGTTTAGTTAATTGTTTGATTTATCCGTTTTACGGTCCTTTTTCATTAATCTTGTTTAATTATTTTTACCAGTTCAAGGAATACATATTTATTTAATCGGATAATTGGTAATGTTTTTAAAGGAATTTTCATTGTGGAGTCCCCTAATCAAGTGCCTCTGGAGGAACCAGTTGTGGTTGCGAAATACATTTCGAATCCCCTTTTAGTGGCTGGTCACAAATGCGATTTGAGACTTTACGTTGTTGTTACGAGTTTTGATCCATTGATTATTTATATTTACGAAGAAGGTAATATTAATAACTAATTTTGGAATAATAACTTTAAATATAACACATATTACATTCAGGCCCTGTTACTTCATCTCCGATAATTGCTTCATAATTGAAGCTATAGGAGTAATCGGCCTTATAACTGCTCTGGTGTGGAAGATAATGAACTTTTGCAGGGTATTTTAAATGCAGATGATTCCTATAGTTATTTTTTTCCGAAAACAGCGACAGTACTTGTTGTGGATTTATGTATGAGAACAGTCACTTTCCTACTGATTCTTTAGTAGATAAAGCCGTCTGGAGACCAAGATAACAGGGTCTTTCTACTCATAAACCTTTATCAACAATAATTAAGCAGATTTAATGCTTTCACTAATTTAATATTTTTCTCAAGGCAATTATTTCCAAAATGCACATAAACCGTATAATTCCTTACTAACATCATTTAGGTCTGGTGAGATTTGCCACTGTGAAATATGACTCTAGTCACAAACAATTATGGAACCCGTGCATGCATCTCTGCAATTACAGCATTAACAAGTACCATAGCGATTATGTAAAGTAAGTATTTAATACTTCATTATTTAGTGGATGGGCTATTAATTTTTTGGGATATAAATTTGAATAAAACAATTATTAACCGAAACAACTTGTTGAGAAATGGAATGTTGATAATCAATTAGATTTTTAGATCAATTTTGCTATTGTTATGAGTAGCTAGGGTTAGCAAAATAATAACTACATTTACTCATATCGATAGTCGGTTATGTTGTTAGCGCGTAAACTTGTAAGAAGTTTATTATGGGTGATTTTTTTGTTTTTCGTTGGACATGATTTTATTAATTTGGAGCTTAGTTTTTAGAATAAAATTCGTTTTAGATCGGATGATCCTAGTGCGGAAAACGTTGGACACAAGTGGACTTTAAGCGCACTCTTACGCCACTTAAAATCGGAAGAAAAAGACACCACACTGTTAATGTCCCAAATTGAGGATATGGTTATTAAAGCCGTTTTATCCTCTGCTAATTCTATTATTTGCGCTTGGAAAATGTTTGTGCCACATCCGAATAACTGTTTTGGTAAGAGTCGAGCTCTATTTATATGGAAAAAAAATTATGGCTTTGATACATTTAGAATTGTACGGTTTCGATATCCTGATTGATTCCAATCTGAAACCATGGTTGCTCGAGGTGAATCTGTCGCCTTCATTGAACTGTGATAGTCCACTGGATGTTAGACTAAAATCTGCTATGTTAGCAGACTTGTTAACTCTTGTGGGGGTTCCTGCAGTTGATCCGATTTTAAGACCCACCAGTACTGTAAATTTAACCAAGGCCAATTTGGGATTGAAAATGAAACTTAGTAATGTGAGTTGTTAGATGACATTTTATTAACATTTTTTAATGTGAATTATTTCGTTTTTCAGTGTCGTCGAGTACATTCAGCAGATGGTCTAAGCAATGCTTCATTATCAAAAAAACAATCTTCGACAAGACGAATTTCTTCAGCCTCTCTACAACCCACCCCCGAAGAAACTAGAATTATTAAGAATGCACAGGCCCAGTTTGATAGACGCGGCGGATTTGTTCGTATATTTCCTGCTGTGGATAGTTGGACTAGATATGCCCAGTATTTAGGTAAACATTTTACACGATTTATTCAGTATGTATGTTTTATTATTGTTTAATATCGATTATAAATTGTTTGTTAATTTCGCATTCTAAATATATTTTTAAAATATTTCAGACCCTGTCACCGGAATTCCAATATCTGGCATAGTTTCAAGCTCCTACAATGTCACAAATGCACATAACTTCAATATGTCTTTATATTCTCATTTGTTCCCTGATATGCCGGCCAGAGTCAATAGATCTAACGAAAAACAACAAGCCCGCGCCAAGTTTTCATCGCTGGATAGAAAAAGAGAGTCATCTTTTGACAACAACACATGTAGGTATTTCTTCGAACTACAAGTAAGTCGATACATACATTAGATGTTACCGTAGTTTAGCTTTCAAGGACACTTTTATAAATCAGCATTAATATTTGATTAATGGTTTTTAAGTATATTGTTATTTTCAGTTCCGCCGAAAATGAACGGCAGACAGGACAGGTATGAGAGGGCATTAAGCAGAGGTCATAAGCAGGCCTTAGTTTTATGTAAAATTACCAAGGAATCGCAAAGTATAGAGTTACGAAAGAAGATTATCGATATGCTGAAATGCGGCAAGAAAATTACGTAAGTGATCTGTGAGCAACGCAGTTTTAATGTACACTTTATTATTTCCACAATTTCAATTAGCAGTTTGATTTTATTCAATAGCCTATAGACATATTTATCCCTATTTCACACAGCTCAAAAATAATTACACGGAAACCCAACCAGTTGCTTTCATAGCAAATTATATCTTATTTTAATCTTAGTGACATGTTTTAGACAATGTGAAGCGAGAAAAACATTCAGTCAATATTTGGTTTGTGTGCTGAAAAAGATCGTTAGCGCACCAGATCAGGACGATCATGTAGAAATCGTTTTGAAGTTTCTGCAAAAAGCCTCTAATTATTTGAGAACACCATATAGTGTTAAGGTAAAACCTTCGTTCTTCGTCTTTTGCAATAATAAACAATAACGTATCAAAACAGTCTGGCTTTCGCGGATTTTGCTTGAAAATTGTGATTTTTTCTGGCTTCTAAGCCATCGTGGAAGGAAGAATTGGAAGAAATTATTTTCTACGACGGCCTAAAAGCACGAAAAGTTGACCAGATTCAAGCAACAAAATAGTAGTAGTGCGTTTATTAAATAAAATGTTCTTCCTGATAGGCCCCGAGTACAAAATTGGAAACCAAAGATAGAGCAGCAATAGTTGCAAAGCAATTGAATGACTTTTTGTATCTTTACAATAGAGAAACGGACATGTTTGTAGATAAGTCAGAAAAACCGAGCCAAATACCCAAAGATTTGTATCAAGAGTTCCTGGAGCATGCCCGGTAAGCATCTTACCTTTAATTTAAAAATAACTATCGGATTTGGAATAATTCCATTGCAACTGGTGAATAAGTAAATAAAAATATGCTGGTTTTTTATTGTTAATCCCCACGATTCATATCACTCGATCTGATTGCAAATCTAGATAGAAATCCTAAGAAAATGTTTCTATTTTCAGAGAATGTGATTTAGAAGAAGTTCTTATTTATCAGACAACTCACGTAGTGCCAAATTATAACGCTTCTCCGGGTTTTCAAGGTGTACTTAAGTGTATACCGAACGTCTCAAAGCAATATGGAATTAAACCACCGTACAAGCAGAACAAACTTGCGAAAGTTAAAGTTGCAGGTAGTTCGTGATATGTAGATGATATATTTTGTTCCAATGATAAAGTTCACCTTAAACGTAATTGCTACGCTAGCGCTTTAGAAGAGAGCTGCATATTTATTTTTTTACAATTGCATTTGAGATGACCCATTTTCTGACAAACGCAGGCAATTAAGAAGCAAGAAAATTAAGTATTTTTTTAGTGATAAGGTAATTTTTGTAACGTATTTTTGTACTTATTTTTCACCACAATAAAGTAGGTTTGATGTTACTTTTTCGCTGTATGATGATGTTTTCGTAGTGAGTTTAGGAAGTCGGTCCGAAGCGTGCTTAACTTAGCGCTATGTTACTTTTCTAGTATGAATTTTCTTCATACTTCTGTGATATACGTACAACTACATTCAAGTTATTAGTGTGTTATTTTGTGTATATCATCTTAGTAAAAAGTAATCGTCATCTTTAGTATTTTAATTCGTTTTTCAATTCGACTTTGAACATCTTGCATCTTGAAGTGTTGTAATGGAAATAATTTATAGTAGATATGATAAATTAATATACTATAATTGCAGTTGGTTGTTATGGCTCTTGCTTACTTTTGTGCTTTATATGTTTTGATTCAAGTGAGTGGAGTGCCTATGAATCAGTGAAACTGAAACTGTGAAATAAGATATTATTTATGCCAATCGTGGTGTTGAAAAATTCCGTGATTTCAGTACATACCAAATATGGATTAATCAAAACTAAATTGTCCTTAACGACATTTCAATATATGGGCATAAGTTGGCAGCATCATGAACGCTAATGGTTCGTTGGACGCTAAAAATGCAGATTATAGATTCTTTTGGTTATTGTGTTATATTCCATACCTGGTAACTTGAAATATTTTGAAATTTTAGTTGGAACTATAGTATTCCACTCTTGAAATGTGTTATTCATTTACAAAGTACCTACATTTTCCCATTATTAAAGCTGTTTTTAATTTATGTTATAATTTATTCCTGTTTGTTTGCTCAGTATTTATTGCTATATTTGTTTTATTATGTTTTGTTATTTCTTTGCTTTCATAGGCTAAAGATTGTTTATTAGAAAAAATTAGACTGCATAGGGCGAAAAAGTAAAGACGATGAATAACATTTGAGCCAAAAGTTTAAATGGAGAGGTTTTAAATAGGCAAAGAAGTACAATTTGTTCGTCGTTTTTTTCTCAGTCGCCCTGTTTATAAAATACCTAATGGCCATACCAATGCCAGTTCGGTAGATAGCTTGAATTTGATAGTGTTGTTTAAAACCTTTACTTAATTTGTTTGAATAAAAGTTTTCGTCTTGCTAGTTGCTGTTTTATTAACCATTAGAGAGTCGGAGAGTTATCCGAGATAAATTAAGGGAATTAGAAAATTGAGTGCAGTAAAGTAAAAGTGTTTTTCACTTAATGAAACCCACAGTGACAAAAAGAAGCAATCAATCAAAGGACAAATGTTTTTTAATACAATATAGAGTTTTACAACTTTCCTCAATTTACAAATTACAAAAGAAAATAGCACAAAACGCAGTTAGTGTCTTATAAGACTATGTAATAAAGCTTTTTCCCACTTTACTCTGTTTGGATATAGATTCATGTCCGAGAAGCACTTCTGAAACAAAGCACACTCATACCCGTTGAGGGAATAATAAAAATTAATTTTGCCGATATTGAAGTAACTTTTTATATTTTTCAGATTATTTATTTATGTAATTATTATCTTTAAATTATTTTACAGTTTCTTGAATAAAATCAGCTTTTAGTAGCAAAATACATTAATTAAACCATACACCAGCATACATGCATTTATGAGCTTTATATGTTCGGCAATTTTAATTTTATGTTTTTCAAATCTACAAGATGTTTAGTAACTGATGGGCCAAATGGAATTAAGTACATAAAATGATTTTAAACTATTGAATTGTTAGTTTGGATAAATTCGAACTGTATTTCAAATAGAAGGAACAATTAATTTGTTAATTTCAGACTCTTAAAGCCATGCAAAACTATAAGGTTTTAATCTTATAACACTTGAATTTGTTCATTTCAATGAGACCAATAGATAATATTTGCTATGAAATTATAAATAAAATTGGAGTGAATTATAAATAAAAAATAAACAATATTATAACTTTCGACTGCTGCTACTATGACTTTGTTTCAAGTATCAGAGGTTTTATAATAATTTTTGAAAGTGGGAAAAATAAAATAACACTTACAAACGCAACGGACTAGTGGACAATAAAATAATTTCTTCTTGCCACTGAAGTCTTATTTATTTAATAGTATTGTTAACCTAGAATGGGGGAATTTTCATATTTGTTTTTTATTTAGATTAAGACTGCATGTATTAAACAAGGGCAGAAAGACCGATAGGTCGATAGCCTTTTTTAGAAATAAAGATGTTTACTACTACTACTACTAAAAGAGCTATATCCGTTAAATGCTAGAATAACAAAAATAAATAAGATGGAAGAACGAAATAAGAAAGTGATAGGAAAACGTTTCGGCTTTTCTAATAAACATTGAAATTTAATGTGAAATATAATTTTAAATTATGTGATTTGGTCCCTTTATCTTAAACTGTTTAAAGAATGCTTAATCTTGACTTCACTTAACACAGCTTGAGCAAAAACATTGATTCATCGTTCTGTGATCAATTTGTTGGAAAACATGTGTATTAAACCTGCTGTATTGAAAAACGAGAAGTTTTAAACTTTGTTGGAATAAATCCGATTGATAAAATGGAAGAAACATAATCGGATCAAAATATAACTCAAAGTAAAACAAGGAAATTAGTTAAAATAACAGAACAAATATTTTAGCAAAATAATCCAATATCACAGCAATCAATATCAGGTTAAAATAAATTGCTGTTAGCAAACTATAATGAAAGCTGCTGAAGGGTCTAAATATGAGTAGAAAATATTACCTTTCAACATTTATCCGATCATAATCTTTAAAGCTATCTAAGCGGTAAATTTCCTGTTGCAAAATCAAAAAACCCCACAAATGAAGAACTGACGAGATGGAAAAACCGACGGGACTAAAATTTGAAAAGGCCTGCATGCAATGGCAGGCATAATGATCATCAAGCAATTCTGCTGTAAAAAATTGGCACTTAAAATAAACTGTGTATTCTTACACCTAATTATTTAATTGTTAAATACGATCTTCCTTATGTCTATGTCCTCTTACACAAGCGATATCGTGTGCGAATGAACTAACTCATCAAACAACTCGTTCTAAACGCAAACTATTGTACTCAACCAACCATAGTTTTTGCTATGATAAATTGAGCTCTAACTTATATTTAATCACTGCAGCCGTAATTACTTAATTTTGTCAAAAATTAAGGCGTTATATATATCACTGCAGGCCAAACCAAAAGCTATTTTTCCCTCGAAGAGAATCGAGCTGTGCTACTTGCCGTTTGGAACATGTTCAGATATTGTTGGTGCGTTATTTTGTTTTCAATTTCAAACTTTGAAATATCTTGTGGAAATGCGACGGTTTTTCGTCAGGGCTTGGAAGGAACAATTTTAAAAAGTGGCCTAAAGAAACAGCAGCGGCTGATTAGTTTCAACTCAGATGGAGATTTACGTGTAAGTAAGATTGGTGATATTTCAATAACTGAAGAACAATGAAACTTTTGGTATCATCAGGGCCGTCAATTTTTTCTAATCTAAGTAGGTAGAGATTTTGTGATCTCTAATCTCAGGCACGCCCGGACCAGTTTCGAGCTTATTAGCTCTCATCAGCTGGGTTCAGCCTGAAAATACACTCCCGAAATCAGTAGCTTTATTTCACCGAATAAAGTACCGGTTTCGGGGAGTGTTACTTTCAGGCTGAATCCAGCTGATGAAAGCCAATAAACTCGAAACCGGCCCTGGGAGTTCCTGAGATCGGCGCATTTCGAAACTTCTACCTGCTTAGATCATTCCAATAATTATTCAAACAATTATTTTCATTTATTAGTTTGGGATAGTTTTTGAACTTCCGAATGCGTAAAGTAAATAATAACAACACTATTTCAAATATTTCCATATAGATAGATATAGAAAATCCATTGCTGTTTATCAAAGTTCTTTGATTTGTTCAGTCTTCAACTTAATTTTTTTTTGCAACTTTACCACACTCCATCCATCTCTCGGTTGTCCCTCAAGAAAAGCAGAATTTCTCACTAGGAATACATATTCAAGCACGCTTTTACGTACTTGCAACATACATGACATGTGTTTTTCTCTCATACTCGATGGCTCAAAAACAATGTTCAATTAACGCAATTGTTTTCATTTATTTAGGTAACTGACTAAACTGTACATTTAAAATAATATCCACCCATTGTCAACGTCGAACCGCACACATTTCTCCCAAATTGTTGCTATTGAAAAATCGTTTTAAACACTTCCTCATATTGCACAAACTCATTTATTGTTTGGTGATGACAAGATTTTTCAATTTGTCTGAAGAAGATGCTTGAGAGTTGCAGGCGTCGGGCGCTACTAAAGTGTTTTGCTTTTTACTTACAATTTGTGAGTGTTTTAACTGCCTTGTGTAGTGAAAGTAGTGCTAATTATACGGCAAAAATGTCGGAGAAATTGATTAATGTGCGTCGGAGCAGGCTTGTTAACTTTAATGAAGAAGGAGATGTTCGTGTAGGTATAGCAATGAATTACTATAAGTAAAAGACAAAAACGGCAAAAAGAAATTTTTAATTTTCCTCTTAAAATATGTATGTGATAAGTTAATATTCGCACTAATTTAAGTAGTAGTAGTAGTAGTAAACATCTTTATTTCTAAAAAAGGCTATCGACCTATCGGTCTTTCTGCCCTTGTTTAATACATGTAGTCTTAATCTAAATTCCTATAATCTTTTAAAGTTAATTCTAAATAAATAAAGCAACTTTTACTCAGAAATTTGTTTGGTCAAAACATTCAGTATTTCGTAAATAAATTAAATTATATGAAGTAATGATTTACAAATTTTTCCTGTTCTATATAGTAGTAGTAGTAAACATCTTTATTTCTAAAAAAAGGCTATCGACCTATAGGTCTTTCTGCCCTTGCTTAATACATGTAGTCTTAGTCTAAATAAAAAAAAACAAAGATAAAAATTCTCTTATTCTAGGTTAATAATCTTATTAAATAAACTTTCCTATTCTAATGACAAGAAAAAATTATTTTATTGTCCAGTAGTCAGTTGCGTTTGTAAGTGTTCGAGTAGCGTTGATGTAGGGAAACGGAAGCGGGATTGTCTGGTTGGTCTTGTGAGACAAAGGGGATTCAGTATGGTCCAGTTGTAGGGGTTTTTTGTCCATTTTGTCTGTAGATGTATGAGTCTTTCCGAAATCTTTGTCATGTTTGTGCGTTCGTATAGTAGTTCGGGTGGGGTGTTGTGTAGTGGGTTTTGGGGGTGTCTTATTCGTGTTATTAGTCTTAGTGCAATTTGTTCTGTTGTTTGTATATAACGTTTTGTCCTTTGAGTTCCGTTGGTCATGAGTATATGTCCATAGTCTAGTAAGGTCTACAATAGCTTCATATATTTTGGTGGCGGTGTTTGTGCTAATTCCTCTGTCTTTGTAGGTTAGTGATCGGAAGTGTTTTGTTCTCTTTATTGTTTCTGCCCTGATGTTTCGTATGTGTTTAGTGACTTTAAGTTTGTGGTCAATTGTGATTCCAAGGTATTTTACGTCGTTTTTTGGTTGTGTCGTTTGGCCGTCTGCAGTTATTGTAGGGGATCCAGCGTTGAGTCTGTGGTTTGTGAGCAGAAGTTGGTTTTTTGACGCGTTTGGTGTTAGTCTCCATTTATAAAACCATGTCATTGTGTTGTTTGTAGTGTTTGGAATCTTAGAGCTGCTCTCTCAGTAGCTTTTGTCATGTACAATAAGTGCCGTGTCGTCTGCGTATTGTAATATGTATGCCGATCTGTCGATTTGATTTTTGTCTGGTAAGTTGTAATTGTATATGTCATGGCAGTATATATTGTAGAGAAACGGTGAGAGCGGGGATCCTTGAGGGAGCCCATGTTCAGGGGAAAAAGAAAATGACAGTGTTTTGTCAATTCGTACTTGTAGTTGTCTGTTTTCTAGTAAGTTCTTTATGGTGTGTAGTAGATATGTTAGTGTGTGTAGTTTGTATAGTTTGTATAGTAAGCCTCTATGCCAGACACTATCAAAAGCTTTGTTAATGTCCATAAACAGGCAAGCTGTCTTTCTGTCAGGTGGGTTGTTTGTATATTGTTAGTCAGAGTAAAGAGTGGGTGAATAGTCGAGTGCTGATGTTTGAATCCGAACTGATACGATGGTAGGTACTTTCCGACCAGTTTTCCCCGTCGCAGCCTTATTATGTACTCAAAAACCTTGCTAAGTACTGGTATGTTCTATATATTTTTCTTATACTTTGCCAATTACATATCCTTTTCATTGACGGTTTTCTAATTTTTGATCTCAAAACAGCATGTTTTGTTTTAGCTATTTTTGTTGCTTTTTTTCTGAAATCTTGAATACTTTCAAATTTACTTGTTATAAAAGTGATCCAAATTAAAAAAACCCCTATAAATATACCTTCTCAACACTTTCAAGCATCAAGCACGCTGGATATTTTTGAATAACCATTACATTTGCTTCCCTTAAAAAGTCTGAAAGTCCGTTTTGGACTTTTTAGTAAGCAGCCACAAGTTTTTAGGCTTAAAGAAATATTTTGATTATTTATTATTGACTAAACGGGTTTTACAATGAAAGTCCGACATTTTTTTACATATTGAGGGCGTTAATATTATAAAAAATGTAAAAGATATCATAAATCCTATTGCTTTTTGCTGAAATTTCCCATTTAATTACATACTTCATTTCAATATTTGTTCTGTTCTTCCTGATTCAATTTTATTTTTCAATTGGACTTTAGACATCTCGTCTTAGTTAGACAACGTACTTATGGAATAATTCATAAGTGGGATCTGGATTATCAGTAGATAGGTTTTAAATATTTTTATGCAGTGGTTGTGGATTTAGAAAAAAATTAAATTAAGAAATAATATTAAAGTCACACAAGTGCTTTTATGGTTTCAGATTGAACTGGACTTTAACGTTCCATTTATAACTCTGCCAATAAAAAAATCAATGGATATGACGAGAACTTCCATGGTCAACTTAAATGTAGGCGCGCTTGCACTAACAGGAGTTGTGCTTTTCGGATCTGTGGTTGCTTTACCAATCATATTAACATTTTTCAACAGAAAAGGAGCGATTCCTGCAAAGAATCCACTTACAATGCTTTACAGTAAAAAGGAGAGACAACGAAGTAAGTATGGATTTATTTGAGTTGTAACGACTCTATATTTCTTTTAATCTAATTTAACTTTATGTAAAGTTTATTCTATATGTTATTAGCTTGCAGTGTACTGTTTCTTATTCTGAAGAATAATATTCAAAGATATTTTTTCGGCACAATAATATTTAATTTCAGTTAACGCACTACATTTGATATAAACAATACTTTTCACTTCTTTTTGCCTCCTTTCTTGCCTTTGCCTCCTTTGCCCTTTTTATCTTTCCCTTTTCCTTTTCCTTTTCCTTTCTTATCGTCTTTCTTTTTGGCAACTTCAAAGTCCTTGGGATCGTACTGTGCATCGCAGCAAACCACATTTGGACGTTTTTTAAATCTATTAGAACAACAGTAGCTTGCATTAGTGTGAACACTCACATTTGAACTTCTCACTAGTATGAATAGTATATAGGTATTTCAAAAGTGAAAAATGTGTGTAGTTTATTTAATAAATCAGTTAAAATAATATTTTTTTTAACCGTGAGCTTTATTGCACTTAATTAGCTTTTTAAACAGAATTACCACAGCAAAACAAAATAAAGATAAAGATGCAAAACCGAACAGGCAAAGAGCTTCGAATGACGAACATTTTTCGTAAAGGTATCGTGGATATGTGGTTGAGGAAAATTTGATTAAAGGCAGCTGGAAAACTGCCTCAATACTAGCGTATTAAAACCGAATATCGAAGAAAACACATCGATTCAAAGGGCAAGCGACCTTTAAACGATATTTGGTACATGATTTATATGAAAGAATTACCGAAAATGTCAGACATTTTATTTAGTGTGATTAAAAATTGAGTGGGACATTTTTGGAGGAAAAGGAAGTTTAAAATTTGAAAGGAAACTTAAGCAAAAAACACTGAAAAGCTGATAATTGCAAATCCAAATCCCGTCGGTCTAATACCTATAGAACATACGAGAACCAATGTACCAGTGCAAAAGGAGAAAAAAAATAGAGAGTGAGAAACTACAAGATAGAAAAGTGAGAAAAGAAGAGCTATGAAAAATAAAAACAGCAAACATTTTAAAAAGTTAAAATTCCTGGTATCTGTACCCGTGCAAACTCTACCATTTAAAAATCTACAATCAAATTAATCTGAGTTTATCTTCTAATAAGATAAACTCACATATTTTATAAGTTACAAATAAGTTGTGTATATTTTCCTGACTGTATTTCAACTTAATTCAAAAGAAATTCCTGGGTTCCAGTCAATTTTATTGTTTATTATTTAAATGTTACAAATACGTTTCGGTGGCAAGTCAATGGCTTGCCAAAGGTGAAGGTAGAAACAGCCATACGTACAAACTGATGTTTGTACAGTACAGACACCGAAACGTATTTGTAACATTTAAATAATATTAATTCATTCCAATGTATTCCTGGGTTTTTCAGTCAATTTTATTGTCACTAATTATGGTGTTATGTGATGAGCCCTGCGTTTCGTCCCAGGTCTACCTATTGGACTCGTCAGTAAGGCTTAGGTAGACTCTGCCTTATACGCCGGACATCGGTTATACGCGTTCGGACGTAAATGAATGTTTGGAATGAATTAAAGTACAGTCAGGAAAAAGAATATACAAAGATAGATGCTTGGAAAAAAAGCAGAATGGAACGAGTGGCAGCATCGGCAACACGGGTTGCCAACATCTCACCGCACAAGATCTACACCGGCTCGGTTCATTTACGTCCGAACGCGTATAACCGATGTCCGGCGTATAAGGCAGGGTCTACCTAAGCCTTACTGACGAGTCCAATAGGTAGACCTGGGACGAAACGCAGGGCTCATCACATAACACCATAATTAGTGACAATAAAATTGACTGAAAAACCCAGGAATACATTGGAATAATAAACAATAAAATTGACTGGAACCCAGGAATTTCTTTTGCATTAAGTTACAAATAAGTTAAATATCACCTTTCTGGGTGTATTATTCCAGCTGGGGGCGTGAATTCGATATCCAATTCACTATCAGATGAAGAGCTGGAGTTTAATACATCTGGAGCGTCTCCATCACAAAGACAAAATTCCTCTTCAGGTTTTTTATTTTTTGAAATTTTGAAAGTCATAGGGGTGCATTCCATGTAGGGGTCTTCGTTTTCAACCTAAATTTATACATTAAGTTCACAGTTAACAGCAAAAAAATTTTTTTCGTTTTTATGACCCAAATCGTTTGTTAAGAGTGGTAAATTACTATAGAAATGAAAAGAAAGCAAGAAATGTTTGCTTTCTGAGACGAATAATAAGTCCAATGTAATCTTTAATAAATGTTACTGAAAATCGAAGCCATTAGCTAGTATGTAATAGTTTTCTAGTGTATTCTTTAATGTATTTACGAAAAACTTCTTAAACTACATATAGACAAGAAAGTTCAGTTATATCCAACACATTATCACTTGCTACTAGTGAGTTGAAAAATATGTTCTTACCAGGGTACATGGGTCTTTTAAAGGATTCATCGTAATCCAATAAACTCCATCTTTCTTCTGAATTTGCAATGTCGGTTTTGGGGTCACCTTTAATTCTGCATCCTCATACTGGCCACCATCTTTCTTAAAATTGGGCACTCTTAGCATACCCAAGCCTTTGGATTGGTGATGAGCACGAATTCGGGCTGCAATGGTTTTCGTTATAGCACCAGGCCTCCATCCGCGTCTTGGCTAAATTTAATTAAATTCATATTTCACGATACATTTTATACTGTGAAATATTATTAGAATCTTTATTAAACGTGATGCATACTGGAAAATTAAAATGACTGTTGCTTGTTGGATATTATTAAAGTTATTTTACTTTATAAATCACCTTTAAGCTTAGAATTGGTGTAAAAATGTTCCATAACCATCCCATATGAGGTGGGACATTGAAAACGGGTGTTACACATTCTTTATGGCCCAGCTTCGTTCCTGGATAGTTATCCCCGATGGAATACACGAATTTTCCTTTTTTCTTCCGTCTTCCTTTCTTTTTGTGCATCACTAGTCCTGTCTCTTTATTTTCAATTGATTCCTTCATTTCGCACTCAGGATTTTCGCAATCGTTTGGACTGTTGTCGCATGGTGTCTCTTGCTCACATACTACTGTGGTTTCCTATATAACGAGCGACATTTTGTTGTAGTATAAGGCAGAAATATTAAGCACTTCTGCTACCATTATAACCGACACATTTTCTTTGCCCGTCTTTTCTGTTCCTACAGCTTCTTTAAACTTTGTTTCACCGGACTTTCTCTTAAAGTCCACTTGCCTCGATGGACACTTGGTGTTTTTGCATAAATATCTAGAATAGGTGCAAAATAGTTAATTAGTTTTATTTATTTGTGATTGTCAAGCTCTCTACCTTAAAGGAACAGGTTCGTATGGGCAATTCGGAATACCACAGGACGGTAGTGGTAGTAAATATGGACAGTTGGGATCGTTACACTTTGCAGGGTTTGACGGCTTCGTTGAATAAGGACAACCAGGTTGATCACATAGATCAGAGTCGACTTCAGTTCTAAAAAAATAATTTGCAATCAAAATTAGCCCCAATAAATCTATCGATCAGTACCTAAAGTCTTATTAAAATTATTTTTGACAAATTATTTTATCATCCCACCCAAAATTATTTTCATTTACTTCGATTTTAAGTGCTTTACAAGTATCGGAAATCTCGCATATTAAGGGAATCTGAAAAATTGTATGTAACACAATCGGTTCTGCATTTCGCACAGTTTTCCAGATTTCTTCGATGTTCGAAATTTCTACGAATTACAATATTATCAAACTCGCAAGTGTAATCTTCAGCATATCGACAAACCCTAACTTCGACAATGACAACCTGGAACTTGATCAACGACTGGTACTTGAACTATTTTAACAACTCACCAAACTATACCTGCACACTGATCACAGACACAGAGTACGATGAAGCCCTAGCGCACATCAAGAACACTGCACCGGGGAAAGATAAAATTAAGGCAAAACTCTTGAAAAGCCTAACTCAAGAAACACACAAACTGATCCTAACTGAATTGAACAACTGCATCACAAATGGCAGAATCCCAGAAACATGGAAAAACGGCTTAATAATCCCTATACCCAAAAATGGACTGGACAATACACAACCGAGCAACTACAGACCAATTACACTACTTCCAGTACTAAGCAAAATTTTTGAATACATAATGAAGCAGCGGCTTGAAAAAGTGATTGGAAAATATATACCTACCTACCAATTTGGTTTCAAACAGCATCACTCGACTGTTCATCCGTTCTTTATTTTGGCCAACAATATACAAACTACCCACCTAACTGACAGAAAGACAGCTTGCCTGTTTATGGACATTAACAGGGCTTTTGATAGTATCTGGCATGGAGGCTTACTATACAAACTATACAAACTACACACACCAACATATCTACTACACACCATAAAGAACTTACTAGAAAACAGACAACTACAAGTACGAATTGACAAAACACTGTCATTTTCTTTTTCCCCTGAACAAGGGCTCCCTCAAGGATCCCCGCTCTCACCGTTTCTCTACAATATATACTGCCATGACATATACAATTACAACTTACCAGACAAAAATCAAATCGACAGATCGGCATACATATTACAATACGCAGACGACACGGCACTTATTGTACATGACAAAACTACTGAGAGAGCAGCGCAAAGACTCCAAACACTAACAAACAACACAATGACATGGTTTTATAAATGGAGACTAACACCAAACGCGTCAAAAAACCAACTTCTGCTCACAAACCACAGACTCAACGCTGACTCCCCTACAATAACTGCAGACGGCCAAACGACACAATCAAAAAACGACGTAAAATACCTTGGAATCACAATTGACCACAAACTTAAATTCACTAAACACATACGAAACATCAGGGTAGAAACAATAAAGAGAACAAAACACTTCCGATCACTAACCTACAAAGACAGAGGAATTAGCACAAACACCGCCACCAAAATATATAAAGGCTATTTGTAGACCCTTGCTAGACTTTGGACATATACTCATGACCAACGGAACAGAAAGGACGAAAACGTTATACACAAACAACAGAACAAATTGCACTAAGACTAATAACACGAATAAGACACCCCCAAAACCCACTACACAACCCCCCCACCCAACTACTATACGAACGCACAAACATGTACAAAGATCTCGGAAAGACTCATACAGCTACAGACAAAATGGACAAACAACCCCTACAACTGGACCATACTGAATCCCCTCTGTCTTACAAGACCAACCAGACAATCCCGCTTCCGTTTCCCTACATTAACGCTACTCGAACACTTACAAACGCAACGGACTAGTGGACAATAAAATAATTTCTTCTTGCCACTGAAATTTTACTTATTTAATAATATTGTTAACCTAGAATAAGAGAATTTTCATATTTGTTTTTTATTTAGATTAAGACTGCATGTATTAAACAAGGGCAGAAAGACCGATAGGTCGATAGCCTTTTTTAGAAATAAAGATGTTTACTACTACTACTACTCAAACTCGCATGGCATTCAAAAACTTACGAAAACATCTTAAGTTTTGAAACTTAGTTTTCATATTCAATTTGCTTCACACCTTTTTTTGCTTCTGGAATGTAACACTTTATAGCTTCAATATTTTCAGTATATTATTGAATAAAAAAACATATATTAAAACCAAGAACTGCAATAAAGTTAAAATTTTACCAATTCAGAAGCAACTGGATACTTTTTATGTTTCAAAAGAATAAATTGAATCGTGTTATATGTATTAGGGGTTACCTCGCTTTCTGTTCTGGACATTCAGGATTCGAGCACACACTATCTTCATCCTTTTTATGACAAGATGCAGCACTCAAAGTATCGTCGCTTCTATTATCTTCTTTCGATTTTCTTTCTTTTCCGTTTTTCAGGCCTGCAAATGGGCATTGTGGGTCGGAACACACGCTTGAACCCTCAGAAGATGAGCTAAATACCGGAACATCCATAATATCAGTTACATCAAACAATTAACAGCATTCCTCAATATACCTTTTCTCACATCGGTTTTTCTGTTTCTTATCTTTATTAGATTTGTCTGGACATTCTGGGTTAGAGCATATGCTGGCATCTTCACCTATTTCACAGCTTTTAATTTTCTTTTTGCTCTTGTCTGGTTTAGCAGACGGACACTCCGGGTTACCACAAGAGGATTTTTTCAGTTTTTTCTTGGACTTCTGGAAATAACGCATTATGTAGTTCATTAAACGACGCTGAGACGATGTTGTTACAATTAAATTGTACTGAAAAATTTACTTTGGAATCAGCATATTTTCCTTAACAGTTCCACGAAAATTCTTTTATATAAAATATGTTTTTAGCTGTTACTAATTCTAAGTTGCAGCTTAAAATCCTTAAGAATAATTGCGGTTTTTGTCTGTTGGGTGTTTTTCTTCATTCATCTGAACCTGTGAGATCTCAAGAATCATTCGCAAATATTTTTTAATTTACTTTTATCTAGAAGCATATACCTAAAGTAAGCATGCGAAAGCATATCGGCTCTGTATGGAGTGTAGGCATTTATTAATCGTAATTAATTGCGTCAATACCATACGAAATAAAATTAAAGCCAAATTTCCTGTATTCAAAAGTTTGAACACAGGAATTCCCTTTTTTACCTTTTATCAAAATCCGGCCAAGTTTGTTTCCTTATTCTTGCAGCTTGAAGTGTTTTGGCATATATTTATTTCACTTCTTCATGTTAAGCTGTGAATACCTCAAAATGGTTTGAATTCATCGAGTTTAATTACCGATTGTTTAAAGCTTTTTATTTATTTTTTTTCAATTGTCTATTGTTTTGTAAACTCCTTTATAATGCCGTTCACATTATTTCCCTTCGTAATTCCATTCCGTTCATCGCATCAAGATGATCAATAACAAAAAACAGCATTTTAAACACTTTCAGTTCAAGGAAGCGTTGTAGCAAATGTGTAAGTCTAAGAACAGAATTTCACATTATTTTTTAAAATTTTTTGCTATCTTTCATAATCATTTCGATAGCACATTAAGGTTTCACTTTCCTTTTTATTTTATGTTTTGTGATTCTTATTTTATGTATTATTTGATTAAGTTTTGGAGAATCAGGTGCCGCCTGATACGAAATGCAAGTGACAACTTTGGAAGAGTGTGTCTAAAAAGGAAAAAAGATTTAAAAAGTGCCATTGCGATAATCATGTTCTGTTTAGGTTTTTATCTGTTAGAGGACGTTTTGCAGTTATTTTATTTCATTCACTTTTACACTAATAACAAGTTAGTCTTTGTAGTGTAATTGTTTGCTATAATTATAGTTTAATAAAATTGTTTAAAACCTACATTGTAACAAATAGTAGTAGTAGTAGTAAACATCTTTATTAGTAATAAAAGGCTATCGACCTATCGGTCTTTCTGCCCTGGGTAAATTAAAATAACATTTATATGGAAAACTAAAAACTAATGTATATAATGCAATTAACAAACATGTACATGGTTTATGTCTGGAGAAGTTCCAATAGGGTTGAGTTTGGGAAGAGGAAACGCGTTTGTCTGGTCGGTCTTGTTAAACAGAGGGGGTCCAGGAAGGTGAGATTGTGAGGGTTGTGTTTCCATCTTGATTGATCAAAATCTAGGTTTTATACCAAACAAGCCAACAAGGCTCCAAGAAGGAGCAAAAGTCCGAAAGGACTAGCTCTATGACAAAATCCAACACATCCCATCCATCTTGATTGCAAGGCGAGTAGTCTTTCCGAGATCCTTGTCAAGTTTGTGCGTTCGTAGAGTAGTCGGTTTGGTGGATTGTAAAAAATATTAATCCGAGTAAGTGGAAAAATACTTTAATAGTAGCAAATAAATCCCAAAGAAAATTACATGTTTAATCTATTTTATACCTGAGAATATAATGTGTTTTTTTTCTGGAACGAATTAAAATGACGACTTAAAAGCAAGGTCTTAATTTTTTCCTCACTGATTGCCATACTTTTTCAAAAAGCCGAAATCGTTTCTTATCGAGTTTCGTTTAGGAATATTGCGGATTCTCAGTTTTTCGAATTTTTTTATTTGAGTAGTAAAAACTATTACTTTCCAGATAGTATAGTTTGCGGTATATTGTACTTCTGAGTTTTCTTTAACGTAATTTATGTTGCAAATTTTTGTACAGTGTCGTTTTAAGCTTCAGTGTGAGTTTATTTTTTCTGTTCTGTCTTGGCAGCTGAATCACAAAACTGCTGAATGTTGCATGAAAAAAACTTTTTTTTTTCTTTTTTTTTGGGGAAAGTAAATGTGAACGCTCAACTATTTGAAAGCTTCAGAAATTCGTAACAGCTTCTTATTAATTTCACGCATTTTCACTTTGAGAAAAAGGTAAAGACAAAATGTATTACGTTGCAGCTCAATAGTGCTTCGAAACCTGAACTCTCCCTAAAATTAGTTAATCACCTTTTTTTTATCCCCCTGCTTAAAAGGACAATTTGGATTGGCGCAATCTTGAAACTCTCCTTCGAATTTTGGATCATTGATGTCATTAACAACCTCATTGCCAGCATTTTTCTCCGAAAACGGACACTCTGGGTTTTGACATAAATTTTCCTCACTGTCAGAAGGGCATTTTTCTTTGCCGGGTTGCTGCTTCTGTTTCTGCTTCTGTTTCTGCAGATTTTTTAAGTATTATATTTGCCAAAATATAAACAAATCAGATACCTCGGCCATAGGACAAGGACGCATAATAAAGGGGCAAGTAGGAACCCCGCATGGTTGCGGTAAAGCATAGGCACACATTGGGCTTCCACAAGGCCCAGTTTTCAGTTGTTGCTTCGTCTTGAATTTCTTCAGAGGAGCAGGTTGGAAAGGACAGTTCAAGTTGCGACATGTTCCTTTTGGAAGGGGATCCGGACAGTCCCAGTGAATTGGTGGTAGAGGAGCAGCCAATGGATATTTGCAACTCGGATCTCCACAATTACCTTTGAAAAAATTGACTTATTTACAGAAAAAAAGGGTGGATACTTAGATTTTCGAACGAATTTTTCTATAAGGTTGTTGCATTTTTTTAAAAATAAAACCCGTATGTCGTAACACAGTGAAGTTTTTCTAAACGCTCTACAGGACGACAAATTTTTACCAGCAATGAATTTGTATCTTGTTATTCGAAAACAAAACGCTTCTATGGGGAAGTAAAAGGATGTAAACAGCGGTTTCACAGACATCCTGTCTATTAATGATAAAATCTTACCTGCCAGTGGCGGCGGTAAAAATTTCAGCTCCATTTCAGCATCATCATCCAGAAGACCTAACTTGTACTTGGTGTATGCACATTTAGGGTTTCCGCAACCTGATGGATATCTAGCAAAAACCGTTCTTCATTAATTGCTTGCATCTTTTGAATCTGTTACCTTTTTTTCTTTGGAGCTTCTGCATACGGACATCCTTCAACATCACACGGGTCTCCATTACAAGACATAGAACTACTATCCTTTACTGGGGCTGGTGGTTGATTGCACATTTTCCTGCAAGTGTCGTCAGCCAAATTTTGTGCGTATGGGCAAGTAGCCTGGCCACATGGCCCTAAAGCTGCAATCATTTAAAAACTCTTTCCTCTCCAGTTTCTCCAGAAAACTGTTTTGTTGGCCACCTCTTTTATATTCAGCCAAAATGCTGTCGAACTGTTCCATCACTGATTTGCATTCGAACATAGGGGAGTTTGGCATCAGCATTGCGTCCTCCTCATTCCCAGGTTCTGTTAGAACACCATTATCGGCACCTCCTCGCAATCTTTCAGGGCATAATGGGCAACCTTTGCTGTGCCATTGAGGGTCGAGTTTTTTCTTCTTTTGCTGCATCGCAAAAAAATATCCTAGATAAGTTACGTTTATTTGTTATGAAACAGGAAGGAGTAACCAATAACTTCTTATTGAAAATACTTGTTATCGCCTTTTTACGAGAATATTAATTGTTGGAATACTTTTAATTTCATTACTCTTTTAATTATTCATTCGCAATTAATATTGACTTTCTACTCTCTCCAATTTTCATTTTAGGCAATTCTCTTTATTGTAGCAATTAATATTTTGCACCTTAGTTTTTCTTTCGCAAGTCGGTTGTTCTTTTCTAATCTTGCAGGGTTTAACAGTAAAATCCGTAAGGTCATTTCGAGCGACAAATGGAAGTTCCTCCTGTTTTGGTCTTGAGAATACCCCGTAAGGCCCATATTCGCGCATTGTGCCATAAGTGTGGCTGATTCCGTACGTAACAGGGGGCTCCACATCTCCATATACCGTTCCTAAGCTTTTACCTGTAGCTAAAGGACCTATTCCTGCAAATAAAAATTAGTGAGCATGAAATGTTGCATGTCTTTAGCCAAGCGCTTTGTTTCATTTGATCTGTTTATTGAAGTTATTCTCTTATATATTATATATAATATATTAATATCTTATTATTATACGTCTCAGTACCATAATCCTTGAACTTTTTCACTGCAGGGCAATCCTTGTTTCCGCAAAGCTTTTTCGCAATTTTATCGGCGGTCATTTCAAGCACGTTTTCATCTTCTTCGATGACAATATTTGGACTTAACTTGAGGTCACCTCCAACGGACTTTAGAAATGAATTCACACGATCCACTTTTTTCCTTTGAAATGTTACCTCGGTGTGCGTATCTTTAGTTTTTACATCAGCACTGTAAAATTTTTTTTAACAATAAAATTTTAATAAACGTTTAATTAAATATACATTAGGATTTATTTCCAAGGAGTCAATAAAATTAAATTTTTGCCAATGCCTTTACCTGATAAGGTCCAGTAAATCGAAGAATTTATTTTCCGATGGTCTGAAGCATATTGACACTTTATCAAAATCGTCCTGAAAATCCAGGCGTATTCCTATGAAAATAAAAAAGAAAATGCTTTGCTAAGATTAAATTCTGGTAGTCGATTTTTATATAATAAGTGATTTCTACATAGGAATTTGAATCAAATTTATACAGTCCGAGTTCCTAACGTAGAACGGATGGTTGTCTTTAAATACAAAATTATTTTTGAAAAGCCTTCAGTTTTTCTTTTAAAATTAGTTGCAAAAATGTATACAAAAGCTTAAATCAAACTCAAGACAAAACACAAAATTGCATAACTAAATTCAACTAAATGAGTTAAATGTACAACAGGCCGTTCTTAAATAAAAAAACATCAACATATTAACTTTCTTATTTCAGTAGCTTCGTTTAGCTTTATCATTTTCCATTAATTTAATTTTTATTGACTCATATCGCCTTGTAATGTGCGATTTAAATTTCAGTATAATAAGTCTACGTGAAAATCGACGAACGAAAATCCAATTTAATTAAATTTCCGATTACAGTAATTTTTCTTCAAGTCCCGAAAAGTTTAATATGAACAATAAAAAAGAAAATTGATTTGGAAATAAAATAAAAATAGGAACATTAAATACTTAAATTAAAATTTTTAAAGAAACGAGTAAGAACGTCGCCTATAGTTCTTCTAATCAAATGTATCTGGTCGTGTAAACACTTTGCACTATTAAATTTCAGGAAATTGGTTTATTCTAACTTTTAAGCAAGGAAAATGTCCACGTCAATAATTTTGGATTAAAAAATAATTAAAGCTTTTGTATTTTCGGACACTTCAGATTTTTAACTAACCATTAATAAAATCATACGGAAGTCAAATAGCAAACAATCTGAGATTATTTTATTGATTTGTATTGGTTAATTTTATCTTTGAATTTAATTGTTATTATTGTTATTATTGAATTAATTTTATTAAATTTTATGCCTTATTTAAAAGAACAACTTAATTTGTTACCAATTTTTCACAGTGCTCCATTAATATTTTTACTGAATTATTAATGTTTCAATTCATCGCGTAATATATAAGCGTCTATACTTTTAGAAAGTGAATGTTTTTGAAAAATTAACTGTTCTTTTGCTGGGTTTCTTTAATCGTTACTCACCATCTTCAAAAGTAACTCCGTCTGGTGCTCGGAAATTACTATCCTTTTGCAGTACAGAATCTCGTTCAAAAAGTTGAGTCAACGACACATTTTCCTTCATATTAACTTGAGAACCAGGCCTGCTTTTTATATCGGTAATTGCACTATAAAGAGGCGCAACAAGAGGCTGCCATCGTTCGTCATCATGCCTGAATATATACGCCAGATGAGGACATTTAAAGCGAGAAAAAAACCAAGTGAATTTACTTCTCAACTTTAAAAGTTCTAGATGTATTTCTTTGTCTAAATATGAACTCTTGCTTTTCTCCCGCCTGTTTTATTTGAAACATTGTCTGAAGATTTTGTCCAAAGCATGACATTCTCAAAAAAATATCTATTTTGGCCGTAGTAACGCCCTGATCATTTTGTAGATCAAACATATCTGAAAATATTGCCAACCACACAACTTAGTAAGGTTTATAATGATTCGCTGCATACTGAGTCAACATCAACATACCTTCTACCGCTGTAGATTTAACAATACCAAGTGATTCGAAGAATTTGATCATTTCGCTAAACTCCCGTTTCCAAAACTCCGTTGTAAAACCCAACGTCTTGTTTTCATCATACAAGGTTATTTGGTACGGGTCGCTCACAAGCAGTTGACGCAGATTCGAAGGCTTGGATACGAACAAGAACGTTTTTCCATAATTCATCATAACCGTCCTTCCATTGGGGTCTAAATAGTAACAATGCATGTAAAAGCACGCGGTGTTAAAGTGGAAAATTACCCTCAATTTCTGGCTGCGTAAAATACATGGTATCCACCTCAAAGTTGATGATCTGGGCAAATTTGAATCCAACCGAAAGGCTTTTTGTGTCGCTTATGGAGTGGTCTGATTGAAGCTCAATTTTCTTCACTATCATTTCCAACAAGTAGATTTGCTCACTCGGCATTTTGATTTCAGATGTTAAGCTTATAAATAAAAAGTAATGCTAACGTGTAATTTTCTAGTAACAATTTTTCTTCGGTATAACAGCACCAAACAGTTTGAAGAAAACACTACGGGCGAACTATGAATTTTTCAGTAATTTTCGCAATAAAAAAATTAACTGAAAATTTATGACGAACGAAATCGGCATGACATAAAATTTTTCTTTCACTAAAACAGGAGAGTTTTGACATAACATGGTGCGATGTTATGCAGGTGTAATATTGGGTTTTAAAAAACCGGTTTGTTATTATTTTTATAAAATACATCTTACAAATAAGCTAGAAAATTAAATTGCAGCTATAAAAGAAAATACTAGACATATTTCATATTCTCCACAAAAAAATACCCGAAAAATAATCCTGCAGATTCATTGGGAAAGGAAAATATAAAAAAAATAGTGCACTTAAAGAACGAAAATTAAAGAAAAATTTTAACGAATATAATTTATGGCCACATTACGCTTGAAGAATAACGAAAGAATAATTTTTGCTTCTTAATTTAAGTTATAGAGTTTATACGCGAAGTATTTCGAATACCTTGGCGAACACCCTGTATATTAAAAGATACAATATTAAGAATATTACATTAATGTAGTTAGTATCTCATCTATGCCTGTATAATCCAGAGCTTCATCGATAAAACCCATATTTTCAGAAAACTACAATTTACTTTAAGGCCGAGCATGCTTTATCATTCTTATTTTTGTTTTTTCCGTTTAATAGTTCGCTTGTTATTATTTGATTTTGCGTTCCCTAGTTAACTAATAATTTCTTTCTTTCGGGTCAATTGTGCTTTTTCACTTCAAGGTACACAAATACACTTAATTTTTTATATTATGAATCAATTATGAAAATACTGATAAAAAAATAAACATTGTATGTAATTTTTACTCGTATAAGTGAAAATCTGGCAAATTGCGATATTTCGAATAATTTGATAAAATCTAGGCCTAGTGCTCTTTTCTGAGCACTCTGCTTTCAAACACTAGAGTTCAATACTTAGTTAGATTTTTGTATGTATAACGGTCTTGTAAGACAAAGGGGATTCAGTATGGTCCAGTTGTAGGGGTTGTTTGTCCATTTTGTCTGTAGCTGTATGAGTCTTTCCGAGATCTTTGTCATGTTTGTGCGTTCGTATAGTAGCTGGGTGGGGGGGTTGTGTAGTGGGTTTTGGGGGTGTCTTATTCGTGTTATTAGTCTTAGTGCAATTTGTTCTGTTGTTTGTGTATAACGCTTTGTCCTTTCTGTTCCGTTGGTCATGAGTACATGTCCAAAGTCTAGCAAGGGTCTACAAATAGCTTTATATATTTTGGTGGCGGTGTTTGTTCTAATTCCTCTGTCTTTGTAGGTTAGTGATCGGAAGTGTTTTGTTCTCTTTATTGTTTCTGCCCTGATGTTTCGTATGTGTTTAGTGAATTTAAGTTTGTGGTCGATTGTGATTCCAAGGTATTTTACGTCGTTTTTTGGTTGTGTCGTTTGGCCGTCTGCAGTTATTGTAGGGGAATCAGCGTTGAGTCTGTGGTTTGTGTTGAGTCTGTTTTTGTCATGTACAATAAGTGCCGTGTCGTCTGCGTATTGTAATATGTATGCCGATCTGTCGATTTGATTTTTGTCTGGTAAGTTGTAATTGTATATGTCATGGCAGTATATATTGTAGAGAAACGGTGAGAGCGGGGATCCTTGAGGGAGCCCTTGTTCAGGGGAAAAAAAATGACAGTGTTTTGTCAATTCGTACTTGTAGTTGTCTGTTTTCTAGTAAGTTCTTTATGGTGTGTAGTAGATATGTTGGTGTGTGTAGTTTGTATAGTTTGTATAGTAAGCCTCTATGCCAGACACTGTCAAAAGCCTTGTTAATGTCCATAAACAGGCAAGCTGTCTTTCTGTCAGTTAGGTGGTAGTTTGTATATTGTTGGCCAAAATAAAGAGCGGATGAACAGTCGAGTGATGCTGCTTGAAACCAAATTGGTAGGTAGGTATATACCCCCCAATCACCGTCTCAAGCCGCTGCTTCATTATGCCTTCAATTTTTCTATATTTTTCAAAATCTGCCATCAATGTAGGAACATTCTTCATCAAAAATTTTAATAATTTATAATTTATTTAAGATAATACATTCAAAATAAAAAGATATATTTTTCTTGAAACGCAAAGTTTTAGATCGAAAAAATAGAATGCTTTACGCGCACCATAAAATAAAGTGCTGAGTCTCCCTTTGGAATATCTCTAGTAGGCGGTAATCGATATTAAAACCCAATAATAATATTTTTTATATTAAAATATTTTTAGGTTCAAATTAGATTAGAACACAGACAAGAACTCAGGCAAGACAAACTAGTAAAAATTTGAAACGCGCGAGTTTTAAGAAACTCTCCACATTTTAAAAATTATCTCTAGACAAAGCCGAGAAGAAGAAGAAATAAATCGTCGATCAAATGTTGACCAAACTTAAAAAAACACCCTGTATATTTCCATACAATAAACATACGTTTTTAACTGAAACGGGGATTTTTATTTATAGTCTATAGCAAGCTTATTACATTCTACTTCGGCTTTCGCTTATCATTTTACAATTTATAATCTTTATATTATTTACGAGTGTTGCTCGGTTGTATTTTTTAGCTACTCTAAAAAGCATTCCGTCAATTTGGGACAAATTAAAATTCGAGTAAAAACATTATTGAATGTTAAAACTTTTCATTGGGTAATCCTTATTTTCTCAATAAATTAAGTACAATATTATTGTTCCTTGAATTGATGCATAATTAAAATTTTCTTTTAGGTGAAACTTCAAACATGTGGAAATATTTAACGGAAATCGACAACTCACTCTTAGAAAACGACATAGACGTTACTTCTTGTTCGCAAAGAATAACGTGTTGGACGGTAAAAAATTCGTCGCAAAAAGTTGCTGCAGGTAAAGTATATTCATTAAAAGAAAAATAAATTTCTAGATTAGTAATTGTATAATTTTCCCATTAGTAAATCGTCTGATTGTAGATTTGGACAAAAGAATGCCTCAAGTTTATGTACATTTTTGTTTTTCACATAAAAATAAGTTGTTGATAGAATGGAAGCAGACTGGCTAGATATTTGAAACCAAGTGGCTCAGTTTATGCTTCACTGTTTCAAACAAAAGCAAATAAACACGATATTTTTTGAAACGCGATTTTTTAAAAGTTCTTTGTGATTGAAAAAGTGTGTTAGTTGTTGCAGTTGCTTTGCGTATTTTGAAACTTTTACGAAAAGATTGTAGAAAATGGGAGAAAATATTTAGATTCCTCACTTTTCTTCTGAAAAATGCTGACAAAATAATCTACATAATATAAAGAAATAGTTACAAATGGCAATAATTCCGTTAATGGTTTTACATAAGCAAAGTAATTTTTTTTTCTACTCCCTGGAAAACAGTGAAAAGACGTTCATTTTCAAGAAAGAGTCGAATCGATGAATGATATAATTTTACTTTCATATATTTATTGATACTGCCTTATTTCATTCATTTATTAATGTCCAAGGTAATTTAAGAGTTGAAGGGGCAGCAGTCAAAGGTTTTAAGTGCGTTTGTAATGTTAAAATATATTATGAACTGAATCGTCTTACTGTCAAGTAACAATAGCTTTTAACCATGATGAATGATATTCAATTTACTAATTTTTTATAAAAGTGCACTTGAACTCTTTTACTTTTCAAGTACTATAAGGTTTTTAAGACAATATATTATTTTAGGCAGAGGTTCCAGTACCGATAAAATTTTCGATGGTGTCGCAAGTAGCAACTGGGTCCAAATAAATCTGCTGAATTCGGTATTCAGAGAAGCAGTTCAGTATGGAGTTGAAGGTAGAAACTGTACATCCATTTACAGAAAATGTAAAATTAACCATGATTCCATGTATTATTTTGTTAAGTATTTTATAGATAATTTAAATAGTGGATAAATGTGTATGAAAGTATATTTAATAAACATTCAAATGCTCTGCTGATTTATTAATAAATTGCCAATTCTTATTAAGCATACAAGCACAAGCAAGTTCACACCAGGATGTTGTCTGATCATAGCAAAACCATCGGGAGATACATTTTGTAGACATCAAAACTTAAATTAATATTGAAGGATTTCCCAAAATTTATTGGGAGCAATTTAATAAAAGGATATAATTAAGAAATTAAAAGCAGAAATTACCAATTTCTCTCATGTTTAAGTATTATGCAATAATTCTTTAAGTAAGTAGCAATTTCGAAGAAGAAAAATTCCAGTGGATGAAAATCGTTTGGTTCATTTCAAATTATTTGGCAAATTGTTTTATTAATTTTACAGAATTAATGTTTTTTTCGATATTTAATGCAGCAAAGTAGTAAGTTTTGATGGAAAGATTCTACGCGTCGCCCTGCGTATCAAACATTAATTTAAAACAAGCATTAAGAAATCCGGTTTTTAAATCGCGTATATTTCAGAAAAGAAACAATATGAATTAATTAAGTAAGTTGGTTAGTTGTGATACAGGGGCCCGAATATTCGATTGAACAGATCGCACAAATAACAATTCTCATAAATTATGTGACATTTTATGATTAATTTTTCAACCACCCTCTGAACGACTGCATACATTTTACGATACCCTACATAAATGACCTGATACACATATTTCTCACATACATACACCCACACTCCAACTTAGAACAAAACATATTGACCAAAGCAAGCATCTATAAATATGCAATAATTATAGGCGACTTTAATCTGAACAAAAACAAAACGAAACAGCTTAAAAGATTTCTACAAAATTCGGACTTTATAAAACAGCACACTCCACCAACTTTTCTGATGCCCGCAAACCCAGACTCAACACCAGACGTCCTATTACACACAAGAAACTTAACAAACACCATCAACAACATAAACTTAACCAACGAACTTGGATCCGACCACCTGGCTATTACGTTTAACATAGACTTACAACATACGCAACCTACCTCCAGTATACCTCCTATAGAGAAAAAGTTAAACCTAGCAAAGACTGACATAGACAAAGTGAAACAACATATCCATGACTACATTCAATCGCAAGCACAGCCCATTTCAATAGAAACCATACAACAACAACTTTCACTAGCCATAGGAAAATTTAGCCCGGAAATAAAAAAATGCTTTCTACCGACATACACTACCCAAATTCATACTGAGACTCATAAAACAAAAGAGAGAACTGTACAGACTATATACAAACAGTCAAAATAACGACCTAAAAAAGACACTGAACCAACTCAACAGAAACATTAAAACCTTGATTGGACAATACCGACAAGACAAATGGCTAGAAACATGTAAAGAAATACAAAGACAAAGGCAAAACATACTGGCGAACAATTAAGAAACTAGCGCAATACAAAAAAACTAACACTACTGACACAATTGACGAAAACGGAATAGAACGGTACACAGACAAAGAGAAAGCTGACGCGTTCGCCAGACACTATCAAAGGGCCTTCAGCATATCGACAAACCCTAACTTCGACAATGACATCTGGAACTTGATCAACGACTGGTACTTGAACTATTTAACAGCTCACCAAACTATACCTACAAACTGATCACAGACACAGAGTACGATGAAGCCCTAGCGCATATCAAAAACACAACACCGGGAAAAGATAAAATATAGGCAAAACTCCTGAAAAGCCTAACTCAAGAAACACACAAACTGATCCTAACTGAATTGAACAACTGCATCAGAAATAACATAATTCCAAAAACATGGAAAAGCCGCTTAATAATCCCTATACCCAAAAATGGACTGGACAATACACAACCGAGCAATTACAGACCAATTACACTGCTACCAGTACTTAGCAAGGTTTTTGAGTACATAATAAGGCAGCGACTGGGAAAACTGGTCGGAAAGTACATACCATCGTATCAGTTCGGATTCAAACATCAGCACTCGACTATTCACCCACTCGTCACTCATTGTTAGTCAAACAATATACAAACAACCCACCTAACTGACAGAAAGACAGCTTGCCTGTTTATGGATATTAACAATGCTTTTGATAGTGTCTGGCATAGAGGCTTACTATACAAACTATACAAACTACACACACCAACATATCTACTACACACCTAAAGAACTTACTAGAAAACAGACAACTACAAGTACGAATTGACAAAACACTGTCATTTTCTTTTTCCCCTGAACAAGGGCTCCCTCAAGGATCCCCGCTCTCACCCTTTCTCTACAATATATACTGCCATGACATATACAATTACAACTTACCAGACAAAAATCAAATCGACAGATCGGCCTACATATTACAATACGCAGACGACACGGCACTTATTGTACATGATAAAACTACTGAGAGAGCAGCTCAAAGACTCCAAACACTAACAAACAACACAATAACATGGTTTTATAAATGGAGACTAACACCAAACGCGTCAAAAAACCAACTTCTGCTCACAAACCACAGACTCAACGCTGACTCTCCTACGATAACTGCAGACGGCCAAACGACACAACCAAAAACGACGTAAAATACCTTGGAATCACAATTGACCACAAACTTAAATTCACTAATCACAAACGATACATCAGGGCAGAAACAATAATGAGAACAAAACACTTCCGATCACTAACCTACAAAGACAGAGGAATTAGCACAAACACCGCCACCAAAATATATAAAGCTATTTGTAGACCCTTGCTAGACTATGGACATATACTCATGACCAACGGAACAGAAAGGACAAAACGTTATATACAAACAACAGAACAAATTGCACTAAGACTAATAACACGAATAAGACACCCCCAAAACCCACTACACAACCCCCCCCACCCAACTACTATACGAACGCACAAACATGACAAAGATTTCGGAAAGACTCATACATCTACAGACAAAATGGACAAACAACCCCTACAACTGGACCATACTGAATCCCCTTTGTCTCACAAGACCAACCAGACAATCCCGCTTCCGTTTCCCTACATCAACGCTACTCGAATACTTACAAACGCAACTGACTACTGGACAATAAAATAATTTTTTCTTGTCATTAGAATTGGAAAGTTTATTTAATAAGATTATTAACCTAGAATAAGAGAATTTTCTTCTTTGTTTTTTGTTTAGATTAAGACTACATGTATTAAACAAGGGCAGAAAGATCGATAGGTCGATAGCCTTTTTTAGAAATAAAGATGTTTACTACTACTACTACTATGTGACATTTTGTGATTAATTTTTTATTTCATTTAAATTAAAATTTTTTTAAGACCGAGATTTCAGTTTATCACAATTAGACTTTCTGAGTATGTAATGAAATAAAATCGAATTTTCAACATTATCAACCTCTTTTACCGTTTTAATTTTATTATTCGCCAACATTCTACGATATGCATTATATTTCAATCTGCCACAGGATTGTCAGAACCTAAAAGTTCTTCAATCTTAGCTTCATAGGACCATTCGTTATTGTTGAACATAAAATTCTGGGTTTGAATTTGTAATATTTTATTATTTTAAAATAACATCCTAAAAAATACAGTTAAAAATTTAATGGAAAAGATTCTGTAAACACAGATAAATAGTACATTATATACCTAGGTCGAGAAGTAAGCTATTATATACCGATCGCGTTTATCCCCTGAGGCGCGTAGCGCCGAAAGATATAATGTGGGAGGTATATAATAGCCTTCTCGACCGAAGTTTACATATAATTTTTTTTACTACTAACGCGAATAATTGCCTAAATTGATTTAATTAGATTTTAAATTCCCCATTCCCATTCGTTATCTAATTTTCTAAAATTCTAATTGAACAAATTTGTATGTAATAATAAAACATGAAGTAATAACAATTTATATGGGGTGACCCAAACACTAGCGGCGAAAGTTCCGTAGCAACTTACCTAGTTAAAATACAAATATACCTTTGTATAAGGCCCTTCAAACCCGTCTTTCCCAATGTACAGGATGTTGAAGTTTTTCCGTTATATTTCAGGAACTATTTCAGATAGGAAACTGAAATTTCGCATACATTTTACAAAATCCTATAGCCACTTTATGGGTGTAAGGTTGTATTAAATGTTATTTTTGGGGTTGAACGAGAATATTTTGCCATTAACTTCTACGTTATTGAGGAAAATCGCAGTTGGATGGCACAGTTTGAAAGGCCATAGTTTTCTACACAGTAGAAAGTCACTACTGTGAAAAAGCTAAAGCTAAAGCTACCTTCAAGGTAGCTTTAGTCAACAGCTCTAGTCTGACCCGTTTTAGAAAAAAGTGGCATTTTATGATGAAAAACACGATCCCATGATTAGACTAGTTTTGAAGCAATTTTTCGCCTAAACTGCTGCCTTTAGAGCTGTTGACGAAGAGCTCTTTTTAGTGTGAAAAAACAACGAGTTTACAAACTGAGCATTTAAAATGCAATTTTCCCCAGTGGCGTAACGGTCGGGGCAAAATACCCCATCTAAACTCCAAATTCTACCCCATGAACGCACATCGGGCACTAACATCTGAAATATTGTGCATTTATTCCACTTAAGTTTGGGCCACCTTGTATATACTTCTATGACGCTTTAACATTTTTAATTTATTATATATATATATTTTTTTGACTGATTCAGAACTGTTTTTAAAATGCAAAGCGGTAATAAAGAAAAAGTGTAAAATGTTCAAATAAATGCAAAAATTACAAATGTTAAGCATTTGCATTAAAGATACAAACGAAAGCAAAAAGCGGTCTTAGCAGTGTACTATAAAGTTTATTGCTTTCAAAAAACCATCGCGTTTTAAAAGTTTTAATTGCATTAATTTTAAAAGAAAATAGTTTCAAACGTATTTAAAATTCAAAAAATTAAACAAATTTAATTGGAAAGTATATAAAAAAACCAAAAATTTAATATTTACTTCAACTAATTGCATCTTCTATAAAAAGTAATATGTGAAATATCTTTTTCTATCCTACCGAAATATCCGTTCTATAACCGAAAATCCTGTATGAACAAAGGACATCATTGGATTCCTGATAAATGTAAAGCATGCCATAAGAATAATTACTCCACATAAAAGTAAAAACACCCATTATTTTTCCCATCAACGAATGTCAGCGCAAGCTAATTAGAAAGTAGAACAGAACAACAAATTATGGATTTTGGCATTAACGGGTGGAGCTCTTAGCAGAATTAGACAACGTTTATACTAACTTATATCAACTTGTTCCCATGCTTTCAAACACTTTATAATCACAAAGAGTCTGGAAATAAATATGCATACATTATAAAAATCCTTTAATAAGAGTTAAAAAGAAAGCATACATACAACCCTAAGTTACAACTCTGCAAATATTTAATCTGAAATTGGAGTTAGAAAACTAACAAAAGTGTTTGGATATGGTTTAAACCAAACAATGAATTTTCTAGTCACAAATACACTCCATCAGAAAAACAGTCTGAAAATGTTGCACAAATCGCTCCAAATCTGCTTCTATAGAATCTTCTATATCAACCATTGTTAAAGCATTCATTCAAGTCGGTCAAATACACCGCTGCTGCCAGCATTCCAGTGTTATTCCTGCCAATGGCAAGGAAATTGCATTGCAGGAAAATATAGTCTTCACTAATGGATAGATTGAGGCCGGATTGGAATACATCCTGGAGATTGATATTGAGTATTTGAACTTTCGTGGTAACCCGGTACATTTCTCGGATCATGTCCTCAAGTGCTCGATCTGATACGAATTTTCCAAGCAAAAATCCTGAAAACAGGACAATTGCAAAATAGTATAGAAAAATACAGCGCATATTTTTAGGGGTAGTGATATCAGGAGAATCATTTTTGCTTCAGAAATGTAAGCCGAAAAATGTGGCTTAACATATTAATCTCAAATTTGGCCCACTAGGCAACGAGTATATCAAACGGTTGTCAGAATGTCCAAAGTGTTTTTTTTTGGTGATCACGTTTCTTTTTTTTTTTTTTTCACTATTTTCTGATGCGCCACTGAAATCCAACTAGATTTTATTAAATTTCCTGTTCAATTTAGAAACTTTCTTGTCTCTTGTATTTCCCCTGTATCTGCCACCATTTTCAAGTTGTTTGCAAAATAATTAATTAATGCACTCTATGTAATTTGGCAAATATTAGAATGATGGCAGAAGTTTCTCGTTAAGCACAATTAGAATAAATAAAAGGATTGTTAATAAACCAATATCATTCACCTCCGCAAGAGAACGCCCAGAGAGTTTTGTTGAGCAAACAAAATAACATTTTAAATTGCAACACTCTGTATTTCAAAAAGGCTACGCTTGCGAGCAAAATCTTTAACAAAAATGCTTCTTATGATGTTCTCTACCATGCCTAAAAGTATATTTTATGTATTAAAGATAAACCAAAACACGTCCAAAAGTGGAACACAGCCCCCTATTTTCGAATAAATTTGTAGTTTTTGAATTTTTTACACATTTCATTATTGCATCATCTGCTTTATAGTCAATATAAAACTTGGAGGCAAACACATTTTAATTTAAAAGAAATACATTGGAAAATAACTATAGTGTGTTTTTGAAATTTAGCTATTTAAATGCCTAACATCTTTAAACCTACGTGTGTTTAATAACTTGTTTATAGAAACATAAATAAATAATAAAATAATATCTAGTACTTTTTTATAAGGGAAAAAATTTAAAATAAAATTGAACAACTTTGAAATGTGGTTTGAGCTAAGATCCAAGCTGTTTTATGTGCTGTTTGCCTTACAATTTTATATGTTTTACAGCAATTAAAAACATAAAAAATACAAAGCACTGTTTAACTAAAATGTGAGAAATTTTGTATTTCAATGCATATATTTTTTAAGAGCAAACTTAGACTCCAACTGGTTAAGTTTTTAACAATACATCAGCCATAAAAAAAACAAAAAATATGTAAGCAACTTACTGACCTCCTACTATAGAGAAAAACGCCACAGTCAACAGAAAGCTGCAACAAAATCTTTTGGTGACAAACTCCGAATTGGCTTGATTCACATTCCTGCTCGTTTCAACACTTAAAATTCTTTGCATATTGATTGAGCAATAACGTTGCCATTCACCAATAAACCACTATCTAAGGACACATAGCTAACAATTGCAAAAATAAATTACGAAAATTTCGTTTATTTTTACATCAATAGCTGCTATACACCTGTTGTTAGCGCCGACTACTATCTGAACTCGAGAAAATACGATTTTCAACTAACGCGAATTTTCGTCGCGGCCCATTCATATGAACAGGAAAAACTGGCAAACCTGAAAAACTCAATGAGGAAAATTATAGTGTACGTTCAATGATCTATTTATTGGAGGATGAACTCACGGCTCAAACTAGTCAAATTTGATTACAAAAACAAATATTCCTCTAAAAGAAGTATAATGAATACTAATCAATAGCAACTAAAACTGAAGGAAATAAGTCCACGCAAATATAAACAAATGTTTAAATTAGCAAACTTTCACAGTATTATTAGATGACTAGAGATAAAACTTTTCAGCGCTTATTTAATTTTTTTTATTAAGCACTTTTATGGTATTTTGTTCGTTAACTTGGAAAGTACACAGGGTTTCGGTTCTTTCCATTGTAAATATTTCATTCGTACTTAAATGAAACATTTACCTAAAAATATATATATAATAAACCTGAAAACCGGAATCAAATAATGCGGAATTTTTCAAACTGGATAATTTATAGTTTGTTTGTTTGATTTGACTCGGTATTATTTGTAAAACCTCCATGCTCGATATAACCACATTCTATACAAACTTCATAAATAGATGAGAAAGTAAAAATAATATGTCTCTCGCATAAAATCGCAAATTTTTCAGGACTTCTTGGCCCCATTCCAACAATTGAAACTACAACAGGTTGACTCACAATTACTATTTTATGTAGTCTGGTTATCGTTTTCGGAAAAACCTGCTGAAAATAAACATTTTGCTAAATAAATTGATTGTACTAGTTATTTAACAAAGGCATCAATCACCTAGTTATTTATTTTAAAATGAGATTAAAAAGATTACATTTTAGACAAAACTTTTCATTTTTTATCTTCCACCCAAGTAGAAACTAAAACTAAACAGTATTGTTAAAAATAAAAGATGCAAATGCATTCGAGTTAAAAGATGATGATGAATCTGTATTTATTCCAAAAGGAACATTAATAATTGGCATCGTATAAAAGTCAGCAAATTCATTGTTGCACGTTGCTGCTTATTTTAGACAGAATCTTTTCTCTTTCATGACTTGCCAAATGTATTTTTGTGATGTGACGATAATGGCTAAATTATCTATAAAACTGTAATTGTTTAAGTTTAAAATCATTTTAACGGCGCTTATTGAAAGATATCGTACATATTAATTGCATGGCCATGTTTTTTACCTACCTAATAGCGTGGAGCAAATATTTGGACACTTAACATCAACTTACTCTGTTCGTGAGCATTTATTGGCGAAAAAATGTATGTCAAATCGTCTTACAATTAATACTGATCGCTGTAGGTACTTTCACAAAAATACTACTTTTGTCGCACTGTTGTCCATACTTTTTTATGACTTACTTCGAGCTAATTTGCAATCACTCGACTACTTGTTGGATTTTTCAATTAAATTCCCTTTGCAAATTTTCTTCTCGGTCTCCTCGGTCTTGTTACTCGCCAGCCAGGATGTTCTCGAAAATTATCAACATTTCTAACTAGACATTAGGACAATAAACAACAGTTGGAAAACTTTTAGGTGTCGGTTGGTGTTCTGGATGAGTTCGTAAAAAAAATTGTGAGTATTTAAAAAAAAATTCTAACGCACTTTGGTCACGTTCATATGTAAAAGCGCCATGCAAAAGTTAAACTTATTTATTGAACTGCCAGGTCTCAACGCAAGGAAAATGTTGTAATAACAACACAAAAAAGATGAAGAAAAAGAAAAAAAGCATCAAAATTAGAAATCACCCTGTATTAGTTTCATTATTAACTTGAAACTAACTGGTATATCTTTCTTATTTCTACAATTTCCAACATGTTTCAGCCGGCATTGATGCACTTTGTCTTATTTTAGATTCACATTTTCAACCTTTATCTTGATACTTACAAAGTGATAAGATAGATCAAACTGTATACAAATTATATGGACTTTATATCATTGACCTTGTCGCTTAGATATTTTATTACGATGCTTCATGTTACCATTTCTTAGCTGATTTGAAAATTGCTTAATATCATTTAAATGGATTTTCAAATGGCTGTTAATCAACATCAATTAGTATAGAAGAAGAGCTTCTTTAAAGCGTTCACAAGACTGAGTGTAATCCGTAAACTTGCGTTTCTTATTATAACTTTTTTTGAAGCTAAGTTTTCCGTGGTTCTGTACCGTTAATTTATATTGAATTTAGTTTTTTGATAGACATTAAAATTTTTAAACTTTCCGCCATGATTGAGCATAAAAAAGTGCTAGTTATATACGTAGGAGGCACCATTGGTATGCAGAAAAACTGTAATGATGGTAAGTTTATTCTAAGCAATGCTGGATTACCTATATCATGCCGTGTGCTCAACCTAATATTTATCTTTGTTGATTTTCTGCGATTACCCCGTTTGAGCAGTGCGTACTTATGGGATTTTAAATAAGTCTTTGTTTTTGAGTATCTCTTTTTAATACTAAATTTTGTTGATACACGTTCAGCTGAATTTCTGAATATCAAATTTTATCATTAATTGATTAAGTGTAAGTGAATTGTTTTGCTTTAGATGACATCATTTTTATGTGACTTGACTTTAGTCAGTTTAATCCAGCGCTCGATAAGAATGTAATGTTGTTAAAATACAATTAAGAAATGCGTTTTAGTAGAACAATTCCAAAATCTAAAATTTTAGATATATTTATATTTATATTTCAATTTGCAAACGGTAGCAATATTGTGTTTAAAAACCCCTCAAAAGCAGTTTCAGTCCATTTTAAAAAGGAGCGTTTAAGTGTCTTGTTTTTTGTACTTCAAAGCATTTCACAGTTTTTAAAAGTGATTTAATTTTTAAAAAGGGGGTGTCCGGGACGCTCGATAGAAGTGATAACTTCATATTATTTATTACCATGAAACCTTTTTAACAAAGAAACCATAAAATATTGAACTTGTTTAACGCATGATTAAAATAATTTATAATTTCAATATTCTTGTTAGTCTATCTGTCATCTAATTTATAAATGGATCAGAAATAATTAAAATGTAATTTAATTTTCTTTTGTAATCAGAAATGAATTGTGACACTCGATTTTATCTTGCTCGATTGTAACTTGTTCAGGATTATTTATCAAATAAATGTAAATAGGGTAATTCAAATTTACCCTTGGCTTTTTGCGTAGTATTTTCTTATTATACTATAATTCTTCTCTATAGTTCCTTTACCGGGGGGTTTTCCTACCGTGGTAATTTCTGATGTCCCTTCTCATTGGTTTGGAGATTTCCTTATTTTTATCTCTCATTTCATACTGGTGGTATGTCTGAATGCTCTAATTTGGTTTCATTAGCTGATTTTCTCTTCTTTTTTGGTTTTGGGGCGAAAGTCGAAAGTGAAAAAATGTCTTCGCCCTGCTTTAAAGCCTCGGTTATTTCGCGGTTCAATCTGTTGATGTTTGATTCATGGAGGCCAGTACTTTGTAGTGTGTTTGTAATGTGCGTCTCAAATCCTTAAGTATCTGTTGGTCCTGTCTACATCTGTTTGGGTGTTTTCCTTATCAATTTGTATCGTTTCTTACCGAGCACCCCACGGATCAACAATATCATTTAGAGTTTTGCCATCTGGACTTTCCAAGTCCATTTTCTGTGAGGAGAAGAAGCTGTTCATTTGGTTTAAGTTGTGCTGTGGTAAAAAGCCCAACATAGTCTCGCCCTGAGCATTTCTTCCTTCGGACCCGAAATTTCCTTGGCATGTCTCTGATTTATCTGTTTCCAAACCTATTTTTGCATTGAAGTCTCCACATATTATGGTGGATCGTGGTTTTGTGTTTAACACATACATAGGTCAAACAGGACAATATTTAAAAAAAAAGAATATACGAACATAAATATAGCTTAAGAAAGGTTAACGAAAATGGAACAGCATTAGCACAACATGCACAACAAAAGTTATATAGTTTTTGATTTCGATAACACAAAATATTAATCAATGAAAACAACTATAATAAGAGAAGAATCCATGAAATGATTAACCGTCACCGTAGAAACAACTAGACACGTAAGTTAAATTTAAATCTCTAAACAATAGATTTAGGGCTAATGTTACATCTTCATAGAAAATATTAATTTCTTCTTCCGTCTGTACCATCTCGATACTGTATTTTGTGCTAAGTTTTATTACAAGGTAGTAGAATAGATAGTAGAATACAGTACTCTGGTTGAAAAATTTCCTAATCATTTGAACTTGGTTTTTTATGCGTTTGTTGATAAAAAAGCCGATGCGTCCCTCTGATTTGTCATCCTCTCCGGCGTAGTAGAGTGAATAACCAGATTTGTGTTATTAAACTTTCGCCTCGCCGCCTGACCTCGCTGAGTCCCATAACATCCCATTTGAATTTTTGCGTTTCAATCTCGAACTCAGCCATATTTCTTTCCGAGAGTACTGTTTTTGCATTGTATGTTACGATGTTTAGTCTTTTGGAGTTGGTATTCTTTTTTTTTGGAGTTTATTTTGGTGGTAGGGTGTGGTGATAGCGATCTTTTAAGCCACATAACATATATAATTTTTCGTATCAAATTCACTTGAACTCCCCCTTAATGCCCCTCCCCTCTGATCAATATACAGAGTGATTTCAAATTGGCAGCACTTAATTGGAAGACTTTTAGAAAGCTCTTTAGAGGAAAGAATTTAAAACAAATGCATGAAGAACATTTATTGGCAGCAAGTAGGTCAACTTACCTTCCATCATAAACTGGGTACAAATGGGAGCATAAAAATACTGTAAACCTGTGACGAAATAATTTATTCAAAACTCGACAAAGTTTTCATACGTTTTTCCGAATTGAATAAAAGTTACTTATTTTAGAAAGTAGTTATTGAAAAAAATTCTGCGGCAAATTATACGCTCTTTGTATTATCTCTAAAATGTTTCATATCCAGCTATATGACAAAGATAAACGCATTTTGTAAGTTTCTTAATTGTCATAAAATTTAAAACGTCTCGTTTAACCACCGAAGATAACCAAATTGTGTCATTTTTGTTGTATTTTCTGATATTCTTCAAGTAAATCCCAGCTAAAACCTCCCACGTAATAGCATTAAATTGTGCATATAACAACCATTTTGTGACAGAGTCCGCATCTTTATACAAAATAAGTGCATCTTATTGTAATCGATGTTGTGAACAACATAATTTAAATTTCCTGTTCGGTTAATTTAGTCTAATTTTATTTAAGTATTCTCTTGCTCCGTGGAAATATTCATCAGTTCTCAAGAGCCCGATTATGTTTTTATTTTCGTACAATTAAATTTGTACATTTTGTAATGTGAGTTATTCTTAACTTGGAAAAACGCATTAAGCAACCTGGAGACATAGTTTTCAAAATTTGTCTACAATTTTAATACTTGCATCGCACTATCCTGCGATTACTAACATGAGACTCACATGAGATATACATTTTCTAATCAGTATTAATTTGTACTTTTTTCTCCTCAAAGAAAAGACACAAACTATATGTTTTACACAATTATAAATAATAGCGAATTGCTATTAGCGTTTTTCAATTATTTCTAGGTCTAGATTTCATGTGAATAGGAAACACTAGGACGCTGAGAAATAACACTCTTTTCGTTTACGGTTTCTATTTAATTTTAAGTAGAAAATTCGCTTTTTGATAAATTTGCAATAAGATTTATTTTGTGCCATAACTGAATATTGCTATTTGAGAGTTTCTCAAATTTATTTGAGAATTTCTCAAATAGCAATAGAGTTGAGAGCTTCAGCACAAAACAGTACTATGTTGTGTATGAGCTCTTTCAAATATTATTGTTTTCTGCCAGTTAACCATTAATACATTTTCTTTATTTCTTAAGTCATTTCGATTTCTATTCATCAAGTTTCTCACAAGAATTACACTTTCCTGATCTGAACTAACCGAGTAGGGAAATATTTCAATTTTGTTTCAATTAACAAAAATTAGACCATTACTTTTACCGTTAATGATTTCATGCCTGTTATGTTAGTTTCCTTATTTGTTATATCTTCCTTATATGTTATTTTTATGAAAGTGATTTTTTTAATGCTTATATCAGCTGAACGGTATTAAATTTTCATCATCTTCGGTAAATATTCAAGTGCATACCGTTGAGATAAAAGATAAGTTAAAATAAAACTCCTGTGTTCCAGTCAATTATTTGTTTATTTTCTGTTACAAAAACGTTTCGGTGTCTTTCTCCACCATCATCAATTTGCATGCATGGCTGTTTCTACCTTCAACTTTGGCAAGCGATTTTGCAAGAATTAAAATGCAAGAAAAAAAGAAAATAGACAAATAATTGACTGGAACCCAGGAGTTTTAATTTAATTTGAATTGAAATACAGTCAGGAAAATATACACAATAAAGATAAAGTTGTAAAATAAAAAAAATAAAAATAAGTATATAATTTTTACCATTCAGCGAAATAATTCAAAACGTACATGGCGTTTCTAAAAAAATCAAATGAAAGCAGAACTAGAGTTCATGTATTCATCATTGATCAACACATGTTTTGGTGCTACGTTACAGGACCAGCAAATCATGGAGAATATATCGATAAATACATTTACTTAATAAAATTAATTAAAACAAATTTTCATTGAATGAATTGAAAATTGCAACATCCGTACTGGTTTGATAGAAACTGAAAAACCATTTGATAAAATCCATTTAAAACAGAATGTAGCAAAAGGTATTTTAAGACTAACAAGGAAAAAATGAATGATGATTAATTACTGTTAAGTCAAAAATTACTGAGAAATTTTAAAGTTTTAATATGAAGAGTTACAGAATTTTGCTTGTGTCGTTTTGCTCAAACACTCTCGAACAATCACTTGGCTTTTTTAACACAACACACTGAAACGCCGTAACAAACTGTGACTGTCAACTTATATTAATAGGAACTTTTCACAAGATAATTAAGTTACATTTTTTTATTTCGCAGTCGCTTCGTCAAGTGCCTTTTGTAACCCTATGCGACAATATCAAATTATTTAGCTCAGTGTCTCGATGTTGAACTTATTTCCTTCCATTCCTTCCTCCTTCCTTTCCTTAAATTCCTCCATGAGCAGTGGCGGCTATAGGGGTGGGCGAGGTTAGCGATATAAATAATTGCGAATTAAAAAAAACAGATTAAATTCAACCACTAAGTACGGAAATACACCAGTACACAGGTATATGCAAAATGAAGGTGGTTATTATTCATAATCCAAAAGAAATTTCTGGGTTCCAGTCAATTTTATTGTTTATTATTTAAAATGTCACAAATACGTTTCGGTGTCTTTCTCCACCATCATCAGTTTGTATGTATGGCTGTTTCCACCTTCACATTTGACAAGCTATTCAATTGAATGAATTAATCTATGAATTAAATTGAAATACAGTCAGGAAAATATACACAGTAATTATTCATAATAGCGATATTTCTAATATTTCTCCAACAAAAAAAAAACAAAATTCCAATTATCAGAACAAGAAATTCATAGTGGCGAATCTTATACCCCTACCGACAATAATGATACTGAACTTGAAAACATTCCGAATTGTTCGGGAATTGAAAAGTAAGTTTTTAAGTACTTAATATTACTTGTTTCCTGCTAATACAAGAGCGAAATAATTTCATACAGAGGAAAAAGAAGTCATTGATTTGGCTCAATCGCTACAGGAACTTCCAAGACAGCCGGTTCTGGCCAAAAACAGTATGATTCTGATCTTCGTATTTTTAAGTCCAGTTATCATATCATGTATGCTTGGATTGAGTACAGCATTCTCAAAGATACTCTATTCTGTTCCCCTGGTAGATTTTTAGTTAAACAAGGTTGAACCAAAAGTTTCGGTTTTGTTACTGATGGCTACAAGAACTGGAAAAGGGCTGCAGAAACAAAAGCTGTTAGCCCTGTTAGAAACAAAGGCCGTTATTTCGTTTTAATGGCAGACGAATCTAAGGATCTCAGCAATTCTGAGCAGTTATCAGTAACAATACGATATTATTTAAAGGGTGTATTGCACGAGCGTTTTTTGGGTTATGAAGCTGCGAAAAATGAGATGCCAAATTACTTGAGGACTATATTAAAAAATGTTTAGGCCAATGTGAAATAGACTTAAAATGGTGTGGCTCAAACATTCGACGGGGCTAATGTCATCAGTGGAAAAATTAAAAGAGTACAATCTTTGCTAAAAAATTGCTAAAAAAGTGCCACAAGCGGTATATGTTCATTGCTTCAATCACGCATTAAATTTAGTTGTGGTAGATGTTTGCAAAAATTTGAAAGTTTGCCATATATTTTTCTCGGTGCTTGAAAACTTATATGTCTTCATCTCAGGATCTGCATTACATAGTGTCTTCTTAAATATACAAAAACAATTAGATTCTAAAAATAAAGTGGTTGAATTAAAAAGGCTTAGTGATACAAGATGGACTTCTCAAGTATCGAGCTGTTTGGATGTAAAACGAGCATTACCTGTTATATTAGCTATATTGAATCAATTTGCAACAACAATTAATAATCGATCACTGTTCGAAGCAAGCTGTCTCTTGACTGATATAAATTTTACTTACTGAATTGTTTATAACATATAGACAAGATATTGAATTTCGAAAAGTATGAAGTGCAGCCCTTGAAATCGCTACAAGCAGTGATATTAAATTAAATTACTGTGTATATTTTCCTGACTGTATTGCAATTAAATCCAAAAAAAATTCCTGGGTTCCAGTCAATTTTATTGTTTATTATTGAAAATGTCACAAATACGTTTCGGTGTCTTTCTCCACCATCATCAGTTTGTCTAAAATATACATTTACAGTCATCATTAATTTTAAAAAAATGCTATTAAAATTCACGTACTAAAATACAAATTACAACATTTTAAAAAGTATATTAAAAACAATAGGTTTTCAGGTGATGAGTCAGGACAATCATGTCTGGGAAAAAACTAGAATCTATTGTTCAGAGATTCAAATTTAACTTACGTGTATGGCTGTTTCCACCTTCACATCTGGCTATTGAAATCCTCTGGGGTTCTCCCATAGCTGCAACAATTGCAAACCTCGTGATGGAAAGTCTGGAAGAAAAACTAATACCTCATTTGAATTTTAAGTGCGGATTTTTTAAAAGATTCGTAGATGACTGCATAATGTGCCTGCCAAACCAAAAAATTCAATACACACTAGATAAGTTTAATGCATTCCATGAGACCATTAAATTCACCATTGAGGAAGACAAAAACAGATCATTAAACTTTTTGGATATGACGGTTATATATGAAGATAATGGAGAAATAAAAACAAACTGGTACACAAAGGATGTATGGTCTGGTAGATACTTGAATTACCAATCATATGCACCTCTACAATATAAAAAAAGTGTTGTAACAGCTTTTACTGATAGAGCGATTAAATTGGCACATTATGGATATAGAACAAAAAATCTTGAAAAAATAAAAAAGATACTAATAATGAACAACTATCCCAAAGCTTTCTTCGAACCAATAATAAAACAAAGAATTAATAAAATCCACAATTTAAATAAATGGAACAACATAAATAATATCAATAAGAAAAAAGAAGGTGAAATCAAATATGTATCATTACCGTATATTCCAGAAATCAACACGAAAATAAAAAATATTTCAAAACCGCATAATATTACTATAGCAGAAAAAACTAAAAACAACTTAGCAAAGGAATGTTTCACAAAATTTAAACCTAAAAGTGATAAGTTAAACACACCTAATGTAATATACAAGATTGACTGTTTGAACTGTGACAACGCATACATAGGTTAAACAGGACAATATTTAAAGAAAAGAATATACGAACAAAAATATAGCTTAAGAAAGGTTAACGAAAATGGAACAGCATTAGCACAACATGCACAACAAAAGTTACATAGTTTTGATTTCGATAACACAAAAATATTAATCAATGAAAACAACTATAATAAGAGAAGAATTCATGAAATGATACAGATTAAAAAGCATCAGAATGCAATGAATTTTAGATCAGACACAGACAATCTTAGCTCTGTGTATCACACACTAATTAAATGAGCGCATTCACTGATTGGACCAAGTAAATTAAATATAAAAAATATAAACACCTGACATTGAAGAATTGCAGAGCAATTGATATTCCTAGAATGCAAAGAAAAAGCGAAATATAAACAGTTTCTTTATTCTCTCGCTCGATATCGAACAAAATATGGATTTCAATAGCCAGTCAGATGTGAAGGTGGAAACAGCCATACACGTAAGTTAAATTTGAATCTCTGAACAATAGATTCTAGTTTTTTCCCAGACATGATTGTCCTGACTCATCACCTGAAAACCTATTGTTTTTAATATACTTTTTAATATGTTGTAATTTGTATTTTAGTATGTGAATTTTGATAGAATTTTTTAAAATTAATGATGACTGTGAATGTGTATTTTAGACAAACTGATGATGGTGGAGAAAGACACCGAAACGTATTTGTGACATTTTGAATAATCGTTGCGTATATTTTCCTGACTGTACTTTAATTCACTTCAAAATATTCCTGGGTTTCAGTCAATTTTATTATTTAAAATGTTACAAATACGTTTCGGTGTCTTTCTCCACCATCATCAGTTTGTCTAAAATATATATTTACAGTTATCATCAATTTAAATAGAAAACTTTCACCAAAAATTCACATATTAAACTACAAATCACACACATATTAAAAAGTACATCCAGAACATTGGTTTTCAGGTGATGAGTCAGGATAAACATGTCTGGGAAAAGACTAGAATCTATTGTTTAGAGATTTAAATTTAAATTACGTGTTTAGTTGTTTCTACCTTCACATTTGACTGGTTATTGAATTCCCTATTTTACTCGACATCGAGCGAGAGAACGAAAAAACTGTTTATACTTCGCCTTTTCTTTGCATTCTTGGAATTGCTCTGCAATTCCTCAATATCAGGTGTTTATATTTCACTTACCTGGTCCAATCAGTTCATGCATGCGATCATTTAATTAGTGTGTGATACACAGAGCTAAGATTGTCTGTGTCTGATCTAAAATTCATTGCATTCTGATGTTTTTTAATCTGTATCATTTCATGAATTCTTCTCTTATTATAGTTGTTTTCATTGATTAATATTTTTGTGTTATCGAAATCAAAACTATGTAACTTTTGTTGTGCATGTTGTGCTAATGCTGTTCCATTTTCGTTAACCTTTCTTAAGCTATATTTATGTTCGTATATTCTTTTTTTTAAATATTGTCCTGTTTGTACGTATGTTTTGTCACAGTTCAAACAGTCAATCTTGTATATTACGTTAGGTGTGTCCAACTTATAGATTTTAGGTTTAAATTTTGTAAAACATTCTTTTACCAAGTTGTTTTTAGTTTTTTCCGCTATAGTAATATTATGTGGTTTCAAAACACTTTTTATTTTTGTGTTGATTTCTGGTATGTACGGTAATTATACATACTTGATTTCACCTTCTTTTTTCTTATTTATATTATTTATGGTGTTCCATGTATTTGAATTGTGGATTTTATTAATTCTTTGTTTTATTATTGGTTCGAAGAAAGCTTTGGGATAGTTGTTCATTATTAGTATCTTTTTTATTTTTTCAAGATTTTTTGTTCTATATCCATAATGTGCCAGTAGTAGTAAATATCTTTATTTCTAAAAAAGGCTATCGACCTATCGGTCTTTCTGCCCTTGTTTAATACATACAGTCTTAATCTAAATGAAAACAAATATGAAGATTCTCTTATTCTAGGTTAACAATACTATTAAATAAATAAGATTTCAGTGGCAAGAAGGAATTATTTTATTGTCCACTAGTCCGTTGCGTTTGTAAGTGTTCGAGTAGCGTTAATGTAGGGAAACGAAAGCGGGATTGTCTGGTTGGTCTTGTAAGACAAAGGGGATTCAGTATGGTCCAGCTGTATGGGTTGTTTGTCCATTTTGTCTGTAGCTGTATGAGTCTTTGCGAGATCTTTGTCATGTTTGTGCGTTCGTATAGTAGTTGGGTGGGGGGGCTGTGTAGTGGGTTTTGGGGGTGTCTTATTCGTGTTATTAGTCTTAGTGCAATTTGTTCTGTTGTTTGTATATAACGTTTTGTCCTTTCTGTTCCGTTGGTCATGAGTATATGTCCATAGTTTAGCAAGGGTCTACAAATAGCTTTATATATTTTGGTGGCGGTGTTTGTGCTAATTCCTCTGTCTTTGTAGGTTAGTGATCGGAAGTGTTTTGTTCTCTTTATTGTTTCTGCCCTGATGTTTCGTATGTGTTTAGTGAATTTAAGTTTGTGGTCAATTGTAATTCCAAGGTATTTTACGTCGTTTTTTGGTTGTGTCGTTTGGCCGAATATTTTTTATTTTTGTGTTGATTTCTGATATGTGCGGTAATGATACATACCTGACTTCACCCTCTTTTTTCTTTTTTATATTATTTATGTTGTTCCATTTATTTGCATTGTATATTTTATTAATTCTTTGTTTTATAATTGGTTCGAAGAATTCTTTGGGACAGTTGTTCATTATTAGTACCTTTTTTATTTTTTCAATATTTTTTTGTCTGTATCCACAATGTGCCAATTTAATCGCTCTATCTGTAAGAGCTGTTACAACACTTTTTTTATATTGTATAGGTGCATATGATTGGTGATTCAAGTATTTACCAGACCACACATCCTTTGTGTACCAGTTTGTTTTTATTTCCCCATTACCGTCATATATAACCGTCATATCCAAAACGTTTATTGATTTGTTTTTGTCTTCCTTCCTAAATGATGAATTTAATGGTCTCATGGAATGCATTAAATTTATCTAGTGTGTATTGAACTTTTTGGTTTGGCAGGCACATTATGCAGTCATCTACGTATCTTTTAAAAAATCCACACTTAAAATTCAAATCAGGTATTAGTTTTTCTTCCAGACTTTCCATCACGAGGTTTGCAATTGTTGCAGCTATGGGAGACCCCAAAGCTACTCCATATATTTGTGAATAGAAATTGCCCTCGTACTGGAAGTAAGTGGACTTAAGGCACAGCTCTACCGCCCCAATAAATTCATTTTCGGGTAATGATGTGTGCTCCCTTATTTCAGACCATCTACCTCTTATGCACTGTATTGAGTAAAATTTTTATTTAAATTGATCATAACTGTAAATATATATTTTAGACAAACTGATGATGGTGGAGAAAGACACCGAAACGTATTTGTAACATTTTAAATAATAAACAGTAAAATTGACTGAAACCCAGGAATATTTTGAAGTGAATTTTGAATAATAAACAATAAAATTGACTGGAACCCAGGAATTTTTTTTGGATTTAATTAAATTAATTGAGGTGAATTTTAAAAGGTCCAGAAAGCTACCAACTAAATTTATTGATTCCAAATTGTTCAGCAAATTCAATTTCTTGAAGAAGATAGATGTGTGACTGAAAAAAATGAATTAAAAACCAGATTATATTTTCCTATAATAGATCGAATTACTTCCGAAATATCTCGCAGATTTGATGAAAATACTAATGTGCTAAAGGGATTTAGTACATTTAATCCATCTAGCACCATTTTTTAAACTTAAAACATTTATTTCCTTGAGCTAACCATTACCATTGTGGTATAGTTTCAATTGAAAACGAGACAAAGTTATTGCCAGATACCATTAAGAGGACAGACAAAGCATTGGCAAGGCTCGGATCTTCTGAGAGCATAATCAGATATCATAATCAGCAGATAAATTCCTTATCTGTGGCAATATCGAGGATTGCATATAATTCCGTCTGAAACACTGTCGTCCAGCTTCCCAGCGAAAAGAACGCTCCCCTGTTGGTGTCTTGCCGGTACACGCCTGCCCAGACCATCCCGGTTTGGGCGCCCGTGAGCCGTTGGTGATCCAACATTGCACCCCCTTTCGGGCAGCGACTGTCCTAGTATTTCATTTTTTGTTCACCTTAAATTTCTTTTCGAACCTAAGTCCTCTGTCAGGTGGAACCACCTTTGCCAGACCACGGAACCATAACAGATCCTCGTTCTTATAACGGCAGTGTACAACCACTTCATAACGTATGGTTTTAGGCCCCAGTTTTTCCCCAGCGCCCGTCGCAAGTGCCACATAGTGACGGTAGCCTTTTGCTTAACTTCCTCTATGTGGGGGTTCCACGTGGGTTTAGTGTCTAGGGTCACGCCTAGGTACTTGACCTCTCCCACGAGGGTAAGAGTTTTTCCATATGAAATTGGCGCCCTATAATCCTTTATTTTTCTTCTCCTTGTAAAGAGCATAATCTCCGTTTTGCTAGGATTAAGAAGATATTCGGCCAAAGAAGAAAACAAAATATTTTGTAAAACAGATATATTATATTCAACTCTTACAATTAAAAGTATAAATATCTCCTGCCATCCTGTAAAATTGACCTTCGGCTTGCCGCCGGCCCAAGGGACAATAAACCTGGCGCCGCCACTGTTTATGAGAAAATAAATCCAACATTTTTCTATTTTCAACAATCGTCAGACCGTCTGCTTAAACCGACCTAACTGATAAGTATTTCGCACAAACATTTCTTTGGGTGATTCCCCTCGATACTAATTAAATAAATTTTCCACACGCTGCTCACATAGCATCAGTACATTTAAGCAATCCATCTGTACCAAGTTAGCGTTTTCGCTAAATATTAATTTAAATATTCCAATAAACTTATTAAGGCGTGTATTGTTCTAAACTCTTCAAACGTGATGGCTGAACGAAAAAATGTTCTTGTTCTCCTAACAGGCGGCACAATAATTATGCAGAAAATTAATGCCAGTAAGTAAATTGTGTTTCCGATTAGTTCCGTTACTAGATGGACGGAAAGTTAGTGGGTTTAAAATTCACGCAGTAAATGAATCCGAATACTTTCAAGTTTTCTTTTCGAGGACCAAAAAATATTTTTTTGGATTATGATTACTTTGGATTTTTCACTGAAATTTCGCAGGTGATAACTGGAAACGAAGGAGCACATGTTGTAATAAAAACATTTTTTATCAGTACCTACCTACTAACATGACTGAAAACAGTTTTCTTTCAATTTCTTTGAAAACTGAAACTCGGCGTTTTCAAGTATAAAATATAAATAATAATAAAACAGTATAAAATCACATCAATATGTGATGTTCCGCATTAACAAAAACCATAGGTATTGTTCGAAGTTCATTAGTTGGACAATGTCAAAAATGGATTGAGCGGACTAGACTTCAAACAATTTCTTTAATTTTTGTTGTTGTGATAGGCCACCGATTAAATTTGAGATTTTTTATGATACAGTTTAATTAAACAGAAGTGTGAAAATATTGATAGGACAATATAAATAAGTTTCAAAATTTCCTGGGTTTCAGTCAATTTTATTGTTTATTATTTAAAATGTTACAAATACGTTTCGGTGTCTTTCTCCACCATCATCAGTTTGTCTAAAATATCCATTTTACATTTATTATCAATTCTAAACTAATTCTATTCTATTCTAAAAAAAGATGTTTCTACCTTTACATTTGGTTGGACATGGGTTGGACATTGAATGTCCAACCAAATGTAAAGGTCGAAACATCTAGACATACAAACTGATGATGGTGGAGAAAGATACCGAAACGTATTTGTAACATTTTAGATAATAAACAATAAAATTGACTGAAACCCAGGAAATTTTGAAATAAATTGAAGTACAGTCAGGAAAATATACACAACAATATAAATAAGAGAAAAGGCCGAGAAAAGGAAAAAGTTTATGATGTGCTATAGTTAATTGTTCGGCATAAAAATATAAAAACATAGTAAACTATTGAAAGAAAACATAAATGTTTTTTTGAGAATAAAAACGAAGTTTCGAAATAATTCCGCCGACAAAAGCTGCAAAAATACACTGTAGAAATCTTGAAAAAAAATCGCACGAAAGAAGTTTGGAAAAATTTGTTCTCTTAGCAAAAATTCCTCCTATTTAACTGTATCCTTCTTTCCAAATTGAAAATATTTATTTGTTTTAGTATACATTCCCGTTGCAAATGCATTTTTCGAGAAAATTAAACACTCTGAAATGCACGATCCACAATTAGCAAAACAGCTCCGAGTTCCGCTGTTAGACAATGAACTGGTTTTGCCGTAAGTACTATTTTATCTAAGATCAAATATTTATTTATGTATTTATCGTATGGCATCACAAGATTAATAAAGTATCATATATCATGTATAATATGTGTAAATATCATATTCATCGTTGTGTATATTTTCCTGACTGTACTTCAATTTATTTCAAAAAATTTTCCTGGGTTTCAGTCAATTTTATTGTTTATTATTTAAAATGTTACAAATACGTTTCGGTGTCTCTCCACCATCATCAGTTTGTTTGTATAGTTGTTTCTACCTTCACACCTTGTTATTATTAATAACCAGGTTAGTAAATAACCAGTCAAATGTGAAGGTAGAAACAACTATACAAACAAACTGATGATGGTGGAGAGGCACCGAAACGTATTTGTAACATTTTAAATAATAAACAATAAAATTGACTGAAACCCAGGAAAATTTTTTGAAATAAATATCATATTGTCAGTTGGGTTTAGAGCATTTTCAGGATAGAGATCCAAATCTAGGTGTTGTATCCATCTCAGTGCTGCAGTGTTGTATCCATCTCAGTGCTGCAATCGTTTGCTCAGGCGCGCCACAGTCGCAATTCGGGGATTCAACCATTCCCCATTTGTGGAGCATTTAGCATGTAGCATAGTAGGCCCGTTTGGATGCGGTTAGTTTAGACCATTCCTTCCCTGGCAGATCAAAATATGGTAGGCATTTTGAGGGATCTGGGACTACATGGTGGTCCCTAGTTGAGAGTTTCCAAGTGTTTTTCCATTCTTCTGAGATGTGGAAATTGGTCTTTTCACGAATTCGTTATTCCATATTGGATTACGGGATCTTAAACGTGTATTTAGGGCGTTGTTAATTATGTTGTCGATTGGCAGATTTGGCACAATCTCAATTTGGCCTTGGTGAATTTTTCTCCACTCCTTAACAGTTGCTTCTTGTCGTCTTAGTTCTGGGGGGCCATGCTACTGGAGACATGAAGCCATGGTAGTGGGGTGGATTTTAATATTCCAGTTATTACTCTCATGGTCTCGTTGAGGTGTTTGTCCGTCCACCTTGTTGACATCACGGCTTCCCTGCCAGACTGGTGCACAGTACCTACTAGGCTATTGTATACACCAAAGATATGGCGGCTGTACGCAGGGTCGTAACCTGAGCTTCCCATGTTGAGCCAGCCACTTTTTTGTATGTTAGTGATCTGTCCAGGATGTGTGTCTCGGGTAAGGATGGTGCCTCCTTCCTCTAGTTGCTTTGTTTATATGACAATGGCTTGGTCATCTGCGTAGCCGAACTTCTTGCTAGTAGCCTCAGGCATGTTGTTAGTGTATAGGTTAAACATCAGGGGTGCGCGCACTGAGCCTTGTGTCAGACCATTTTTTTCTTTGAAGACCTTGTCTGTTTCTGTTCCGATTGTCACCCTGAAGGAGCGATTTGTGAGCATATTTTCAATAAGAGGAGTTAATTTCGTGCATGCTATTGTCCTCTTCAGTTTAAGCATCAGCCCTTCGAGCCACACTGTGTCATATGCTGCTGTTAGGTCGACGAAACCCACATATGTTTTCGTTCCTCTTTGAAAACCCACTTCTATAAATGATGTTAAGGCTAGAACTTGTTCGCAGCAGTTTCCTTTGTTGCGAAAACCTGCCTGAAATGCTTGTATTGTGTCGTATATGGTTTTTCCGTCTGCCGTGTTTTCCTAGATGTTTTATGAATTCTGGGTAGATTTCATCCGGAACAGCGGCTCTTCGGATCTTTATCTTCTCAATCGCCACGTTTATTTCGTTTTCACTGAAAGGACTGGTGTAGGGTATGTGTTGTCGAATATTTTCTTTTATTTGCTCCAAATGGTTCAAATGTGATCATTGGTTTGGATTAGTTAAGTTCGGTTTAATAAGAAGATTTTGAAAACGTTATTTTGATTAAAATATTTCCTAACTTTTGACTGTGAATATTTTCTTAATCGTTAATTCGCTTTGAACAATTTTTTATAGAATTATAGCTTCGACATAATTTTAAGTTATGATAAGCAAAAAAATGTAACATATTGTACAAGGGGTTTAAATTCTGTCATGTTTTCTTGGTCAAAGTTTAAATCCGTCTGCGGGCAATATCGGGTAGATCAGACAGAAAGAAAGGATACGGTGTTATAGCCTCATGTCCCCTGAGTAACTTGGATCTTTAATCGTCTATTTACCCTGAGCCATTCGAGAAATATTCATTTTTTATGACCGGTCACATTTTCCGAACGAAACTTATTTAATTTTTTTTTAATTCCGAAGGAGGTTGTGCAAACAGAAAGAAACAAAACAAAGAACAGTAACCTTAGGCGTAAAAGCAAGAATACCTAATCCTTACGAAAACAAAAAGTTTAACAATTTAATTGACAGAGCACAGAGAGTGACAAAATAAACAGAGCTATCAGCTTGTAATGAAATGTTGTCCGCACAGCCTTTTTGAAAGACATTTTCTTCGAAAATGAAAAAAAGCTTAAATAAATTTCGCGCCGAAAATATGAATATCTCTCAAAGACGCCAAACACTAACAAACAACACAATGACATGGTTTTATAAATGGAGACTAACACCAAACGCGTCAAAAAACCAACTTCTGCTCACAAACCACAGACTCAACGCTGACTCCCCTACGATAACTGCAGACGGCCAAACGACACAACCAAAAAACGACGTAAAATACCTTGGAATCACAATTGACCACAAACTTAAATTCACTAATCACATACGAAACATCAGGGCAGAAGCAATAAAGAGAACAAAACACTTCCGATCACTAACCTACAAAGACAGAGGAATTAGCACAAACACCGCCACCAAAATATATAAAGCTATTTGTAGACCCTTGCTAGACTATTGGACATATACTCATGACCAACGGAACAGAAAGGACAAAACGTTATATACAAACAACAGAACAAATTGCACTAAGACTAATAACACGAATAAGACACCCCCAAAACCCACTACACAACCCCCCCCCACCCAACTACTATACGAACGCACAAACATGACAAAGATCTCGGAAAGACTCATAGATCTACAGACAAAATGGACAAACAACTCCTACAACTGGACCATACTGAATCCCCTTTGTACTTACAAGACCAACCAGACAATCCCGCTTCCGTTTCCCTACATCAACGCTACTCGAACACTTACAAACGCAACTGACTACTGGACAATAAAATAATTTTTTCTTGTCATTAGAATTGGAAAGTTTATTAATAAGATTGTTAACGTAGAATAAGAGAATTTTCATATTTATTTTTTATTCAGATTAAGACTACATGTATTAAACAAAGGCAGAAAGACCGATAGGTCGATAGCCTTTTTTTTAGAAATAAAGATGTTTACTACTACTACTATGAATATCTCTCGAATGTCTCAAGATAAACACACGACTAAAGATCCAAATTACTCATAAGACATGCTGTTGTAACATCGTATTTTTCTCTCTGGATTATCCCATATAGCCCGCAGCCAGATTTAAAATTTGACCAAGAAATGAATGACATTATTTAAACACCCTGTGCTCCCTTTGTTTCGTTTTTGTACTTGTCTTATAACTTCGCTCCGATTCGATTAAAAATATATCCAAATCGGATCACCAAGAGAGAAAATGTTCATAGTCAAAAGTTGGGGAAGTATTTACGTTATACTTTAAATTTGCGGCACAATCTATAATTAGTAATAATAAATTGATAATTTTGTAGCAAAAATATAATATTTACAAGAAAAGTTAAAAGTTTGAACTTAATAACTTTAAAAACTTTAAATTTCATTTATGCTAACCAAAATTTATTAACTTCCTTAAACATATGCATATGTATCTATAGGCATATTCCAGCAGCTCTTATAACGATTAACAGTTCATTCAATTCGCAATTATCAGAAATGCACGTCAATATAAGGTTCAAGACACTTTCAATGAAAAATCCTATCAGTTTTTCCAATAACTGCTTTTGCTTAGTCAACTCGCTCATTACTTGATGACTTTCCTTGTCGATATGACTAAGTGAATCCGGCATCTCAAAATATTTTCCAGTTTAATGAATACGCTAATAACTGCAATCATTCAACTCCAGCAGTGGATTTTCTCTGTATTTTTCGGAAAATAATACATTACAATCCATCGGTAACGTACGGGTTTTTTGCAACGAAAATAGATAAGCGTACGAATTTAAAAGTAGGTAACTAACAGTAACATTGTACACTAACTGTAAACATTAAAGCTTGTACGTAAAATGAGTTTTTATGATTGGGACTAAAATAAAAATTACGATTCTCTTGTGGATTTCCATTCTCCTAAACCTCGTCCAAGGATTAAAACATTAGTCCTAGCGTTAAAAAATAGGCACATGTAATGTAATGCTTCTTTATGCAAGCAATAATTTTTTTCCTTTTCTAAACGTGCATATTTAGAAAATGTAGTAGCTTTCTTTTTTTTTTCTTTTTTAGCTTTAAAAGTTCTTTGTGGTTCAATTGGTGTTACAATCCCTGACACAAAAAAGTTGTGTTTAATTACTAGTTTCCTCTTGAAAAAGATTTAGTTTTCAGTATTTTCACTATTTTCATCCACGTTAATTGTATTTAAATTTTGCAGCATTTTTTCTTCGATTTTGAATTTCAGTTTGACGGCATTTACTTTTTGAGCAGTTAATTTTAGTTGCTTTTATTATTGATAAACTTTAATATTGTCAAATATCTGCTAAACTTTTGTGTTTTGCATTAGTCAGTTGTCATTGTAGTAGTAAGTTTTCCACTAAGTTTGCGTCTTACTTTAACCACGTTTGTAGATTTAGCTGAATATTAACATTAGTCGATTCCTCTATGTTGGTAGTTGATTATACATGTATTGATGACCTCTTACTAATTCTTCTATTTCATTCAGATTTTAATTAACTATAATTATTCCCACCCGCAGTTTCCATTCCATCATTTTCTTCCAAATCATTTTTTTTTAAGTTTTATCCTACTTTTATAATTGGCTTACAAGATTTTATAATTTATTTGTTACATATACTTATTATTTCAACTCGTTCATATTTAACTCATGTAAAACCAACTGCTAAGTTAGGTGAACTGAGTTTGAATGACTCCTCAATGTTCTTGTAAGTGGTTGTTTTAATGGTTTACTTTCGTTTTATTATAACCACTGCCTCTGATTGTGTTTTATAACCATTTTCATATATTGCTCTTCTGGAACATAGTAATAGTAATTTAAATTTTTTTCTAAAAAGGCTGTAGACCAAAACGGTTTTTCCTGACGATTTTCCGAAACAATTTTCGCGTTTGTAATTATTTGCAAAAAAGAAACCCAGTTTTCAGTTTTATATAAAAATAAAATTTTAAATAAACTGCTGGAAAAGATCATAACTCCAGTGAGTTGTAATGAAACCGCCAAGATCTCTAGAGTAAAGTGTTTTCTAAAAATTATAATATTTGTCAAAATGCTGCTTGCTTTAGTTTGGACGATACTAATGTTTAAAGGAGAGAAGACAGTTGAGTAAACACATTCATTATTGAATTAATATTTACTCAGCTGGAAATAACCAGGATTTTGGGAGATTTCTATGAAACTGCCAGCATCTTTAGAGTGAAGTGCCTGCTAAAAAGGATGAGTATTTCAAATTGCTACTTCTTTTAGTTTAGAGCTGCATATTTTTAAAGGAGAGAGCTCAGATGAGAATAAACTTTCATTATGGGACCCATATTTACTTATTTTGAGACTCACATTTACCAAGCTGGCAAAAATCAGGAGTTCTGGCAATTTTAATAAAACTTTCAGCAACTTTAAATTCAAGTATTTTCTCAAGATGCTGGGCATTTCAAATTTCTACATGCAAATTTTTGAAAAGTGAAAAGGCAATTGAGAATAAACACCCAATATGAGAGGGGTATTTACAAAATTTTAGACTCATATTTACTAAGCTGGCAATACTCAGGATTCCTGATGCTTTTTATAAAACTTTCAGCATCTTTAAAGTCAAGTGTTTTCTAAAGGTGGTGAGCATTTCAAATTTACTGCTTGCTTTAGTTTGAAAAATGCAAAATTTTCAAAGAGAGTGGTTTTCTGGAAATGCTTTGGAACTTTTAGCGGCTGTACGGTTTTGCGGCTTCTAAAGATGGTGAACATATCAAGTTAGTACTCTAATTTTCAAAAGAGTCAGCGGAGTTGAGGAAACACAGCGATTATAGAACTGAGTTTTGCTAAGCAGACAAAAATCAGGATTTAAGGCGCTTTGGATGAAACTTTCAGCATCTTTAGGGTTAAGCCTCTTCTAAAGATTGTGAAACTTTCAAATGACTATTTGCGTTAGTTTGAGAGTTGAACAAAGAGGGAGTACAATTGAACATAAACATCCATTATGAGACCGATATTTACTAATTAGGAGACTCAGATTTACCAAGCTGAAAAAATATTTAATTAAATTAAGATTAAAGATGTTGAACATTTCAAATTGATATTTACTTTAGTTTCGAAGATACAAATTTTTAAAAGAGGAATGGCAGTTAAGTAACAACATCCATTAGGATACTGCTATATTTAAAAAAATTTAGACCCATATTTATTAAGCTGGCAAAAACCAGGATTCCGGGCGATTTTTGTAAAACTTTCAGCATGTGTAGAGTCATGAGTCAGCCCTCTAAAGATGGTGAATATTTCAAACTGCCGCTTGCCTTTGTTAAACCCATCCATTATTGGACGATCTACTTCGATGGCAAAAATCAGGATTTTGGGAGATTTTTATGGAAATTTTAGCATCTTTAGGGCCAAGTGCCGTCTAAAGATGTTGATAATTTTAAGTAACTACTTGCTTTAGCTTGGAAGATGCGAATTTTTACAGGAGGTATCGATATTTGATTATTTTGATTTTTAAGAGACCGATATTTACTAATTTCAAAATGTATGTATCCAGCGATTAACCAATATTATTTCATTTCTCAGAATGATCGGGCCGAGTTTGGTCGTCTACAGTATTGTAGAGTACAATCCACTTTTGGATTCCAGCAACATGTCAACTGCAGAGTGGACGAAGATTGCCAAACACATTGAGGTATCCATTTTAGCAGCAAAATAATTAAATCTGTTTTATAATTGTCTTAAACTCTACTAATTTTAGCAAAAGTATGCAAGTTTCGATGGATTTGTCGTTTTGCACGGCACCGACACATTAGCATTTACGTCGTCTGCTTTATCATTTATGTTGGAGAACCTCCAAAAACCCGTGATTCTCACTGGCTCACAAGTAAGATTGCTTTCAGCTAGTCCAAACAAACATTTAATCAAATGCGGATCTTTACATTGAGTGACAAAAAATCAATTTGTAAATGCATTATTCGGTTGCAGTGTTTTAGATTCATCTTGATATGATATATAGGATGATTCAAAAATTACAAATTTCTTCGCCTGTTTCTTTTGTAAATTTACATAGCATTAATCACAATATAATTAGGTGGATTTAATTAGGAGGAAATCCTGATGTAGCACCAAAGTAGAGCTGTGGTCCAATTTAAATTTTAGCCTCGTTAGTAGGTATTTTCAAAATTTTAGCATCCTAAAATCGATGGGTATTCTCTCATACGAATGGTGTTGATTTGGAATCACCTTGTATACTATTCGATATGTTACATTGTGCAGTTGAATGTGTTTTAGATACCTATTTTCGAGCCGAGAAGTGATGCAAAAGACAATTTTCTCACTTCTTTGTTGTTAGCTAGTCTCTACGCAATTCCGGAAGTTTGTGTCTTTTTCGGTGGGAGATTGTTGCGAGGAAATAGATCCACCAAAATTAGTTCCAATTTGTTAAACGCTTTCGACTCCCCCAATTACCCCCATTTAGCTCTTGCGGGAGTTGAATTGAATGGTAAGTGAATAAGAGGCAGTGCCTAAGCCATGCCATAGACAAAGTTGGTACATTGATTACAATCTAACACTAGTTTTTATTTAGGAATTCTATATTCTCGCTAATACAATAAGATGTCAGAATTATCAATGTACTTTAGCCAATTTAACGCTCATATAAATAAGCATACATTTACAGTCACTTGTCCATCAACGATAAATTGTCTGCTTTTTTCTTACTTGCAAAGCATGTTTGTTTCCTTAATAAATAAACACCCTGTTTAAACTGACGAAATATTTGTTTAACATTTGGGGAGAATAAACGGTGCATCCGGAAAGTTTCCCAATTGTTTTCAAACTGGATTTGTTATGACCGCAGTAATTAAATGAAACTTTTGGACATTTTATTTATGGCGCTTTAATTTAATGGAATTTTACAGTTTTTTCAGAATAATCAAAGTAGTGGATACCTCCTATACATTTGAGCATTATTTAAGACTATTTTTAAAATAAATTGAAAATTTTAATTCTATTTGATTATTTATTGAAAAATAAATTACTATAAAAATACAGGGTAATTTTTACTACAACATAAACATCCAGTTCCAAATGTGCCATTTTTAGTGGGGTAACAAGCACCTTTTGCGGCTCATTTAGATATCCAAAAATTAACCTAGATCTGGTAAATCTAGAAAACTCAAAATAAAAAGTATATTTGATAAAGTTTTATAAAAAAAGAGCCAGTTTGACGCAGAAACACCCTAATAGGCTTCTTTTGCAATAAGTATTAAAACCTATAACATTTTTTTTACATTTCGATACCGCAAAATTTATGGAAGTCTGCGTATGCAAATTTCAATAAAACTTGCTTGGTAATTGTTAGGGTATATAATTTTAAATTTTAATTAATTAAAATTTTTAAATTAAAGAAATTTTTATGGCCAAATCGGAACATGGTCATTTAACTGTGTCGACCGGTTTCAGACCGAACATAAATAACATGTTTTGTTTCATTTGAGTGTTTTCATGAGTAATTTTATTGGAGTGCCCAGAACAGATCTAGAAAGAATTTAAAAAATTGAACTAGGAATTCGCAACCTTTTTTTGTAACAGAAAAACGCCCTGGTAGACTTTCCAATTAAAGCCACTACTTTCCGGACAATTTGTATAATATCTTATCATTCCGGGTCTATTTATATACTGTACTGTAAGCCAGTTGTTCCTGGGTTTTATTGTAATAATATAGTCAATCGTGTTTCTTTTTTTCAATCTTTTTACTCAATCATGACACTGCTTTGTTCAACTCGCATTTTATCTTTTAAATATCGTTCTATAATTAAAATTGTACCTTTTATATATGCACAATTGCATCTTTTAAATTATTTGTACAATCACAAACAGCAACAACTTTTATAAACATGAGCTTTACTTTGAATGTCGTTCTTCGATATAGAAAGGAGTCCTTTTAATGATAAAAGCAAAGTCTTTAGGGATTTTATTCAAACTTTTAAATGCCAACATACCTATTAAAACGCCATGTCTGAAACTTAAAAAATGGACTGCTGACTTTCCCACTAATTAGAAAACAATTAGCAGTGTTTCGTGCTATAGAACCAAGCGGATAACCTTTGTAAAATAATGTTTACAGATGGATTATAATTTAACGTATTATGTAGATTCAATTTTTTGTTGTTGATAATAATTCGATCATTATTAAGTTGATTATTAAATATTATTTGGGTAGATTTATAACAACACTAAGATAAAGTATAATTACATATTTTAAACAGTCAAAAGTATGTCACTTTAAAAATCGAATAATGAATCTAATACTATTTTATTTCCACACTCAAATATTTTTCCTATCTAAAAATGTTTCTTTGTGCGACATTACAAATATTACGTATTTTGTCTTATTTGGAGAACAATCCTCAATGTATTTTGTATTTACACCTTTTTATTACCACCGATAATTGAAAAATTTCAGTTGCTTCAGTTTTTTGACTTATTTTTTTTGCAAAATAAACTTTTTTAAAACTTTAAATAATAGTTTAGCCTCAGATCAAGTTTTATTATTTAAAGCCTGTATCTTCTACATTTTTTGTTATAAAATTCCTATATTTTAAGAACGTCTTCCGTAATTTCTAAAAACTCCCTAAAGAAATATTATCCTTAATTCGATTAAAAAAACATGTTTTTTACTCTTAAGTTTAAACTTAACTTAACTTAATTTCAGTTTATAATTCCTACATAAGAAAAACTACTAAAGGTGGTGAACTCATGGTGCATACTAACTTGAACCCCCATGTAGGAACGATTGCTTTCTTCCCAACAATTTCCAGTTTGCAGGTGAGATAAAACACGTTGAACAAATTGAATTTTATTTTGAAGTGATTCATTAGCCATCAGGCTTTTCTCTGTCGAAGAAGAGAGTATTCTTAAAGTCGAAAATAAACAAGTATGTATGTAGTAAAATAATGTTTAAAACGTTTTGTTTCAGCTGGAATCATTTTTAAAGCCTCCAACCCAAGGTCTAGTCCTACAAAGCTATGGAGCAGGCAATATTCCTTCTAACAGAGCTAATATTCTTAGTGTGTTAAAGGAAGCTGTAGGTAGAGGGGTGTTGATCATCAACATAACTCAATGCTTTAAAGGAGCGGTTAGTAATGCGTATGAAACCGGGCAGGTATGTTGAAAACAAGCTGAAAAGCTCAGTTTTTCTTATGGATAACATTGATTTAGATCCTCGATACTATTGGCGTAATATCTGGACACGATATGACTACTGAAGCTGCTCTCACCAAGTTGATGTGGGTTGTTGGTCTGCCAGTGGATTATCAGACTAAAGTCAAGGTAATATTTAGCAGATTATATACTTAATAGGGCAGAAAGACCGATAGGTCGATAGCCTTTTTTAGAAATAAAGATGTTTACTACTGCTACTATACTTAATAAAATATTAAAGTTATGGCAAGTCTTGATCTTGTAATTTTCAGTTAATGAAGTCGGACCTCAGAGGAGAACTTACTAAAAGTAATTAATTGATGTATGAATTATTTACTTTTTATGTCGTTTACAATTCACGTTAGTTATTGGCTTCTTCAAGAGTAAATATATCGACAATCTGATCTGCTTGGAATATATGTATATGGAAATAAATAAATGTTTATATATAGAATATAATCTGTGATGCATACATGAAAATAAATATATTGAGCATAAATAATTGCTTTTAATTTAAACGTTCATAAAAAAATTATCAGGAATTTTTTCAAAATTCCTGAACATTTTTATTGCGTACATAGGCAATCGAGTATAAAAAATACAGTTTTTTGGAAATTTTGCGCCATTTCTTCAGTAAGTTTCCTTTTTTATTTTTATTCAGGATAATGTGCTTAAATGACATCGTCTGGTTTAAATGACTCAATAAATACTTATATAGATGTTTCTTTAATATTTAGTCACTTCTTTTTGCGAAATCTTAATATTCCAGCCGCCTTTTTACTTCCAAGGTAAGTTGAATTAAATTCAAACTAATCTTTATTCTCTGGATTCGTTATGGCGAAAGTCCATTTTAACGGTATAAACGAAAATAAGTGGGTCTATAATCAAAAGATAGTTGAAAGAAAAATTAGTTCGACCAGTACGTCGAGCGAAAAAAAAATTGTAAATCATAAGCTTTAAGAATCTCATCGCCTCTTTGTCAGTAAACGGTAAGCGACGCCTGGATATTTTGTCTGGATTACAAGTTAATTTTAAAAATTACCAGAAAAATCCGACTTTAGTAGTGTGCTTAATGTTGCTATTACGTTCAATGCATTTTTGAAAGTTGAAAATTACAATTGCTAAGTCCGTCATTACATGTTTGCAAAAAACGGGATTATGTATCCTCAGTATATTATTTTTAAATCTAAAGTCACCTAAAATCTAAAATCTAAAATTTAAAATCACCGGGTGATTAAATACTTTATAAAATAGGTAAAAAGTGAAATAATCAGTTTGTAATTTAGAAATCGTTGTCTCTGGATATTGACCTGGACAATTTCACGAGCGCTTTGTTAATGAGCGCAAAGGCAAAACTGCTTAAGAATTTTTTTTTAATGAACGTTTTTGAAATCAAAGTTATATTTTATACATTTTTAAATAACGACTCTTTATGTAAGTTACATTAGGGGAGAGTGAGCCACTAAACAAAAACAAAAAAAAACAGAACTAAAAAAGTCAAAGTGGCTTTTTTTCCAAACACCTTAACATGAACGTCGAGAAAAGTTGATTAGCTGGTCGGAATTGCATTTATTTAAGTATGCAACGGTTTTAAGCACATAATTACTTTAAATTTAAAGATATTTTTATTGTTTAATTTTTTTGACAATGTCTCATCGTGTCCCAAGATACGGGCCACTATGAGACATAAGTAAATCAATAAAAAACCGATAATTGAAACTAAAAAAACCTTTATTTTCACTAGCAAATTGACAAATATTGCTATTTTATTCTTAAAAATTTAATTAATTAGCTTAAACTTCGACTCATACAAAATGAAAACAAAAAAAAAATTATTCTTAAAAAAAATATAAATTTTTAAATTTTAGTCTTAGAAAAACACTTAACGAATATTAAAATTGCTAAAATTTAGCTCAAATTTATAACAGGACTGCAATCTTTTTGTTTTACCTAAAACATATGCCGAGGGCAAAATCATTTTTATGTCTTTTAAGGGAACAGTTCCAATATCAGGTTTTTCATGGAATACAAAATGCCCGCTAAATTTCCCCGACTTCCTTAAAAAATGAACTTCAACTTCTTCGTATGTGTCACCACAAGTAATAATTTTCCCTACGAAGAAAACCTTCCTATTCTTAAAATTATTAAACTCAACTAACACAAAATCATCTTCTTTGGGTTGTCTATCTAATTCCTCGAACGCAGTTGGATCGGGTTCAGGTATCCAATCAGAATCGTCGTCTGAATTTGCAAATGGGACATCTTCTCTGTCGTCATCAGAAGACATCTCCTATAATTAATATTTTAAAATTCTTTGAAAAAACGTTTCTCTTCGATGCTTATTTTTTTGGAAACTTCTATCTTTCCTTTTTCTTTTTCTTTGCATCTCATTTCAATTTCCTCTTTTTCTGGAGTACCCGTAGGGATGATACTTGCTTCTTTTATTCTTTGACTAGTGGAGAGTTTTCTTTTAGAAGCTTTTGGGTAGCCTTTAAACACCTCTGGACTTAAAAAAATATTTGAACAATCCACTTTGTCGGCACTTTTGTTAAAATGCTCAGAGTTTATATCGGTAGCAACTGCCGAGCCGTGATTTGTGCTTGAATCAAATGCCTCTAAGCTCAGGGTAACATGAGCAGAACTCTTATCAGCGATTACCAAAACCGGTATGGCGACAGATGAAGAGCTCTTGGTCGATTCTACATCTATATCGGCGGCTTCTGCAGTTGGTAAATCGGATGAATTTAAAATGGAATGTTCATTGTTTATATTCACGGTATCTCCTAAAGGTGGCAAATCGGATATTGGATCTGGTGTGAATGATGGAGGAATATTTTCGGAATTATTTCGATTTGTGACAGCACTGCATAAAAAGTCATCATCTGTAAATATATTTCGGTCAAATGGGAAAATCCCCGCTTTTCTGAAGCCATATTTAATATTATTCGGAGTATACTCCAACATATCCAGCACTATCGTATATTGATAGCAGAATTCTTGGATGTTGTTGGAGCCAAGAGTCAACTACAGAATTGTAATAAGCTTTGAATGCTGCAAACGCTGATACATCCAGCGGCTGAAGCTTGTGGCTACAATGCGGAGGCAATGGGTGGAGCTCCAACGGTCATGTGTGGCTTAAATTTTTTTCTAGGGAACACCATAGCCGGAGGGAGGAAATTTCCAGATGCATTAACTATGCAACATGCTGTTATTAAAGTTCCTCGTTCTGCACTCGTGCTCTGAGAAAGTTGCTTAGTACCTTTCATAGATAAAACTGTTTTTGGGTTTTGAACAGTTGTTGTACTGGTCTCGTCAAGATTATAGATGCGTGTGCCGTCCGAAAATGTTGTAGAACGATTGTAAGCTTTTTCCAGATTAGCATAAAAATATTTACGTTATGTTCATTTTAAACGAGGTTCCTCTTGAGAGACTGCAACCCTCTGGTTGTCTGATGTTTAACCTTGGGTGTCTTTTCTAAAATCCATCTAACCAGTTTCCTGTTCCAGTAACCAGTTTGTTCCTGCTTGCTTACGTTTTTTCCAGCTTGCGGGCATTTTTTTGAGCTGATTTTTGCCATTTAATAAACAAATACGCGAGTGTCTTTAGTTGTTCTACCATAACACATTTTCGAACATTTGACAACTTACTTTTCTAGTTCACTTTCTTCAAAGTCGTTATAAAAATTTCGATGTTTATAATTACTCTTCATCGGCAAATTATCGACTGAATTATTATTAAGTTTCGCGTTATATATCTGTGAATTGTTTGAAAAGAAACACACAACAGTTTTAGTCCTTTTACTCCCACTAAAACTTCTTGGACTGCTCGTATCATATTTTCTTCTGGGGACGAACCCTTCTGGGACTTTCTTTTGCGACCTCTTTACATCTAAACATACAAAACGACGTCCTTAATTCTTAAAAGCTTAAAAGTTTCTCCATGACAGTGTCTCAAGGTGGCCCCAAAAAAGTGTTCATGGTAACCAATTTACACGTTATAACGTTTTTTTTTGAATTGTTGGTAAATTCGATTTAAAATCACAAAGTTTTCTTATGCAATTAAAAAGCACTTACATCACTAAAAAAATTGGTTTATAATAATTTACACGTGAAAAAAGAACGTCTCGCTCACATGAACCTTTGTTAAAATCTCAGTCAAGATTGATTCAGGCAGGAAGAAACTCTTTTCACCGATGCGACACTGTGCTAGGAATAACCCAAACGGGGTAATATAATTATGTCCTCTCTTATTGTAAAAAAAATATTACAAAGTCTCATGGGCCCGTGTCTCATGGTGGCCCACTCTCCCCTAGGTGTCAAAAAGGCAAACCTTAACTAAAAACTTAACTGAAATTGATAGTTCTCCTTAATTGTTATCAACAAGTCTTCAGAAATTCGATAAAGTACGTAAGACGAAGAGAATCAGAAAGAAATCAGTAAACCGGCTGTGAAAACCATCATATTCTCAGAAAAAAATCCGTTTTACTTTTAACTGCCTCTGTAATTTTTTTATGCTCTATAACTTCCTTCTGCAAAAGTAAAAACATTTCAATTAAGTATGAATTGTAAATTGGAAAAAAATGAAAAAGCCCTGAAAAATCTGCACACATCTTGCAAATAATTTGATTTAAATCGTTTTTAGTCGATTCTAGTCGACCAGTATTAACGTCTTACCGCCTAACACGTTTTGCAGATTTTACTGATTTATTTTCGTTGGTTTCTAAGAAAAAACTTAGTTGCTTCCAAATGAATATGATTTTTCGTTTAAATTGCATCTTGGTTAGTGCGTTCTATTCTACACAGCCTAACATCAACAATTATTGGGAGAGCGTTGCAAGTAATGACACTGATTCGATTATAAAAAAATGTATATTTTCAAAGTCTTCAAACAGTAGAAGTATAAATAGATGCCATCATTAAATAACTAATTAACGATTATGTATTATTGCGCCGCAGATTTGGAATCCAGTTGGATATGTTAACACGATCCAACTGGAAATCGTCAGTGTTAAGGTTAAAACGCCAGGTGATTCCTATATTTACTTTACAACATTCATTATTTGCATCTAAATGGGACGTGAAACAATTTTCTCTTTCATGAATATGGGTTAAGGCTATATTTATTTAAATCTTAAATTAAACTAGATGAACTTGTAGATGCAGGGAATGCGCTCGAGGTATGGATCGTATATCAACAATTTTTTAAAATAATGTCTCAGATATAATAGACATTATTTGTCTGCTAGTCTCTTCTTCCGTTGACTTGGATTTAATCATCTCCAAATTTTTAGTACCTACTGGAATCTGCCATAGAACTGATTTAGTTATTCTATGTGGAACGCTCGATACTTACTAGTGTAAATGATATAGCTGGAATAATTTATTTTTCTTTTGGCTACTTTACTGATGATTTGCCTGATGTAAACTGTTTATTGATTTTAATCTTTGCTGGTCGCTTTCACATCTTCAGTAGAAAGGCGAATTTTAGCTCTTTGGATAGCTGATGAGTATTAGATTATTGTTTTTATTGATACCAATAAAAAAAATCCGGATGAAGTTTTATCCATAAAAGCAATACCTAGGCTAACAAAACTCTAAATAAAACTGTATAAAAAGTGTAGTTTATTGGAAAATAAATATGAGAGTCTTAAACCGAGCTTCGTGGTGATAAGACGTGTGTGCATATTTAAAGCAGAGTTGTTTACGCGCAAAGAATTTGAAGAATTCTTCAATTATAAACAACCGCATTTATCGTTCAACGAGAATATACGAGTGGAATTCAAACGAAAGGATGAATCCTGGGAGTTCGCAAGAATCCGAATCGGATTATGCCTCCCAGGATGGTGGGTTCAAAAAGCCACAATCGAAAAAACGGGGCAGAAAACCGAAGACGACCCAGCCAACCCAGCCAACCCAGCCAACCCAGCCAACCCACACAACCCCCACAACGCCAACACCGGAGGCCAAACGAATAGCTTTGGACTATCAGTCTACAACCAATAAAAACCAAACAACAAACAGCAAGACAACATCAACAAGATATCCCACGTATTCGCACACATTCACAGCGAACGCATTATCGACCATCACCAGAGTCCAACTTGCAATCAGGTGGGAGGAACTCAACCCCAACAACAAGGATGTGATTATCAGACAAGATAATTACTTCCTAATTAAAACCAACCAGGAGGACAAAACATCAAAAATTTTACAACAACTAAAACAAGAAAACACTGTAACAAGTTACAAATTACAAAAAAACGATAACCTCCCACTAATCCGACAACAAAAGTCAGGTCACCACCATATTACACCATCATATTCAGTCGTCGCCACTGGGGTCGACCTGGACATTGAAGACAGCATGTTTCTGGAACGCCTGGAGCAGCAGGGCTTCAAAATAAGGTTCTGCAGGAGAATTATCTCGCGAGAGCGCAACGCACCAACACTCATGATGAGGTTAATAACCGGCGACATATCCACATACGAAAGGTTGATGAGCGACCGTGCGGTTCATTTTTTGGGCCGCATTTTCAAAATCACCGAAAGTAAACCACCAGCACCCGTGCCTGCGCCGTGTGGCAAATGCAACCTGTTCAGCCACAAAACTGAAGATTGCAAACAATCGCCAAGATGCAACAAGTGCCAGGGACCCCATCCAACTTCCAGGTGCGAGTCGCCACTGCCAACCAAGTGCGCAGCATGCAACTGAGAGGACCACGCAGCATGGAGCATGAAGTGCCCAAAACGACCGACAGCCCCAATCGTCGGAATCCCAAACGTTAAAATAAAATGTGTCAACAAACGTACGTCCGAGATTGCGGAGACAACGACAGTGGCAAGTAGAATACACACACCCATTACAACACATGACCACATCATAAACAAATACAAACATCAACTTAACAAGACAAACAATACCAACAGAGACGAACTACTAAAAAAACTACGAAAACAATTTATAGAAGACTTCGACATCGACACCTCAGTGGTTTTCTTCGGGAACCATGTCTACATATTAATGTTTGACATGCTCCTGCCCGAGGGACGCTCTCCAACGGAGCCCTGCGAACAGGTGAGACAGACGGTGACAAAAGTACAAGATTCAATATGAAAGTACTTTACGCGAACATCAACGGACTTAACAGTAAAAAACCACTTATTTACAACTACATAGAACAAAACGACACAGACTGCTGCATATTTGTAGAGACTAAAACCAAACTAGGACAAACACCAACGTACAGAAATTGGCAGTATATCTATAGGCATGGAAATACCATCAATCATGCCAGGGGCGGGGTCGCAGCTCTCCTAAAACCAGACGTTAAACTTGGAAGAGCAAATCCTCCTTCCCTCAACAACCCTTTGAACGACTGTCTACATTTTACCATACCCTACTTAAACGACCTGATACACATATTTCTGACATACATACACCCACACTCCAACCTAGAACAAAACATACTGATTAAGGCGAACATCTACAAATATGCAATAATTATAGGCGACTTTAACTTGAACACGAACAAAACGAAACAACTTAAAAGATTTTTGCAAAACTCCGACTTTATAAAACAGCACACCCCACCAACTTTTCTGATGCCCGCAAACCTAGACTCAACACCAGACGTTCTACTGCACACAAAAAACTTGACAAACACCATCAACAACATAAACTTAACCAACGAGCTGGGATCCGACCACCTGGCTATTACGTTTAACATAGACTTACAACATACGCAACCTACCTCCAATACACCTCCTATAGAGAAAAACTTAAACCTAACAAAGACTGACATAGACAAAGTGAAACAACATATACATGACTACATTCAATCACAAGCACAGCACATTTCAATAGAAACCATACAACAACAACTTTCACTAGCCATAGGAAAATTTAGCCCGGAAATAAAAAATGCTTTCTACCGACATACACTACCCAAATACATACTGAGACTAATAAAACATAAGAGAGAACTGTATAGACTATATACAAACACTCAAAATAACGACCTAAAAAGACAATGAACCAACTTAACAGACACATTAAAACTATGATTGGACAATACCGACAAGACAAATGGCTAGAAGCATGTAAAGAAATACAGAAGGACAAACGCAAAACATACTGGCGAAAAATTAAGAAACTGGCGCAATACAGGAAGACTGGCGCTACTGGCACAATTGACGAAAACGGAATAGAACGCTACACAGACAAAGAGAAAGCGGACGCATTCGCCAGACACTATCAAAGGGCCTTCAGCACATCGACAAACCCTAACTTCGACAATGACAACTGGAACTTGATCAACGACTGGTACTTGAACTATTTTAACAACTCACCAAACTATGCCTGCACACTGATCACAGACACAGAGTACGATGAAGCCCTAGCGCACATCAAGAACACTGCACCGGGGAAAGATAAAATTAAGGCAAAGGTCTTGAAGGGCCTAACTCGGGAAACACACAAACTGATCCTAACTGAATTGAACAACTGCATCACAAATGGCAGAATCCCAGAAACATGGAAAAACGGCTTAATAATCCCTATACCCAAAAATGGACTGGACAATACACAACCGAGCAACTACAGACCAATTACACTACTTCCAGTACTAAGCAAAATTTTTGAATACATAATAAAGCAGCGGCTTGAAAAAGTGATTGGAAAATATATACCTACCTACCAATTTGGTTTCAAACAGCATCACTCGACTGTTCATCCGCTCTTTATTTTGGCCAACAATATACAAACTACCCACCTAACTGACAGAAAGACAGCTTGCCTATTTATGGACATTAACAAGGCTTTTGACAGTGTCTGGCATAGAGGCTTACTATGCAAACTATACAAACTACACACACCAACATATCTACTACACACCATAAAGAACTTACTAGAAAACAGACAACTACAAGTACGAATTGACAAAACACTGTCATTTTCTTTTTCCCCTGAACAAGGGCTCCCTCAAGGATCCCCGCTCTCACCGTTTCTCTACAATATATACTGCCATGACATATACAATTACAACTTACCAGACAAAAATCAAATCGACAGATCGGCATACATATTACAATACGCAGACGACACGGCACTTATTGTACATGACAAAACTACTGAGAGAGCAACGCAAAGACTCCAAACACTAACAAACAACACAATGACATGGTTTTATAAATGGAGACTAACACCAAACGCGTCAAAAAACCAACTTCTGCTCACAAACCACAGACTCAACGCTGATTCCCCTACAATAACAGCAGACGGCCAAACGACACAACCAAAAAACGACGTAATATACCTTGGAATCACAATCGACCACAAACTTAGATTCACTAAACACATGCGAAACATCAGGACAGAAACACTGAAAAGAGCGAAACACTTCCGATCACTAACCTACAAAGACAGAGGAATTAGCACAAACACCGCCACCAAAATATATAAAGCTATTTGTAGACCCTTGCTAGACTTTGGACATGTACTCATGACCAACGGAACAGAAAGGACAAAACGTTATACACAAACAACAGAGCAAATTGCACTAAGACTAATAACACGAATAAGACACCCCCAAAACCCACTACACAACCCCCCCACCCAACTACTATACGAACGCACAAACATGACAAGGATCTCGGAGAGACTCATACAGCTACAGACAAAATGGACAAACAACCCCTACAACTGGACCATACTGAATCCCCTTTGTCTTACAAGACCAACCAGACAATCCCGCTTCCGTTTCCCTACATTAACGCTACTCGAACACTTACAAACGCAACGGACTAGTGGACAATAAAATAATTTCTTCTTGCCACTGAAATCTTATTTATTCAATAACATTGTTAACCTAGAATGGGAGAATTTTCATATTTGTTTTTTATCTGGATTGGGACTGCATGTATTAAACAAGGGCAGAAATACCGATGGGTCGATGGCCTTTTTTGGAAATAAAGATGTTTACTACTACTATTGTTAACCTAGAATAGGAGAATTTTCATATTGGTTTTTTATCTAGATTAAGACTGCATGTATTAAACAAGGGCAGAAAGACCGATAGGTCGATAGCCTTTTTTTAGAAATAAAGATGTTTGCTACTACTAAATATGAACATGCATAATTAACACATCTGGGAGTAGAACGAGAATCTAAAAAATAAAAAATAAAGTGAAGAATGTTTCCTCAGCAGCTCAAAATAACAATCGAGAACTTTAGTTAGTAAGCTTTTGAAGCTATATGTAAGTTGGCTGTCTTCCAAGGTAATTTTTGAAAGAGTTAGAAGATATTAAGGTAAATTGGCTGGGCTTCAAGTGATACGAAAAAACCAAAGCTACACATTCGATTTTTTGGGCAAATAGCAGTAACCGGACGCTGGTACAAGTGAAGAAAAGCCACGCTTTAAATTAGCCTGCACTTTTAATGGACTTTCAATAAAATTAACTAATTTAAAGTGAAGAAAAAACTCCGCTTTCCTTTGATATCTTCGATTAAAGATCAATTAAATTAATGAACACTCTTCAAACCGATTTTTTTACATGTGTCTATTGTAGTTAAATCATAACGAGTGTTAAATTATTAATAGAAGATAAAATTATGAGCATTCAAAATATAAGAAGTGTCCAAATAACTGAAAGCAAGTTTAGAATACTGCAGTGATTGAAAAGGTGGCATACAGTTTTGCGAATTCGCCAAAGAACGCAGTTATAAGCAAGAATATAGTTAAAATGCAAAAAAGATACATAATTTACCTAAGCTTAGAATTATAATTTACTTAAGCCCAGACCATCAAACATGAGGCGAAATAAAAGAAGAAAACAAAATTTTATTGACAAAATGTATTGATCTGCGTTAAAGTATAATTGTTTGAGTGTTGTTTAATTGTTGTTAAACGGGATTTAATTTAATACTTCTTCTGGTCTTCTGGGAAATAGGATCGTTTTGAATTTTTTGCAGAAAAAATAAATTACAATTTCTATTCGCAAATATATGGAGTAGCTATGGGGTCCCCCATAGCTGCAACAATCGCAAACCTTGTAATGGAAAGTCTGGAAGAAAAACTAATACCTAATTTGGACTTTAAATGTGGATTTTTTAAAAGATACGTGGATGACTGCATAATGTGCCTGCCAAACCAAAAAATTCAATACACACTAGATAAGTTTAATGCATTCCATGAAACCATTAAATGAAGACAAAAACGGGTCATTAAGCTTTTTGGATGTGACGGTTGTGTATGACAATAATGGGGAAATAAAAGCAAACTGGTACACAAAGGATGTGTGGTCTGGTAGATACTTGAATTACCAATCATATGCACCTATTCAATATAAAAAAAGTGTGGTAACAGCTCTTACTGATAGAGCGATAAAATTATCACATTGTGGATACAGACAAAAAAATTTGGAAAAAATAAAAAAGGTACTAATAATGAACAACTATCCCAAAGAATTCTTCAAACCAATTATAAAACAAAGAATTAACAAAATATACAATACAAATAAATGGAACAACAGAAATAATATAAAAAAGAAAAAAGAGGGTGAAGTCAAGTATGTATACCACACATACCAGAAATCAACACAAAAATAAAAAATGTTTTAAGACCGCATAATATGACTATAGCGGATAAAACTAAAAACAACTTAGCGAAAGAGTGTTTTACAAAATTTAAGCCTAGAAGCGATAAGTTGGACACACCTAACGTAATATACAAGATTGACTGTTTGGACTGTGACAACACATATATAGGACAAACAGGGCAATATTTAAAGAAAAGAATATACGAACATAAGTATAGCTTAAGAAAGGTTAGCGAAAATGCAACAGTATTAGCACAACATGCACAACAAAAGTTGCATGATTTTGATTTCGATAACACACAAATATTGATCAATGAGGAAAACTATAATAAGAGAAGAATCCATGAAATGATACAAATTATGAAACATCAGAATGCAATAAACTTCAGATCAGATACAGACAATCTTAGCTCTGTGTATCATGCGCTAATTAAATGGTAAATAAAAATTAAACAGCAGATATTGAAGATTACAGAGCAATTCCAAGAATGCAAAGAAAAGGCGAAATATAAATAGGTTTATCGGGCACTCGCTCGATATCGAATAAAATAGGTAATTCAATATCCAACCAAATGTAAAGAAAGAAACATCTAAACATGTAAGTCAAATTTAGATCTCTAAACAATAGATTCTAGTCTTTTCCCAAACACGTTTATCCCGACTCATCAGGGCGAAATAAAGAAGAAAACAAAATTTAATTGACCAAATGTCTGAATCTGGCGTTTTGTAAAGTATAATTGTTGAGTGTTGTTTAATTGTTTTAATTTTAATAAGGATTTAATTGAATACGCAAAGTCTTCTGGGAAATAGACTTTGACAAAATGACAACCACAACTGAACCAGGAACATCGTTACATTGAGTTTCTAATAACATTTTAGGCAGTTGATTTAAAAATATTTTATTAACAAAATAACCATCCTCGTTGCAATAAAAGAAGGGAAAACAAGTAAATTATTTCAGAGCCAGTTAAGAGTGAACTTTGTTATTGGTTTCTTCTTGTTCTCAACATATTATACATCTTCCTAAATCTACATCAAAGCCGACCCTGTGTTCCTCAAATCCAATCGTAAAGGTAACAAATAATGAGAATTAATGCCTGTAAGGATACCCAAGTCTTGAGGCGGACAAGAATCGACCCTGATGACGTTTGCAGGTGAAGGTTCGTTTCCTGTTTCCGCCACTTCTCAATCTATTTCAGTCACACTTCGAGTTTTTGCTTTCGGGTATTTTAAATAAACTCATCCGATGAAAAGGTGAGTTTTTTTCACCGAGAATGTTACCTTTTTCTATAAATTCCAGTTGGTGATTGATACGACGGTTTTAATGATCCTCAATGAATTTGTCTGAAGTTCTTGATCTGGACACATTGAGGCAAGATCTCGAGCTTCATGTTGTGGATATATTTTTGGAGAAAGTCTTTTTTACGCTAGTTTTATTTGCTTCATGAAAATTCTTGTGATGTGAATGAAGACAGCACTTGTAACTCTTGATTGATAAAAACTTTGCGTCTTTATTTCAATGATTTTGATCCGTCTAACATTTTGTCCTTAAGCTTCCTCTAAGTTGCCTTCCACCCTTTAAATAGCATTAATGAAGATTAGACTGTAACTCCGTTGAATTAATTTATACATAGTTCATTTAATCTTGAGATCTAGCAAAGCAGCCTGTCTGCTCATCAACTCATATTAAAATGACGAATTCGAAAAATCAACTTGAATTGAAAGCAGGAAATGAAAGCTTTAAATGTCCGAATTTTCCCAAAATAAAAATGTATATAAATAATTCGTTAATCTATCATCACAGCATTATAACTACACGTTTGCCTTCACGACTCTACCAGTAAACCATTAATTAAAAAAGTTGGTTTTTAAGTTTCGTTTAAATTACTTTTTAACCACGTTTCAAAGGCTTCATCAAAATTTGCACAAGGATAGTCAAATATTTATAAGTGAATTAACAAATGTTTAACACCTATTCTCAAAGGTAAAAAATGTGTTTATGCCTTTATAAATTATCTATGCCAGAACATCCGCTATAAGCTAACGTAGATGCACACATTTAAATAATAGTTTAATGTATTTTATTAAACGTTGAATTATTAATGTGAGCGATGAGAGTTTACTGATTAAATATAATATACAAGGTGATGCTTTAAACTTTAAAGAATGGAAACTAAAAGGAAAACTTGGTGTTTAAATAATGGTCTGAAACATCTTAGTAACACTTTTATTGAAAATCCTTTTATGTGCTTAATTAATTATTACTGTTATGCTGCTATGCCCATATACAAATGTCTTTTTTACAAATCGAAACACTAATATCGTTTATTGTTAATTTTTGTAAAATTACAATTATTACACACTTTAAATCTGCTAGTGAATTCACAAAAAGATGCGAATATTTCATACAAAGGAACATTTGCAAAGATTTTATAATATTTATTTATACATTTTTATTCCAAATCTGTACAACGTAAATCTCGCATTGAATACGTAGGTTCGGAAAGCTGACCACCACACCTTATCCAACTTTTATAAACTCCCAGTTAATTAATGCTGCTTTATATTAGCGTAAAAATCCCATAACATAAATAAATCGCAAACCTGGATGATCAAACGGAAAATATACAAGATTATATTTATTTTAACCGAACGGCGTTTCATGTCAGCGCCATTTTACTGATCGCCGGCAAAAAATAATTTGCTCTAAAATTATCCTTTCAGACTAAACCACATAATGTAGACGATGTTTACTCGCTTTTAACAAAATTTGAAAAACATTATTTGCTTTTCGCCAGGAAATTTTGCGGAACTAGACGTAAATCATTCAGAGTTAAAAAATTGTTTAGAAGAAAGATGAAGTAATAAGGTAAACGTCCTCGGAAAAGAGCAACTGATAGTGTAATTTTATATTTTAAAATATGAAGAACGAACAAGGTACATTTAATTTAATTATATATTTATTTTTTCGATTATTTTTTATTTTGGTGGATATTTTTGCTTTAAGCTTTAATGTTATTATCTAATCTTGTTGTTAACTGGACATTTCCAGTCAACAAAATGAAATCAAACTAACTACTTTTAATTTCGTTTTCAATAGGGAGAGGAAAGCAATCGGAATCGGGATTGATGATTATTTGTTAGGCAAAGAGGGGGTTCAGTTTGTGCATTGTTCTTCCACTTTGTCATTCAGTTATTCTTTTCGTTTTTCTGTTTTCGTAGGATAGATTATATAGTTGGGTCTTATAGTTGTCTTTCCTTAGGCTAGCAATGGATGGATTTGTAAAATTTTGTAACAGTTTTGTTGCTGACCTTTTTGTCTTTGTTTGCTAGGGATCCTTGCTTCCTAAATTTTAGTATTATTGTCGATGGTTATGCGCAAGTATTTTATGTCGTTTTTAGCTCAGTTGTGTGAACGTCTGCCATTATTTTTGGGAATCCTCGGTAATTTTATTTTGTGTAACAGGAGAGTTTTTAAAATTTTTGCCAATATGTTATGTTTGTCCTTTCGTTGTTTTTTTTTAGCCATTTATCCCGTTTATGTTGGTCTATTAACGTCTTCACATTTTCGTTGAGATTGTTAAGTTTTCTTTCTAACCAATCATCCTGAGAGTATATGTAAGTTTTGCATAGTTTTATTTTATATTTAATAAGTTTCAATATACATTTCAGCAGCGATGTTGGGAAAACTTGTTCTTTCTTCGCGAAGTCTTTCCTATTGCCCAACATAATTGTTGTTAGATGCTTCTATAGTTGATTTTATTGTGGGAATAGTGACTTTGTGCATGCTTGAAGCCATGTATTTGTTGTTTTACTTTCTCCGAATCTGTTTTTGTTAGATTCAGTTTTGGCTAGTGTTCGTTAGGAGGCACAGTTGGTGTTTATTCAAAGTCGAAGTTAAAAGTGGTTGATCACTAATGAAGTTAAACTTCCAGACTTATGACTAGATATTCGGGCATTAGAAAAGTAATTTTTCGACGAAAATCGTGTGCTGTTTTACGACCTCGGAATTTTCCAATATTCTTTCGTCTGATTGGTTTTATTTCTATCAAAAGAGATAGACTTTCGAGGCCATTCCTTGAAACAAGTGGGTTTTTCGGGTTTTTAGGCCGTCGTTCGGTAGAATTTCTTCTTGACGTTTCGCAAGCACGTGTGGCTTGCATCTTCAGAAGTGGTTTGCTTGAACGCTTACACTGTTCTGATGAGGTTTCTGATGGTTTTATTTCTGTTAAGGTTTAGGTCTTAAATAATTATTGTATCTATTTATATATTTGTGCTTCAGTCGGTATGTTTTATTAGTTTCCTCTTCTTCAAAATTTAGTATTAAAGCCCAATTTATTCTGTTGCAGTCAATCACTGAACGTTTCAGTTTTTTCTTTCTAAATTGATTCAGCTGGAAGTTGAAAATCTTATATTCAGTAGATTGTCCCTAAGGCATTATTTATTTCTGCTCAGCATTTAATTAGAGCACTTCCCATATTTTACATCAATCAAGTGGAAAAGCTGTTAGTTTAATATCCGATACGAAAATAGTTCGTACACCTACATCTATATCCTGTAGGTATATAAACTTCATATTTCTTTTCTCACGTTTCAAAAAATGCTTGCTATTAGCTATATCGGTGCGCTTCCGAATATCTACTTTCGGTTACAGGAACGGCTTCCTGTTTTTTTTTTCGTAATCGTTTCGTAAAATCTTCTTAAAGGTATTTTGGTCTATCTTTCAATCTCCAAATTAGTTCTGCAATTCATGCCTAAGTTCCATTCAGTAGTAGTAAACATCTTTGTTTCTAAAAAAAGGCTATCGACCTATCGGTCTTTCTGCCCTTGTTTAATACATATAGTCTTAATCTAAATAAAAAACAAATATGAAAATTCTCTTATTCTAGGTTAACAATCTTATTAAATAAATTTTCCAATTCTAATGACAAGAAAAAATTATTTTATTGTCCAGTAGTCAGTTGCGTTTGTAAGTGTTCGAGTAGCGTTGATGTAGGGAAACGGAAGCGGGATTGTCTAGTTGGTCTTGTAAGACAAAGGGGATTCAGTATGGTCCAGTTGTAGGGGTTGTTTGTCCATTTTGTCTGTAGATGTATGAGTCTTTCCGAAATCTTTGTCATGTTTGTGCGTTCGTATAGTAGTTGGGTGGAGGGGTTGTGTAGTGGGTTTTGGGGGTGTCTTATTCGTGTTATTAGTCTTAGTGCGATTTGTTCTGTTGTTTGTATATAACGTTTGGTCCTTTCTGTTCCGTTGGTCATGAGTATATGTCCGTAGTCTAGCAAGGGTCTACAAATAGCTTTATATATTTTGGTGGCGGTGTTTGTGCTAATTCCTCTGTCTTTGTAGGTTAGTGATCGGAAGTGTTTTGTTCTCTTTATTGTTTCTGCCCTGATGTTTCGTATGTGTTTAGTGAATTTAAGTTTGTGGTCAATTGTGATTCCAAGGTATTTTACGTCGTTTTTTGGTTGTGTCGTTTGGCCGTCTGCAGTTATTGTAGGGGAGTCAGCGTTGAGTCTGTGGTTTGTGAACAGAAGTTGGTTTTTTTGACGCGTTTGGTGTTAGTCTCCATTTATAAAACCATGTCATTGTGTTGTTGTTAGTGATTGGAGTCTTTGAGCTGCTCTCTCAGTAGTTTTGTCATGTACAATAAGTGCCGTGTCGTCTGCGTATTGTCATATGTATGCCGATCTGTCGATTTGATTTTTGTCTGGTAAGTTGTAATTGTATATGTCATGGCAGTATATATTGTAGAGAAACGGTGAGAGCGGGGATCCTTGAGGGAGCTTGAGGAGAAAGTTCCATTCAATATAATACATTTGCTGCTATTTATTTGTCCGATATTATTTTCATAAAGTTCTTCGAATGCTATTCCAATCACAACTCAATAAAGGAACACATAGTTCTTTACCATCATTATTCCAGAATCGACGCAATTAGGAGCTGGAGGAAAAATTTAGGTAAAGATCTAACAATAGTTGTTATTTACTGTGTATATTTTCCTGACTGTATTAGTCTGAGCCTTGGATTAAATAGTTGTTATAACATTGCATTTTGTCTGACCTTTTCTACAATTAAACTACAGAAAAGTTCAGATGCATGCAAAAAATGCCAACAACTAATCTACCTAAATCAGTAAAAGACCCATAAAAAGTTAAGCCAGAACTGAAACTACCATTTATCAAATTTAGTTTATCCAGGCCTGAGCTTCCAATTAAGTCGGTTTTCCTCACAAAATTTAATTACGAGCTTTCGATTTTCCCAGTAGAAACACCAATTTCCGATTTTCTAAGACCCACTTGTCCTAAAAATATCCCAACCAACCGGATCAAGCTTAAAAGTGTACTTTTAAATTAATAAAAAGCTTTAACTCTTTATGCTCTCCATCTACACGTACTGGCTAGCAATAGTTTCTAAATATAAGATTGATTGGAAATTATTTTTACACTTCCGTTATTCATTAGGTTGCAACTTTATAATAACTACCTATTTTTGTATTGCTGTTGCCTTTTGGCTTTTATAAGTTTATTACATATTTTCATTAGATATACATTTAAAATATATTTTTTACATTATTTGCGCCCAATTGTTACCGATCCGGTTCTGCTGGTCATTTACATGCATGTTTACCAAGACATATCTCTAGGGCACTCTTCCTCATTGCTGAAATTTGTCCCAGGATAAGACGCAACTAATTAAATTTAGACGGGCAGGAAGTGTCAGAGACTCTAAATTATTTTAGTCAATAGTCTGAATAAATACTGAAAAGTGAAGACTGAGGACTTTTACTTTTTTCATCAGTTTTTGCATTTTCAGGCTTCAAATTTTAGTACATTCAGTGGATTAAACCTTCCTATCCTTGCGGTTGATTGTAAGATTATAATCTCGTTGTTGAATATTTTGCACAGGAATAAAGAGTAACAGAGAAATGAAATTCTTGTTTTAGTTCTACATAATTAAAAAATAAGGAAAAAAGTTTAGTTGCTTGGCAAATATTGTTTAAATACAACTTTTTTATGATTTGTACATTAACACATAAAACTAATCCAGGAGTTAAATGTACACGATGTTGTGACCCAAAGCATCACTAGAGTCTAGAAATTAATAACTGAAGATGTTGATGGAAAACATCGAACAGCGGAAGCAGATGAAGAAGTAAGAATAAATAATATCCATTGAACAAAATTATAAGAACAGAGTTCGCAAAGTTTCAATTAACGAAGATTCTGATACTAAAGAAAGTGAAGAAGAGGAAAGATGTTTGCATAATTTTCAGTGTTTGACAAAAATGATGCTGCATTGAAAGCAGATGAAGCTAAAGCAAACGAACATAATTAGATTTTTTTAACGAAATTAGAAATAACCTGAGATGTTTCTGTATTATTTCCTATTTTATCTAGAAACAGAAAATTAAATTTATCATATCAGATGCAATATCAAGATACAAAGCAGAACAGTAAAAGATACGTAAATAATGTAAATAATGTTTTCAATTACAAGAAAAACAATAAATTGAAAAGATCTGTTTAGTAAATATGCTATTAAAAAAAAGATAAACGAAAGCTTTGCTCAAAATATCATTGGATTTTTTATAACGGAACATTTCTGTCATGACTGAGAAAGCAATATTTAATTTTGCTTCCTCAGATCGGACCAGGGATCAGAAGCTGCTGCATTTGAATGAGATCTAGTCAATTAAATGGATGAAATTTATGGAACTAAAATATTTATTTCTAAAAAAGGCTATCGACCTATCGGTCTTTCTGCCCTTGTTTAATACATGTAATCTTAATCTAAATAAAAAACAAAGATGAAAATTCTCTTATTCTAGGTGAATAATCTTATTAAATAAACTTTCCAATTCTAATGACAAGAAAAAATTATTTTATTGTCCAGTAGTCAGTTGCGTTTGTAAGTGTTCGAGTAGCGTTGATGTAGGGAAACGGAAGCGGGATTGTCTGGTTCGTCTTGTGAGACAAAGGGGATTCAGTATGTTCCAGTTGTAGGGGTTGTTTGTCCATTTTGTCTGTAGATGTATGAGTCTTTCCGAAATCTTTGTCATGTTTGTGCGTTCGTATAGTAGTTGGGTGGAGGGGTTGTGTAGTGGGTTTTGGGGTTGTCTTATTCGTGTTATTAGTCTTAATGCAATTTGTTCTGTTGTTTGTATATAACGTTTTGTCCTTTCTGTTCCGTTGGTCATGAGTATGTGTCCATAGTCTAGCAAGGGTCTACAAATAGCTTTATATATTTTGGTGGCGGTGTTTGTGCTAATTCCTCTGTACTTGCTGCATATTCCTGCGCTTTCAAATTTTTCTTTCATTATCTATTTATGTTTTATTCTTTTGGTTTCTTGTTGTTGTCCGCCTTGTATTACGTTTCTTCTATTTCACCTTTACGATGCAATTAGCGCTGTTCTCAAGCAGTTCCGTTTCTCAATTTAAAAAAGCTTCCTAAAAGTTTCCCGATTTAAATAATATCGAAATTTTTCTTTAAAAAAAACATAAGAAAAGTTTGGCAAAGAAAAAACAACCGAAACTCTGTTTTTAATAAAGGACAGTTTGGATGCTGGTTTAAGGAATAAACCGAATGTAATAAAGCGATACATTTGGAATTAGCCTTTTAAATGACTGAAACATTAGTAAATTTAAAAAAATTAAAAATGTTTTTCAATAACAAACGAAAGAAACAAATCTTAAGAGCAATCTTAAGAAAGTTTAAAATTAAAATCTTTAAAATCAAAAGCCTGATGAGAAAGTGAATATATTAATTATTCAAACCAGGTATTCTGATTGTTACTATATTTTTTAAAAACGATCTATGGAAGTAGATTAGAATTAATTATATATAAGAGAATATACAAATACATAAGACAATTACACAAAGTTAAATATTGTCTAAATATCGTAATAAGCAGAAGAAAGTATGACCCGATTAAAGACGAAAGGATGCAGATAACTTCGCTCTAGATGTTGGAATAAAAATTAGTGTTGAGTCCACCACATATAAAACAACAGAAACCTATGAACAATGAAAAATTAAAACGGACTAATGAGAAAAAATGAAAAGTTTGAAAGATTGTTAAGTGCTGAAACAGCTCAGTATTTCGCCGGCAAACTCAGATTTTGCCCTCAACCTTCTTAAAAATTTCCAAATATGAAAATAGTACATAGTTAATGCATCTAAATAAAAGCAAAATTTTAAGTTGTTTTATGCCTAATGAAGTTACGTTGTCAGATCAGTTTGTAATCCATTCAGGTTGAATAAACAATTTTCAATCTGTTTATATCGTGAGATATTTTATGTGAGAAGTGCTAAGAGAAGACTCTTAATTGAAGCAAAACAAAAGCAGCGATGCTGGAAGTGCGAATTTGTGTTAATAACTGTATCTAAACAATACATTCATGTTTTGGTTCATTTTTTTTTAATTTCTGTTCGGATCATAATTCCAAATCCACCAGACCTAAGCTGGGATCGTGAGGAGGCCTCCAAAAAACATTTTCTTCTAAACCGTGTTTAAAAAAATGCGTTTTTGGGAGTTATTCACAAAAGAACCTAGAACAAGTTTTTTCCCTCGAGCAACAAAAAGGTTTTCTGCTAGCAAATGAAAGTTCTAGGAGTTAGAAAACAAGCACCCAATAGAGCATCGGTATATCCACGTGGTTAATGTAGGTTTTTTTTAAATGTAAGGTCAAGTCTGAAACTTCGACTATAAACAGACCGTTTTCAGCATCTGGATAGGAGTGCTTAAGATAATTATTCGCAGAAACTGGCGGCAATATGCAACTACGACAGCGGTACTCGAAAATAGCCTGCACGTTGGATTTTCGAGGCAGAAGTCGCTAAGCTCATTCGTTAGTCGGTTGTGTTTAGTGGACCCGGTACTACTCCCACCAGTCTCACCAAAATAATAACAAGACAGAGGGACGGGATGAACTAGGAAAGGTGTCCACCCTAATCACATTCATCTGGCTGGCGCATTCACAGATTGCCCGCATCTTTCGAAATCCGCGTTTACGGCCCTAATGAACTAAAAGTTGCGTCTCGCCGTTGTGCCTGGTGCTTTCAATTCAGTGATTTTGGTTTACTAGCAGCAATTACCTTTTGATGGGTGAGTGAAGTGATACTTCAACTTTCTAGTATACAAGTTTCCAGTAACAACAGAGATATAAGGAAAATTCTAAAGTCATGCTATCGCCGCCAGTGCGTTTAGAGATCCGTCTATTTTCGCGCACTTCTGAATTCGCAAAGTTTGAATTATTTTTAGGTTTTCATTTTCCAATCAATTGGTTTTGAGAACGACGAACTGTGTATTGATTCATGTATGCGTCTTGAAGCTAATTAAATACGTCTAATGCTTGGAAAAATCAGTAAAGATTAGAACATGTTGCGAAAAACTCAATCAGTTTTAAAATGAAACTACCATTAAACATTCCTTCTTTGGTAACTTTAATAAAAACTTACTTGTCTGCTCCTTAATAATTATCCATGATAAAACAAGCAAGGGGAATTTTTTAAGACTAAGGATTAATTGGAATTTCAAAATGATGCTAAATAAAACGGTGGCTTGATGAAATTAAAAATTTATAACTCAGTGTAAACAGGGAATAAAATCAGAATTTTTCAACATTATCAAATGTGTATTAATGGGTCTCAAAATTAATATACATTTGATTTCAAGAAATACATAATTGGCTTGCAAATGAAGTTAATTTCAGCTTTATTTCAGTAGTTCTAAAGTTCCACATCAGAGCTCGAAGACGCTGAAAATGTTCTAAGAACTAACACCAAACGCGTCAAAAAAACAACTTCTGCTCACAAACCACAGACTCAACGCTGACTCCCCTACAATAACTGCAGACGGCCAAACGACACGACCAAAAAACGACGTAAAATACCTTGGAATCACAATTGATCACAAACTTAAATTCACGTATCACATATGAAACATCAGGGCAGAAACAATAAAGAGAACAAAACACTTCCGCTCACTAACCTACAAAGACAGAGGAATCAGTACAAATACCGCCACCAAAATATATAAAGCTATTTGTAGACCCTTGCTAGACTATGGACACATACTCATGACCAACGGAACAGAAAGGACAAAACGTTATATACAAACAACAGAACAAATTGCACTAAGACTAATAACACGAATAAGACACCCCCAAAACCCACTACACAACCCCTCCACCCAACTACTACACGAACGCACAAACATGACAAAGATTTCGGAAAGACTCATAGATCTACAGACAAAATGGACAAACAACTCCTACAACTGGACCATACTGAATCCCCTTTGACTTACAAGACCAACCAGACAATCCCGCTTCCGTTTCCCTACATCAACGTTACTCGAACACTTACAAACGCAAATGACTACTGGACAATAAAATAATTTTTTCTTGTCATTAGAATTGGAAAGTTTATTTAATAAGGTTATTAACCTAGAAAAAGAGAATTTTCATCTTTGTTTTTATTTAGACCAAGACTACATGTATTAAACAAAGGCAGAAAGACCGATAGGTCGATAGCCTTTTTTTAGAAATAAAGATATTTACTACTACTGTTCTAAGAACCGACACCAAAATCAACATAACTCAAAAAACATTTAACTTGATGTTATACATATTTTATAATTAAATTGTTATTTGAGCAATTTCGAAAAAGTCGTTTTTTTTATGAAAATCAAGCGGAGAAGCTTACGATAACAAAGAAACTTTCTCAAATCGTTTACCACAAGAGTTAAAAACATCTCTGGCTAGATATTCGTTCTTTGATATATTCTGATTGAATAGTCAAACGATGTCTAACTTTAACGTAAATTTGGTGCACTTAATTTTATTTTCATAATCTCCTAATCGGTACTTAGTAAAAATTACCCATAAAAATATCTATTAACTATAATTAAGACTTTGGTTGAATGTTGGTTTCTAAGCAGGATAATTAGAAAGCATATGAATGTGCAGGAATTTATTGAAACTCTTTATTTCAAGAATAAAGTACAAATAGCCTTGCGTTTATTGCGATCCAAAAAACTAATTTTGAATAACCGTAAGCTCTTATGTTCTTTTAGCTCAGTACTAATAGGTCCGAAACCGGTCTTGGGAGTGCTTGCTTGTGACATAACGGAAAACCGGTACTTGCACCATGCATCACTAGTTTATCACACTTAATTCAGAAACTTTTTAATCAGCTTAGTGGATTAGAATATGTGAAAATTCAATTGGTTGTTAATCAGAAAAAAATATAATGCAACAACAGAATGAACATATATTTTACTGTAAGCAGAATGTATTGTCTTCAAAAAATATTTTATACAAGCACATTCAAAAGTGTTTTTAAAAGCAGAAAAAAATGCGAACATAGATAGAGACAAAGACAAATAGACAAAGATCGACTGCGCCACAATTTCGAAGATGCAAAACCGAGCGATAGAAGTTCTGGTATCTTTTTTCCATCAATTTATCGAAACTTTTACTCCCTTGAAAATCTTTAAAATGGGTATAAATAGCAGGATTTTTTGTCTTATTTTACTTGTTTATTCTGGAGAATAGCTGGCAACTACCACGAGTAATCCTGCTAAAAAAACCTTCCCATCTAGTGCCGTTCGGAACCGGCGATAAACTGTAGGTCCAGAAAAAAAGGCCGATAATGATGATGATGATGATGATTTTACTTGTTGATGGGCGTTTTTTTATAGAAAAATGAAAAATGATAGGGTGAAAATTGCTAATTATATAAATAACGCTTGGTAATTTGTAAGTATGTAAATTTTCAATAAAACTTTCTTATTTATATACGCTTTTCAGTTTTAATCGTTTGTTTTAATTTTTTGTTTTTGACAGTTGTTTCACTACAAGTACGTTTGTCTTTAAAACGTACTTACGTAAAAAGTAAATAGAGTTCATATGAAATAAGTTAATAATTGATTTTTCTAAGTTTATTCAACCCATATCATTGATCTCTAAGTATTTGTGTTTAAATTCAAAGACCTCAAATTGGAAGTACTAAAAGAACATTACAAATACTTGATGCAAAAGCATGGAAACAGCTATTTTCAGCAATTGAGGCCTATAAATCTGTCGTCTTTGATGCTAAAATTTATCATAAGGTGGTTGAAAGGTACTCAAGAAATAAACTTTGATTTCAATTAAATCCCACACGTTTTCGCTTTAAGTGTCGGATTCCAGTACTTCGTATATACGAAAACGAAATACTTTTTCGCTAAAATGAATGAGGCGCCTTCATGCAGAACATTTAGCATAATTTAATAGTTTTAATATTGGATGCAGATTTATATTGAATTTAAATGGTTTAAAATAGCTCAAGTTAAAGCTAGTTAAAGTAACTTTGCTCGTATCGCATAAATTCTAACAATTTGTACAGAAAGAAAAACTGATTATTACCTACCTACCTACCATCCATCATTAAGCTGCTCTTCTAGCGTACATTTTTTAATGCAAGTTAGAGGCATTATCAAATAGATTATCCCTTATATATACCAAATAACTTATACCTCTTTAACCTTTTCTAAAAAAATTAATTAATTAAACTTTACTACTAAAGCTTTACTTAATTAATTATGTTTTATTAATTAAGTTTGTACAGTTTTTAAATCGGAGGCTTCTTTATGTCAAAACCAGTATATATTTAACTTAATTATAATCATTCTAATTGTCATAAATCTCTGTCCCGCATGGGCCTCTCCATTGAAGTCGAATAATCATTAATCAACTGACGAACCAGCTTTTAACTGTAACTACTACTTCACAAATATATTAGGTGGATCAATTATCTATTGCAAATGCATATGGACTCATAATTTTCAGCTTTAATTTTCGTTTTATATTTATCTGTCGCTATCAACTTCTTCTAGTTCGATAAACATATCTTTAACTTGACATCAATTAAATTGTATCATCTGTTGATATGATTAAATGGAAATAAATTAATTCAGAGCTTTCTTCCTTAGCTTTATTGTGTTTTTAGATTGTTATTTTCTTTTTAGCTTAGCTTACTGTAGATTATTTCAAAAGCCTAAAAGTATGAAAATAAAACAAGTTTAAAAACACACAAAGCTAGATTTAGGTATCGCAGATTTATTGAAGAATCGAATTATGAAGTGGCGCACATTAAAAATATAAAATATCGAAAATAAGCCTAATAAGCGGTAAAAATATATTGGTGCTACATATATAAAAAATAATCAAATAATTCGGTAAAGTAAGTAAAAGTAAGAGATCGTAATAGAAAAGTCGGCCGAATATAACTAGGACTACGAGAAGGCATTCGACTCCGTAGAACATTGAGCAATATTTGAAGAACTGGACAAACCGCGAATAGACCATCGGTACAAGAACCTTCTTAAAATTATATATCAAAGAGCAAATGCAAAAATCAGGCTACACGAAGAAGCAGACAACATTGATATCAAAAGAGGTATCAGACAAGGAGATACAATATCCCCAAAACTCTTTACCTTAGCTCTGGAAGGAATTTTCAAAAAACTTGAATGGGGAAATATGGGACTGAACATAAGTGGAACCAAAATATCGCACTTAAGGTTTTCAGACGATCTTGTTCTATTCGCCGACAACATAGTGGACCTTGAAAAAATGCTTTCCGAACTAGACAGAGAATCTTCAAAAATAGGTCTAAGAATGAATAAAACAAAAACAAAGATAATGAGCCAGGACCAAGTACAAATAACAGTCAACGGGCACATATTGGAAAATGTTCAAGACTATATATATCTGGGACAACAAATAGAGATGGGAAAGGGTAGCAAGGAGACAGACATTGAAAGGAGAAGGAGATTAGGATGGGCGGCATTTGGCAAATTAAGCCATATACTTAAGGATAGAAAGATACCTCAATATATTCGAACAAGATTATTTGAACAGTGTGTAGTACCGGTGATAACATATGAAGCACAGACCTGAACTCTCACAAATATAATGGTGAATAAATTCAGGACAACACAAAGAGCCATGGAAAGAGTTATGATAGGCGTAAAACTTAGAGATAGAAAGAGAAACGAATGGATTCGACAGAGAACAAAGGTCGGAGATATAGTGGAGGGAGTCACAAACCTGAACTGAAATTTTGCAGGTCATATGGCCAATACTGGCCGCAATAAAAGGCTTGATGATGATGATTAAAAAGTTACAATTAAAATATTCGTGACCCGACCGAAAACGTAACCGTGGGTTACAAAAGCTATTCCGTCTTGCTAAAGATAACCTAAACTTTTACCGAACATGACAAAACTACTGAGAGAGCAGCTCAAAGACTCCAAACACTAACAAACAACACAATGACATGGTTTTATAAATGGAGACTAACACCAAACGCGTCAAAAAACCAACTTCTGCTCACAAACCACAGACTCAACGCTGACTCCCCTACAATAACTGCAGACAGGCCAAACGACACAACCAAAAAACGACGTAAAATACCTTGGAATCACAATTGACCACAACTAAAATTCACTAAACACATACGAAACATCAGGGCAGAAACAATAAAGAGAACTAAACAGTTCCGATCACTAACCTACAAAGACAGATGAATTAGCACAAACACCGCCACCAAAATATATAAAGCTATTTGTAGACCCTTGCTAGACTATGGACATAGACTCATGACCAACGGAACAGAAAGGACGTTATATACAAATCAAAACGTTATATACAAACAACAGAACAAATTGCACTAAGACTAATAACATGAATAAGACACCCCCAAAACCCACTACACAACCCCTCCACCCAACTACTATACGAACGCACAAACATGACAAAGATTTCGGAAAGACTCATACATCTACAGACAAAATGGGCAAACAACCCCTACAACTGGACCATACTGAATCCCCTTTGTCTTACAAGACCAACCAGACAATCCCGCTTCCGTTTCCCTACATTAACGCTACTCGAACACTTACAAACGCAACGGACTAGTGGACAATAAAATAATTTCTTCTTGCCACTGAAACCTTATTTATTTAATAGTATTGTTAACCTAGAATGGGAGAATTTTCATATTTGTTTTTTATTTAGATTGGGACTGCATGTATTAAACAAGGGCAGAAACACCGATAGGTCGATAGCCTTTTTTAGAAATAAAGATGTTTACTACTACTATTGTTAACCTAGAATAGGAGAATTTTCATATTTGTTTTTTATCTAGATTAAGACTGCATGTATTAAACAAGGGCAGAAAGACCGATAGGTCGATAGCCTTTTTAGAAATAAAGATGTTTACTACTACTACTGACAATTTTAAGTTATTCAAAGAATATAAAATTTTCACACTGCCACACTATGAGGGTTAGATTTAATTAAAGTTTAAATTAAAAAAGCAAGAAAATGTTTGATACAAACGAATCGTTTGAAAACGAAAGCCGAAAGAAACGAAATATTATAAAATCAAAGTACGGATATTATTCAAAGTTCAAACGCAAAAAGTGAGACGTAAAATCTAAATTGCAACTCTGCGAGTTTGTCGAAAAGTCTTCCAGCAATGGAGCAAACAAGTATAAAAAAATGCTCCTGCAGAGTTCTGCTGGACTTTTTTAGAACTCGATCTATTTTCTCAATTCCAATAAAATGTCTATTTTAAATAACAACCAAAAATAAAAGAATATATTTCAAATTGCGCATTAATTAATATTCAACATCCTGCCCAATCATCGGATTATTAATCCATTTTCTAGACTCACAACAATATTTGCTTGCTTAATAGGCGGTAGTCTTTACCAATATCTCTCTACTAGATGCCAAGCTTCTCAATTGCATGCAACTGCCATTCTATTTGTTTAATTAAAATCAATAAACAATAAGGCACAATGTCTTCATTGCTTTTATGATTCATTTGATGCTTGTTTAAATCTACAATGCCAGATAAGGTTAAACTTCAATCAGGGAAAATAAAGTTTAATTTAAACGCATTTGATTGACTATGCGCCTTAAGAAAGCTAGCTACTTACGAGATGTGAGTATTTTAAAATACAAACTCGTTATTTAGGCGTCTATGCAGTATGCGCTCAAGTGGAGACACTTACAAAAATCCAGAATTTATGTCCGCTACTTATCTTGATGTAACACAGCATGACCCAATAATAGCCACACGATTAATTATTATGTTTAATATGAGTCAAAGACACTGTTTACATTTGCTTAGACATTGATATTATATTATTTAATATACAGTCCATCTAAGCAACGCTTTACAGCTGATGGATATTTCATCTAAAAATAGTGCAATAATATTTCAACATTTAAATTTCAGATATTGGAATAACAACGTCCCCACAGTTTTGTTTGAAAAACATTCTTTTTTAGTTTTTTTCGTTTGAAGAATTTTTGACACTGAATTCATTTTGAATATATAATATTCTGTATAATATAGTTATACGGAATGTATGATTTTCTGTATATTTGTAACAACTCAAATGAAATTACCAATTTTTATAATCAACAAATATTTTGCAAAGCATTTTAAATTATTCATTATTGATCTTAAACATAAAAAACAATTTCACTTTTTTTAAGTTTTATTAAAACTGGTCATTGCTGACCAACCACTATTTACATCTGATAATTTTTACATACTTATTTTACAAAGAATCCATTGATTTACTTTGATCTTCGTCTTGGTGTTGATGAGTCAACCGAGTCAAAGAGTCAATGCACAAATGCGTCACCGAGTCAATGGAGCTTTGTTCTTAGCCCTGTCATGCGACGAGTTCACAGTTTGGTCCTTTTGAGGCGTCTTGAAATCTGGTTGTTATCAAGTAATTTCAGTGCTTCTGGATTTTCGTGCTGTATGAGACGATTTTTTTGTTTTGTTGCAATCCGTTTTATGACCTCTTCAACCAGAGGTACACCAAGGTCACGATGGAGGTGGCTGTTGCGAACGTACCAAGGAGCGTTTGCAATAGTTCGTAGTATTTTGTTCTGGAATCTGGTTAGCACATCCCCACAGTTGAATGCCATACATCCAAATAGGTTTAAGGGTTATTTGGTTGTAAACTTGTAGCTTGCTGTAGATGGAAGTCCATGATTTTCGACCAAGTATCCAGTAGAGCTGTCTGAAGGGGACCTGTAGTTCTGCAAGTTTGATTTTGGTGTGCTCGACCCATTTAGCTTTAGCGTCAATGTTCATGCCAAGATATTTTGCTGTGTTTTCATAAGAGATTATATTTCCATTTATTGTTAACCTTTTGGATTGCAAATTCTTTTGATGGTGTAGTTCACATGTACTACCTTTCTGATCGTTCAGTTTTACCCGCCATCTCTTCGTCCAATTTTCGACCAAGTCATTGGATCTTTGTAGCAGCAACGTAGATTCTTCATCAGTTTTAGCCGTGTCATCAGCGAATGTTGCCGTTACGACGTTTGTTGTTTGCGGTAGGTCACTAGTGAACAGAAGATATAGGATTGGGCCCAGTACGCTTCCCTGAGCTCGAATATCTTTGAAGTCCGAATACTCTGATTCGTGATTCACACGGAAGATTCTGCCTGTTATATAATATTTTAACAAGTTGACGAATTGCACTGGCAAGAATTTGTTAAGTTTGCAGAGTAAACTTTCATGCCAGACTTTATCGAATGCTTGCGATACATCCAGAAAGATCACTGAACACACCTATTCTCCTTCCAGAGCTTTTTCTATGATATCGATCAGACGTTGAGCTTGTTCTATTGTTGAATGTCTCAGCCTAAATCCAAACTGGTGATTCGGTAGTAGATTCTTTTCTTCGATAATTGGTTTCCATTGAGGAATATTTTTTCAAACAGTTCTGACATGATAGGCAGCAAGGAAATCGGTCTGTAGGATCTCATTTCTGTAGCTTTTTTCCAGGTTTTAAAATCAATATCATATCTGCGATTTTCCAATGAGCCGAGACATGCATCAGTCTAAATGTTGCGTTGACCAGCAGTAGTAATATTTTAGCTTCTTCAACACTACTCCAGTCCTGATATCGTTCCCTGGTGATTATTTCGGGTTGAAGTTGTATTTCAGCTCTCGTTTGAGCTCTTCTAAGGTAACTTTTTTTTATTGTTTTGCGCCAATTATTTTCTATTTGTGGAGGGCACTCATTTGAGTCCATTGGTGCTTCATTCGCAGTGAAGATATTTTGCAGGTGAGTTGCGAAGGTATCAGCTTTTTCCAAGAACGAGTTTGCAGAATTTTCTTTTAGTTGGTGGATCGGTCTTTTAATTTTTTGATATTTGGATTATTTAATAACAATTCCGAAACATAAACAAAGTGATAAAAATAACGTTAATTGTGCTATTAAGAGATCAAAAAGAAAATATAAAAAATACCGAAAGGTAAAGAAATATTTGAAGCAAATGCGAATGTCAAGGGATGAATAATTCTCGACTGACCCTTGCAAATTTCTTTGAGACCTTTTTACATATTTTTTTAATTTAAATGCAGTAATTGTGTTTAAATTGTCTTTTGTGGCAAAGAAAAACAGATAGATTGAAGCAAATGCAGCTGGTATCACACTTTTTGGTGAAAGTGCATAAATCAGATACATTGTTAATAAGTAATAACATATATAAAATAAGGCAAATGAAACAATTAAGACAAATTAAATATTGAAGTTATGATCCAATTTCGTGAACCAAAGCAGAAAAAAGCGCTAGAAAAGTAAAAAACTCAATGGTAGAAATAATTCTTTGTAGGCGAGAGAACGTTATTAAGAGAGGGTGCAATTATTTTACTCAGATAAATTCATTTGCATCAATAAACTCTAAATTGTGAACCTTGGAGGAATTCTTAAATTTCGGAATTGATTTTTCTTCAATTCATTGAGAACATTTTTGCTTACTTTAAAAGATGCTGCATCTTTTTCAAAACATAATTATGATCTACGAACAAAAAGAAAACAATTAAGTTGACCTAACTAAATATACAAAATATATAAATTTACTTAGAGTGTATCACTTGGATATTTTTGGTAGCACCCTTAATCTATGGATACCTTAACTTCAATCAAGCCTGGAAGGTGAAGGGGAAGGATCCTGAGGGGGACCGGCTGGAGTGATCACTTCAGTCAGTGGCCTCGCAGGTCTTCCAATGGGGATCGGTCGTGATCATAAATAAAAATAAAAAAATCCACAGTAAAGGGGTATCAAAATAAATAAGGAAATCACTCAGGTCCGACTGTGAATCGCAATTAAAGTCAAAAACAAAATGAACTGAATGCAGTCGAACTTGAATGTTTCAGCACAAGCAGTTAACTATAAAACGTTAATAAGTCCAATTATAAAAAAATACTGTCATAAAAAATTGATAAAAAAAACAAAAGTCTTCACCAAAAGTTGGGCGCCAGCATGCTTCCAAGTAGCATACAACTTCTACCAAAATGGAAAACACCAGAATCAGCCTCAACGTCAAAAATCCAACGGTCCCGCTGAGGTTCCCCAAAAGAGCTGGTTTTGCATTGCCCCACGGATCTCGGATCAATTCCACTTGGTCATAGCGGCCATCATGGATTCGTCTATCCGGTTCTTGGGTCTCAAAATTTTAACTCGCCGATTGGATAATTGCTTTCCCCAGTGGAAAGAAATGCTTCTTGCAGTCTATGCAACCATCAAGGAATTTCTTGATTCTATAGTTCTCAAAAACCGACCATGCGGTAGCGCTGAACACAATGAAAATCTCAAAGCCCGACCATGCGGAATAAACTCAAAAATCGACCTGCCGATCTAATCGTCACGGCGTAATTCCATTTTCTCAACCCAAAAATCTACCGTTACACCAGTAGAAGTTTTTCATCCCCCCAACCTTCCGTTGGCGCAGGAATCAAAAATCACCAAATTCATTGGCCCTAACGGACACGTAATCCCGCAATCTACCAAACATTTCTTTCACCTGCGATAAGAATCGAAACTGCAATAAGAATCGCCAAACAACTGGACCATACTGAATCCCCTTTGTCTTTACAAGACCAACCAGACAATCCCGCTTCCGTTTCCCTACATTAACGCTACTCGAACACTTACAAACGCAACTGACTAGTGGACAATAAAATAATTTCTTCTTGCCACTGAAATTTTATTTAATAATATTGTGACCTAGAATAAGAGAATTTTCATATTTATTTTTTTATTTAGATTAAGACTACATGTATAAACAAGGGCAGAAAGACCGATAGGTCGATAGCCTTTTTTAGAAATAAAGATGTTTACTACTACTGTTACTATATATTTTAATAATTGAACCCCAAGGAAAATCACAAAAGCATCAAAAACCATTAGAATATCAAGGCGAGGAATCGGACGAAATTAAGATTACAATTGTGGCTTTTTCGAAGAGTCTCCTCTTCTATTTCCATATTGATTAGACCTCAAAATAAACAGAAAACTAGTTGAGGATTTTAAAACCCCCTCAATTGAGCATTTTAATCAAATAGCAAGTTGTAACATTTTCTAGAGTACAATTACCAGCCCATTAATCGAACTAATCATAACAAATAAGTACTAGTTGGTAATGTCTGCGGATGTCCTGAATTTGGAAACCGAAATTCCAAATATTTACTTTAGGTACTAATCACTGCAATTCCACATTTGCTCATGTGGTTATTCGAATTCTAATGGTCCTGTTTGCTCAGTGATCAGTGACTAATACATTGCCCTTCGTTTGATAAAAATAAAATTTTACGTAGCTCTCCAGTTGTTCAGTTGATTTCTTGTACCCGAATTGAATTTTTAAACTCCAACTATGTCATTACTAAATCACAATAAAACCCTTTACTCTTTCAAGTTTAGTTAAAAATAAACTGAATTTTGATAAGCCATTTAAAACCCCTTGAATTGTAAAGAATGAACAAGCACTTCAAACCCTTTAAGTTATTGAAGGCTTTTAGGCATCTTAAGCAACAGAAAGACTCATCGGCTTCAATAAATCTGCTTATAATGTAGTTCTAGTACCGTACATGACGCCACTGTTTTGAAAAAGTCTGAAAATAAACGGCATTTCCAATCCAGCCCTGTGCTAGTTTTCTGGAAAGTGAGGCATATCTGACGGAATATTAATATAACTTTTATTTATTATTTTTGGATTGCGTCTTCCTGGCTAGCACCTCCACGCCACTCATATAAAACCGCCTAATCATAATAAAGTTTGGTATATTTTCATAATTAAAAAATTATAGTGACAGGACGGAAGAGTCGTACTATTTTTGTACTGGATCTTCTCGACCCGGTCATATGCATGAAGTGAATGTTAATAAACATGTCCAGAAATAAACAGACTAGTTCATTTTTGAGTTTTACATAGTCTTATTCGTGAAGGAAATATGCATGAGTTACTTTCCACATTCCATCTAGGATGATTTGTGGTTTCATAATAGTGGCAGCGCAAACGCATCTACATATTTATTTTTGGTAATTAACAAGTAGGTAAATTATTATTTTTTTTGAAGTAAAGCCCAAGAATACATTTGCTGTCAAATATTTCTCTCCCATTCTTTTCATTTTCTTTCATTAAGATATTCTCCCTTTTACATCTAAATATATCTAAAGATCACTTCAGTAGCTGGATGAAACACAATACTCCTGGACAAAAGTATATTAAAGTTTCGTTTGTTTATCAGTATAAAGCAAGCAATTCATAAAACGTGAAATAAACCAACTCCTTTGTTGGTTTAGTAACTCGATTTATGTCTTTATGTCGGGTTTGAAGGCTTGAACATCTTGCGACAAATGAATCATTTACGAAAATCAACCTAATAAGAAGCGTAATCTATATTGAGCGTGAGATGGTGATTTTTATTTATTTAATAAAACATTGTTTTCTTAATGGTTACAGAGAAACATATAATTTTGAACAACTTGTCCTATGCAAATTTTTAGAACATTTGGAGGTTTTGATGATGCCGAAAGTTTCATATTCGATATCGATTGTTTCAATATTTTTCATTAGTTAAATATTCGAGAACCTCATTTTTTACAAAAACATTTTGATCAATTGATTTGTATTATTAATTTACAGTTTTTAAATTCAAAGAAAATGTTATTTTCTGATAAAGATTTTTCAATTTTTCATGTTTTATGTACAGTTTACATATGTGTTTCTTGTGGTCTCGGGTTAGTTTCAGATTCTAACTCAGTTCTTCGCATCGATGTTAATTTTTCTGTTTCATGTGAATTTTCGATGTTCAATACTCTTTTTTCACTGAAGTCAAATCATGTTGACTGACTCGTAATAACGAATGGTGATTTTTGTGTCTTATCTGTAAAGATTTGTGTATATTTTTCATCTTTAACTAAAATGCTATAAGAGTTGGACGTGTTTTGTAGTAAGAACCCCTCGAGCTTATTTATTACCAAAATTTACGAGATGTTAGTTACGTGAATCGAAAGTTATAACTTCTTCATTATAGTGACTCTTGCTTTCAAAAATTAGTATAAAAGTAGTATATTATATACCCAGGTCGAGAAGTAAGCTATTATATACCGACCACGTTTATAAGAATATACCATAGATTCAAAGATTTTCTTATAATTTGCATAAAGTGTATGTGTAAACAAATCTAAAGACCAGGAGTAAAATATCAATATGGGTCTCAATATTTGGTATAGTTGAAATATCATATGGTTCATATAATTATCAATAAATATATTTTGGTATAAAAAAGGACAAAGCTTTAAAAAAGTTTTTGTCTGCTTTGGGATAAACCTATTAATATGGTCATAATTTCAAGAAACGAGGTCACAAATGCCTATTTAAATTTATTGCTTTTACGTGCTTTATAGCATTTCGTCGAAAAGTCCTGGAGTCCTTCAGTGCGCTTTAGAGCAGAACGTTCTGATCGGATTTTGAGTGTCTGATGTATATAGGTAGAGGGATTAGTAACTAGTTGAAAAAAATATTGAAGGTAGGTTAAATAAACAAAATTTTACCTGTTGAAATGTATGATTAGATGATTATGTAATATTTTTTAAAATATTTTAGCATATACATACTTCTGAAAAAGAGTAAACGTAAAATATCGATTTGTATTTTGTTGCCCACAAGTGTTTTATTTTAATTTTTTTAATATAAACTAATGGATCTTTTTCTGTTAAAGAGCTTTATTTCATTGTGGCCTACCTCTAAAGTCATTGTCGAAGTAATGATGACCAAATTCGGCGGTAAAACAATGAAAATCAAAAATTCAATGAAGAAAGTTTTTTTAAGCCGATTTTTTAGAAATGTTTAAGTCTAAATAAAATTTAATCTGGTTTTAAATGCTTTCAATCAGATATAGTAATATATCGTTCTTTATTCGGAGGAACAACCATGACAAGATCGGTTTTTGTACTTTTTAAAAAAAGTTTAAGTTTAATTAAAATCGAATAATATTCGCTGTATATCCAGTTTCAAATGCTCATTAGACACACTGTATATTACGACAACCAATATTCAATTTAGGTATCATTGAGTAAAATTCCTTCAAGTAAACTCCCTTAAAGCTCCTAACATGTTAAAAATGGGCTTTTTTGGCCTTAAATTATTTTATTTAATAAAGTATTCCCAGTTAGCTGCGGAAGCTTTGGACATTTTAAACTGCAAGTTAACTTCTCCTGTTTTAATATAAATTCATAGTAAACGTGAGAGTTAAGAGATAATAAAGTAATAATCCTCCTTTCCTCAAATTTCCATTATTTCCAAACTATCTTCACTTTTCGATTTTGCATATTCAATTTAAAACAAATATGTTTTCAATGACTTTCGGATATCCGATGCTCCTTCCAAAAAAACTGTTTTAATAATTTGCACAGCATTTTATATCTGCTAATTCTCTTGATTCTTTTTCAACTCCTTCTCTTGAGTGACTCTTATTAAAACAATTTTATAGATTGTTTTGTACTTGTCGATTCACACCTTGGTACGCATATTCCTTCTCAACCAGATGCTGTAAACTGGGCAATGTGTCTGGCAGATTTTCAGTCATAAAAACCTATGTTTATTCTGTTCTCGCTTACGCTCTCTCGGGTGATGAATACTTTCACACAAAGAACTTTATTGGTATGTCGTCGAATTTTCGTAAACTTGCTAATTGAACTGCTCTAATTTTTAGAGAGTATAAACCAAATTGTCTTGAAGAAGTCAAACAGCACGACAACGTCTTAAGTGCAGTCAAACGGACACAGTTTAGTGAAACGAAACGCATTAAACTTAAGTTGTTTCTTAATGGGTTAATGTTGTGGGAAGTTCATATCAATGCCTCAATGGCAATCAGTTTATATTGAATTACCCTTGCGAATTAAACCAGGGACGCGAATATTTTGGATTGGACGCTATTAGAAATAGCAGAAATAGTTTTGGCCTGTTAAACAAATGTGAATCTCCGTCAATTCAAAGAATCTTTGTCTGCGTGTCTATTCAACAGTTCATATGCTTCCTGGTAAATATCAAAGCATTTAGCGTCAACATATGTCGGTTATTTACCCAAATCCCTTTTAGCCTCGAGTCTTTGAACATCGAAAGATCGTTAGTAGAACAGATTCATTTCTACATGTATAGATAATAGTGTAATGTACTTCTTCATTTTCTCAAACAATCTTGTTTACTCTAATTGTTATTTATGCGAAGTCCTTTGCGAATAAGATTTAAGACAGGTCAAAAATGCGAAATTTTATATGTTAACATTAACTTAAAATAGCCCTTCAACTTTAGAAGGTTCGATTCGACAATTATTCGTATAAATACAGGAATTCTTAAGAAGCAGCAGTAGCCACAGGGCAACAGTCAAAAGTCAAAATTAGTCTGATCCAATTTAATAATCATTAATCATTGTGTATATATTCCCATATATACACTTATAATCATTAATTACACAGTTTTTCCATGCGCGTGAGTCTATTAAACCTGCAAGTCCACTATAATAGCCTGAATGTTAAGAAGCCTCAATAATCCAAAAGTTTTTTTTTTCAAAATTCTCCTTCTTGACATATTATAGAGCGTGATTCAAGAGAAAATGGAAACATTTTAAGGATATGTGTAAATATAAAAGCAAAATAAGCTGATATCTTCAAGTCAGATTTATATTTGTTTCAGATATACTTTGATTGAGTGTAATTTAAAAAGGATCAAAAAATATTACAAAATCAACAACACAAAACAAATAATTATAAACCGATGGCAAATATTTTTAGGAAACATCATCTCCCACTTCGATGCACTTATTTGCGCGTTTATAAACTGATCTAATTGTGAATTTTTGCCGAACGATTTTTCGCTTTAATGAACTGCTCAATAAAATGAACGTAACACAGCCAAAACTCAATAAATTCTGATTGCTTCGAGCAATTTGTTTCCTATTTGAAGCGTTATTGAGCGCCATTTGTTGTTTCTGCGTCAACGTTTTGGTAAAAATTAAGCACTTCAGATACATTTTCAACAGGGCGGCAAATAAAAAAATGCAAAATTTCGCAAAGTTGGGCATGCTCCTAGTTGGACAAAAATAAGAGTTTTTCAGTCTCAACATCAAAAGTTTAAAAATAAACCAAATAGCTCGAAACCGTTTTTGAATTTTTCTTCTTTGAAATTTTCTTTACAGGGTGGTCTGAAAAAATCAACTTTTTGGTCTTGCAGCGATAACTTTTCTGCTCTTGGTCCTATTTTCACAACCTCGAGCTCATGTTGAAGCTAAAACTTCATAGACAGTTTAACGCATTCGATATACAGGGTTGCATAAAAAATTACCCAAATCAGAATTGCCCCCAAAGTCTGTGATTCTGAAAAATTTTCAACTAAGTGAAGTTTATTTTCAAATATTACGTTCGTTCATGCAACCCGGTATATTGAATTTTTTTCTGAAGTGGACTGCGAAGTTTTAGCTTCAACATGAGCCTTCAATTTTGTCGGTTCAAACGAAAAAAAAATTCAATGCAGTAGGAAAAAATCTTGATTTTTGTAAGACCACAACTTACGTTTTATGTCCAAGCATGTGGAAGTTTCACCAATTTTGCAATGTTTCTTTTGCATTGCTGGAGAAAATGTATCTTAAGCACGATTTTTTGCAAAAAATAATTGAACTAAATAACGCTTCAAACCGAAATAGAATCGCTCGCAACAATCAGAACTTATCCAGTTCTAAAGTTGGTCCAAATTTGTCAATGTAACGTTGATTTTTTAGTAACACATTCCTTGTGGCCACTTTTGTAGCACAAGCCAACGAATTAATCCATCTCTAAAGATGAAAATCTAGGGAAGTGAGATCCGGTAATCTGGGTTTTGGTAAATTTGTATTGAGTCAAACTCTAGTATTATTTGAAAAATGAGAGAATGATCCATTATGTTGGAGATAATAAGTAACTATTATCCAAAGGAACTTCGTCTATATTATCTTCAAAAAGATGTGAACAAAAATCCGCTTAAAAACAAGAACAACTAATAATTTAGAATTACACCGTACGTTAATAATGAAATAAGTTGAAAATATTGTCCTTTTGTAGCATGTAGATTTTCCTCTCGACGCTTATTATTGTGTCAACTATTAATTTCAAATCGAATAAACTGAACTTTGTCCGTAAATAAAACGCATTAAATTCACTAAACACATACGAAACATCAGGGCAGAAAGCAATAAAGAGAACAAAACACTTCCGATCACTAACCTACAAAGACCTCTGTCTTTAGAGGAATTAGCACAAACACCGCCACCAAAATATATAAAGCTATTTGTAGACCCTTGCTAGACTTTGGACATATACTCATGACCAACGGAACAGAAAGGACAAAACGTTATACACAAACAACAGAACAAATTGCACTAAGACTAATAACACGAATAAGACACCCCCAAAACCCACTACACAACCCCCCCACCCAACTACTATACGAACGCACAAACATGACAAAGATCTCGGAAAGACTCATACAGCTACAGACAAAATGGACAAACAACCCCTACAACTGGACCATACTGAATCCCCTTTGTCTTACAAGACCAACCAGACAATCCCGCTTCCGTTTCCTACATCAACGCTACTCGAACACTTACAAACGCAACTGACTAGTGGACAATAAAATAATTTTTTCTTGCCATTGAAATTTTATTTAATAATATTGTTAACCTAGAATAAGAGAATTTTCATATTTGTTTTTTATTTAGATTAAGACTACATATATTAAGCAAGGGCAGAAAGACCGATAGGTCGATATCCTTTTTTAGAAATAAAGATGTTTACTACTACTAAAACGCATTTAGGCAATCGTCGGTTCTAACGAATCCATTGGCTAAATTGTAATCTTAAAGGAAAATCTTTTTGGAGATTTTGTACGTATTGCATTTATCTATCTAATTGTTTGCGCAATTTGAAATGGGATTTTGATACGCCTTGTACGTATTTTTGAATTGTTGCCTAAAATATTTAAAATATCGTCTTCACGCCCGTTTGGTATTTTAGAAGCAATGCTGCACTTGCAAACATTTCCAAACCTTTGACGATTAGGAACTGAGTAAATGCGATGTGGAAAACAACGTCGATACTCCTTTACCCTCCAAACATTTGTACAAATTCATTATGAATAAAGGAGAAATTTTCGTAATCTTATTAAATTTTTATGAGACTTGAACATGTGAGTTTGTTTGTTTATTTGAACTTCCAAGATATATCCAGAAAATATTTCCATTGCCTCTTGAATCACTCTGTATGAGCGAGGACTTAATAAGAAGTATTAGGTGAGACAAATGTAGAAGGAATGTATAGTGATCCGTGTAAAAACCACCAAGCAAGAGCAACAAAGCTGCAAGCAAACTTTGCAAGAAAATCTTTCACAAAACAGGTTTTTAGCACTTAAATATTTATATATAAAAATTTTAATATTTATATATATATATATATATATATATATATATATATATATATATATATATATATATATATATATATATATATATATATATATATATATATACTTAAATATTTAGAATTGCAGTATTCTTGATAATATAATTATTTAAATTTGACCGTCAATTGAAATCAAGCATACACTACAACAGAAAAATCCAGTATACATTTTGCGGCCAGTTTTGAGACATAAAACATAAAGATATTAGAGGTGAAGATGTTGATCTTGGGAAAAGAAAATAAACACATTTCAGACTGACCTTAATACTTTAAAATCTGTCTGAGAAAAGCTTTTGGAAACTGGTTAAATCTGTGGGCGTTTGCCAACGATTTTTTAAAGTTAATGAAATCATATAAGTAAACACGGTAATCTTATACGTTAGATTTCGCTTTTTCTTTCGGAAATTAGTCTGGAATTTTAGAGCGCCTCAAACAATGACATTCCTCAAATTATCCGTATATTCTTAGAATCAGCCTCCGGTTTAAAATCTGATAAATTGGCTTCCCGCAAGGCGTTCCCGTGACGCAATAATTAGTGGCCGGGACGAGTGACAGCTTGACAAGCATTCTGATACATCCTATACACGATACATGCTCATTTGTTTGCTAAGGAAACATTGATTTAGCAAAGGAAATCCTCCCATATTCTGGAGAAAATATTTCGAAATTTAACATACTTTATTAGGGTCAATGTGGGTAATTGGAAACGATATTTTAAAGTTCGCGTTTTTGGCTGATTAAATATGGATTTATAATAAATAACTGTTTTTTAGCGCAAGATGCATGACGCATTTGTAAAATGATACTTTATACAATATATTTTTATATGAATTATTAATATATTGTTGGTATTTTTCTCAATATGGCTTGTTCTTTTACCTCAGAATTTTTAAGAAAAAACTGGATTTCAGGGGTAATTGGATACAGGTAACTTTTCATGCAAACGAAATGAAGGACTAGTTCGGAGGGCAAATGGAAACATTTGTGATTTTTGTTGATTCAAAATATTTATTCTCTCGAAAATAGACACTGTGCCAACGAGCTGGGATCCGACCACCTGGCTATTACGTTTAACATAGACTTACAACATACGCAACCTACCTCCAATACACCTCCTATAGAGAAAAACTTAAACCTAACAAAGACTGACATAGACAAAGTGAAACAACATATACATGACTACATTCAATCACAAGCACAGCACATTTCAATAGAAACCATACAACAACAACTTTCACTAGCCATAGGAAAATTTAGCCCGGAAATAAAAAATGCTTTCTACCGACATACACTACCCAAATACATACTGAGACTAATAAAACATAAGAGAGAACTGTATAGACTATATACAAACACTCAAAATAACGACCTAAAAAAGGCAATGAACCAACTTAACAGAAACATTAAAACTATGATTGGACAATACCGACAAGACAAATGGCTAGAAACATGTAAAGAAATACAGAAGGACAAAGGCAAAACATACTGGCGAAAAATTAAGAAACTGGCGCAATACAGGAAGACTGGCACTACTGACACAATTGACGAAAACGGAATAGAACGCTACACAGACAAAGAGAAAGCGGACGCATTCGCCAGACACTATCAAAGGGCCTTCAGCACATCGACAAACCCTAACTTCGACAATGACAACTGGAACTTGATCAACGACTGGTACTTGAACTATTTTAACAACTCACCAAACTATGCCTGCACACTGATCACAGACACAGAGTACGATGAAGCCCTAGCGCACATCAAGAACACTGCACCGGGGAATGATAAAATTAAGGCAAAAGTCTTGAAAAGCCTAACTCAAGAAACACACAAACTGATCCTAACTGAATTGAACAACTGCATCACAAATGGCAGAATCCCAGAAACATGGAAAAAACGGCTTAATAATCCCTATACCCAAAAATGGACTGGACAATACACAACCGAGCAACTACAGACCAATTACACTGCTTCCAGTACTAGGCAAGATTTTTGAATACATAATGAAGCAGCGGCTTGACAAAGTGATTGGAAAATATATACCTACCTACCAATTTGGTTTCAAACAGCATCACTCGACTGTTCATCCGCTCTTTATTTTGGCCAACAATATACAAACTACCCACCTAACTGACAGAAAGACAGCTTGCCTGTTTATGGACATTAACAAGGCTTTTGACAGTGTCTGGCATAGAGGCTTACTATACAAACTATACAAACTACACACACCAACATATCTACTACACACCATAAAGAACTTACTAGAAAACAGACAACTACAAGTACGAATTGACAAAACACTGTCATTTTCTTTTTCCCCTGAACAAGGGCTCCCTCAAGGATCCCCGCTCTCACCGTTTCTCTACAATATATACTGCCATGACATATACAATTACAACTTACCAGACAAAAATCAAATCGACAGATCGGCATACATATTACAATACGCAGACGACACGGCACTTATTGTACATGACAAAACTACTGAGAGAGCAACGCAAAGACTCCAAACACTAACAAACAACACAATGACATGGTTTTATAAATGGAGACTAACACCAAACGCGTCAAAAAACCAACTTCTGCTCACAAACCACACACCCAACGCTGATTCCCCTACAATAACAGCAGACGGCCAAATGACACAACCAAAAAACGACGTAAAATACCTTGGAATCACAATCGACCACAAACTTAAATTCACTAAACACATACGAAACATCAGGGCAGAAACAATAAAGAGAACAAAACACTTCCGATCACTAACCTACAAAGACAGAGGAATTAGCACAAACACCGCCACCAAAATATATAAAGCTATTTGTAGACCCTTGCTAGACTTTGGACATGTACTCATGACCAACGGAACAGAAAGGACAAAACGTTATACACAAACAACAGAGCAAATTGCACTAAGACTTATAACACGAATAAGACACCCCCAAAACCCACTACACAACCCCCCCACCCAACTACTATACGAACGCACAAACATGACAAAGATCTCGGAAAGACTCATACAGCTACAGACAAAATGGACAAACAACCCCTACAACTGGACCATACTGAATCCCCTTTGTCTTTCAAGACCAACCAGACAATCCCGCTTCCGTTTCCCTACATTAACGCTACTCGAACACTTACAAACGCAACGGACTAGTGGACAATAAAATAATTTCTTCTTGCCACTGAAATCTTATTTATTTAATAACATTGTTAACCTAGAATGGGAGAATTTTCATATTTGTTTTTTATTTAGATTGGGACTGCATGTATTAAACAAGGGCAGAAAGACCGATAGGTCGATAGCCTTTTTTAGAAATAAAGATGTTTACTACTACTATTGTTAACCTAGAATAGGAGAATTTTCATATTGGTTTTTTATCTAGATTAAGACTGCATGTATTAAACAAGGGCAGAAAGACCGATAGGTCGATAGCCTTTTTTAGAAATAAAGATGTTTACTACTACTAGACACTGTGTTTCCAATTACCCCCAGTCTAACCATGTAATTTTTATAGAAGCAAACTTTTATTAGGACAAATAAAAAATGTTAAAACCTTGAATAAATTAAACAATAAGAAATCCTTTATAAACCTAAATGGTAACAAATCCTGATATATTTGTCCTAATTTATAATGATACTTGATATCGTAATTAGACGACCTTCTAGGCCTTTTCAAAAATATCAAGAGCTTTTGAAAACTTCTAATACATTCGTTCCCCTTTCATCAAAATGGTAAGTTCTGGGGTTATTCCAATTATTTGGTTTACAGTAATAAAACTCACGTCACTTTCAACCAAAGAAAACACTTTGCGTTCAGTACTTAAGCATTCTAAGGAAGTTACTTTAATTTCACCATCTTTTAAATCAATATTCTCTATTATTCATTCCAATTATTTACTATTCTACTTTCTTTACTACAATTACTACTATCCAGAATTCTCTATTATACATAAAAATCTGTAAAACATAGTCATTCTCTTCCCTCCTTTAAAGACGTAGTTGTCTCGATGTAGCAAATGCTTCGTTTTCTAACTTGGTCATATCCACTGGCTCCAGTTCTTCGAACTATTTTATTCCTACATCCCATGGACTATCGTCAGTTTCTGCATATGAAAGTGTCCCATACACACAAATCTGTACTTGATAATTCTGAATTTCGCCTCTGTCTTTTAAGTTTCATGATCTTTTGACTTTCTTTGTTAATAACTGGAGATTTTCTAATTGTTTCTTTCAACTTTTTTATTAATTTTTTTGCATTCCTTCCCTCTTCTTTTTGTTTGACTCGGTTTAGAACATCTTCTGTTGTTAGAACCTCTTCGGTGCTGAGAGTTAAAACAGCGTTAAAAACGAACGATGAACCAGGTAGAACCAGTCCATTTTCTTGAACTGTCTGTTTTATTTTTTTATAAAAATCATATATGACCTCAGGTTTTTTTGCATCTTTGCGAAGTTTTTAAAGGTGGTCAGGCTTCTTGAGAGATAATGTAGGTTGTCGCAACATAAATGAGCGGTACCAATCATCTCCAGGACTTCCATCCTTAAATATTGTTTTTAAGTTATTTTTTTTTATATATTCGCCCCTTTTATCGCAAGAATTACCCATGTTTGCTCGCGTTTTTAAGCAAGAAACAATATGATTTTCAACATTCATCGGCATTGTTAGTGAAACACCTGCTCCCATTCGATCAATTGGTACGTTCCTACCATTTATCCTGTTATAAATAACAGAGACTGTAATACCGTAATATTCGCTAGCGACCCTATAGATTTTTTTCTTCTCTTTCAGCTCATTAATAGCTCTGGATGTCTTCTAAAGTATAGGCTGCTGGGTCCCGCTTTTTAATGTACTTACGTGGCATATTTTTTTATATAAGATACAAGGTATAGATCTAGAAAAGAAGGAAGAAATCAGCCAGTTCTGTGATTTTCTCATTTACCCCCGGCAGGTGTGTTCATTTACCCCCCTATTAGTTTTATTTGTAATAATTGGAAACACTGCCCAGAAAATCCAATACGTTAAATAGCCTCCAAAGTAATATCTGCAGGTGGATAAACAGCTTATAAATAGCCTGTAATAAAAGGAATATAAAACTTACCTAAAATATGTTGCCAAGGTTTTCAATATTTTAAACACTATCAAAACCAACAATCAGATTGAAAATATATGAAAATTAATTTAACTATAACTTGTAAACAAACACCTCTGGCGAACAAGGGAAAATGACTTGAGAGAAAAAGAACCTTGTTAATCTGGCGCGTAGTAAAACGCTGTTCCCAAATGTACTTTTAGTTATTTACTGGTGCTGTTTCCAATTGCCCCTGTTTCCAATTATCCACATTGACCCTATTGGTTATCAATTGATTTTTTTAAATTATTTTTTTAAATTTTCTTGTGACCAGGATCGTTTTGAATAAATGTCTCCTGTTGCCATTTTTTCTTTCGTTCTTAATGTAAACTTGTTTTCAAATTTGCTTATTTCAACTACTGTTTATATTCATTTTATTTGACTTGCAGTTGTAAGAATGAAAATTAACTCGGATACTGCTTGCATCACAAGCTTTGACTGATCTTCAACCATTTCGTCCAAATTAAGAAGCAACTTTTCCTCAATGTAAACCTGAACTTAATCAGCATAAGCATAAGAAAGTGAAATAGTGCGATGGATTTTACTCCAAACGAAGTGTAAATGAGCAAACTCTTGAGCTAAATAAATTTAATATGAATAAAATAAATGTAGATAAAATGATCAAATTAGGCAAGTAAAGCGAAATTATAAAATTTTGGAATATATTGAAAAAATAAGTATAAAAAATAATATTGCGTTTCATGCAAATTTTTGTCTTATCTGAAAGTTAGAGGTATCCGAGGTACAGGGTGTGAAAGTGTAAACAAAGTTTTCTTTTTTTTAAATAGATGTTTAACTAGTTTTACTACTCCCAAAGCATGTTGTGTTTGGAAGTTTTTTTCGAGAAGGTCGAAAAATCTAAATTTCCTATTACTTCGCTTATAATTTCTAGAGTGCTCTAACCGCAATAATCTTAAGCCTTTTAAAACCTCATAAATTTTATGGCTTTTCAAATATCGCTTTTTTGTCATCAATCCTATCATTCTCCAATATTTCTTAAGCAAAAAATGTGTACTTGATTCAAGTCGATATCTCTCACGTTTTCGAGAAATTTCACATTGAAACCTCTAGTGATTTTTTGAACTAGATGACTCAAATTGGATATTCAAATAATATAAATATTGTGCTCAAATTTTCAATAAAACGAAACTTAACAGACTTTATTTTTTATTTAACAGACAGAGATTTAGGCACTTTAAAAACTTTTTTAAACTACTTTTTAAACTCAGTAAAGTCTTTCAAAATTTGCATTTCATAATAATTGTTCAAACTGAACTCCCTGACTTCAATACATTTATTAACCCTTTTAATAAATGATGGTCATTTTGAAAAACATAAATTGCCGTCTAGGTCTTCTCCAGCATAAAAATTTTTCTTGTCCATGAAGTTAAAATATTTATTTTTGCACTTAACGTACATGAAACTGACTGTAAAAGAAATTTTGTAGGGGTGCAAAAGGGGTGCAATTTGAGTTAGTTCCAAAAAAACGGTCAGAGATATCGACTTGAACGAAGTACAGATTTCTAAAAATGACGAAGAACAAGATGTTTCCAACAAAAAAGTAATGTAGCCCTAAGAACTACAAACTAAGTAATATAATTTTTGGATTCCTTGATCTAAAAAAAACCCAAACACAACAATTTTTGCGAGTAGTACAACTGGTTAAAAATCTGTTTAAAAAAAAGAAATCTTGTTTGGATTGTGAGATAAATTTGCCTGAAACGCAATATTTTTGCCTAAATAATATATCAGTGAATGTCACCCTGTAGAAATATAATTATAAAACTGACATTATTAACAAAATATGTAAAAGATACATAAATTTGGAGATTTATAAAAATGTTTAAAAAATTGGGAGTTGAAAGCAGTTGCCATTCAAGCAGTCAGATGCATAATGTATAGCTAAGAGCAACTTGATGAAAGAGAACATTGAACTTGAGAACATTGAGTTTGAAAATTGAGCGCAAATTTTTAAACGGTAAAATTGATGAAAGAACTTTCTTTTAAATTTTTAAGAGTGTATTTTTAAGCATGGTCGCCAGAAATGTGAATTGCTTTGATTCGACACATTTTCCTAAATATTAGAGCGTCAGGAAAATTTAAAAGATTCTTGAGATAGAGACATGTTTAAGAGACTCTTATGGAATCAAGCACATAGTGAAAAATCTCACAAAAGAGTGTATGTAAACATACATTCAATGATTGTTGTGCATATAAGACAACCATAGTGTTTTAACTGTTCATGGCAGCCTAAACACTTTGTTTTTAAACTAGACAACAAAACACTTATACTTGAGGCATATGGGTATTAAGTAGAGTTCATTTAAGACGAGAACACTCTTGCTTCTCATCAATGTGGAGATTCGAATGGATTGTTAAGTAACATCCGGTTGATGGTCTTAGATTTGTTTGCAACTTGTGTATTTCTCTAGTCATCGGCATCGCTAAGGTTTATGCCATAAATTTGTCTGAATTGATCAGAGAAGAATACTAAATATTTATTATTTTTGAGGAAATGACCGAGAGCTTTTACTGAAAATCAGTATTTAATCGGGAAAAACCTGTATTGGAATGTTTACGAAAAAGGCATTTTCATTTCATAATGCTACCATGCAATACATTTAAAATTAGTTTGCAATGTTTTAAGAAATCAGCATCTTCTTAGGTCTATAAGAATCGACAAGTTCGTTCGATATGGAGTTCCTTTTTTTCTTAACAAAAATATTTTTTTGTTAGTTAGTAAGGTGTTAGTACATAAGGTTAGTTTGGTCAACTTTTTTCGTCTCAGATTTAACAGGTGTTCCAATATATTAATTCCAAGCTCAATAACCGCAATTTATAGTTCGGCTGGCTGTCTCAAGCGAGAAACTATATAGATTTTCGAAATAGATTTTCATTGGCAATGAGTCATGCAATGGAATTTTTGTTTTACATCCTTGAATTATAATATGTGATTGTTTTAAGCTTTTAAGAAATATTTTCTTTAATGGTACAAATTGAGCGTCCTGTTAGCGTAACAGCATTTAACCCCCAGGATATCATCTTCCAAATATCACTCTAATGAAACTAACGGAATAGATAATTCGTAAATTTTCCACTAATTTTATAAAATGCTGAAAGAATGCTTATTACCGCAGCTGCAAAGGAAATATTTGGCAAAGTCGTCTAGAAATGCGAAAAACGCTGCCAGGTAGAAAGTCTGCAGGGGTCGAGCAATGGAAAGACTTGTGGACTAAGCTAGTCGCACGTGTGAGACACATGTGCTCAATCTGTTTTTAAAACCTTTAGCAGCGGCGTCTCCTGTAATCCGATCCTTAAGGAAAATTCTTTTTTAAAGCTACGATTTGCGCTCAAACTTTGTACTTAAATCACGTCGCATTGATTTTTCCAGTAAAAAATATCAAACTTTTAAACACACCAATATATGCAAAGAGCAATGAGTGAGGGGAAATATAAACTAATAGTGTTGGAAAACGTAAATATTAATTGGAACCACAACATGAAGTCATTGGCTACCTACTGACTCGCTCTAAAGCGAGGCTTTTATAAAAGATATAATAACTTTTTAACAGTAAAAACATTAATTTATAGTGAAAAAAATGAATTTTGAGGGCGTCCATATATTATTACCTCACAAATCCAGCGTTTTTATTAGATTTTTTAAAGCTGCAAGCACGCTCCTGAAATAATGTTAGGGGGTTGCCAGCAGTTACTTTATATACCCGAAGTAATGGCTCACGATGGCAATGACTTCTGCTATTTATTTATTTGCTGTAAGGCAACCCATTCATAATTCTCCCTATAAATTAGTTAAATTTAGAACGAAAAATTATATATCGTCAAATCTGTAGCAAGAGAAAAGACACGGAGTTGTTCAAGCCTTTTGGTGCGCTTGGGCTATAAAATTTTATATAGTGAAACCAATGTTTAGGTTGGTTATCCCAATGATTTTATTAAAGGTTTGGTTTATTTGAAGTGCTTTAAATACAGCGCGCTTATTATAAATTATCGATGTGAGCCAGACTCGATTACTTTCTTCATTTTGTAAATTAACGTCCCAAACCGAATTCAGCTGGCTCCAAACTCCTTTTCAGCTCCTTAATATAAATAAAACTGATTTTTCTTCGATAATTGTTTAATCTACGCAATAATAAGTTTGATTCCATTCGTTATGTGGGTGATATTTACGCTTGGAATAACATTTACGTATTTTCCAGTGTTTCCAGAAATTGCCTTTTTCATTTTTATAAACATTCGCAGTTTATTGAATTTGCTAAATTGTTTGCTATTTTTTCGAGCGGTCTTGTAAATTTAGCCTCGTGTACTAAAATAAACGAATGTTAACTGTTTTAGAGATTGCCAACTTTATCGTCAATGTAGCGATGGAAAGGTGCATAAAGGAAATTTATATCAGGCCAATTAGATGAGAGTCTACATGAAATAATTCGCCATGTAACTGAAGAGTTTGGTTTTTTTTAACATTTAATTCGTTTAACTCGGCCATAAATTGGTCATATTGCAGTAAATTCAGTCAATGTTTATTGAATGTAGTCCAGTGTACATTGTTGGTTTAATTTTCAGAAAATTTGGCGAAAACCCACTGACAAGATGCTCATCTCTCCTTGGAGCTTCTTTGCAGTCAGCATCTGCACATTACACGTATTGGCCGTTGATCCCACAGGTCAGAGAGCTTTATAACTTTTTCCGCGGTTAATGTTTTATTAAATTTTATTTATTTTGTTATTAACGCAGATTTCATTCGTATTATATTCAGGTACTTGACCCATTTGCCTTTAATGGAACATGCACTTAAGACCCAACCTGATGGGACTAATTGAGCTTAAATAAGTTTTACAAGCGTCTACACGAACATCAATCTTGATTTACACGGTTGCAATAAAATAATTTGTTGAAATAAGGACCCCTAATTGAAGAATTGTCTTCTATTTTATCAGTCGTAATTGGAAAATTAACGTTAATTTTGCCCAAGTTTGCATAAAGTTAAATTCATCTGTGGAAGTCTAAACGCCTTAAGTATGTTGCTGAAAAAGTGAACTAAAATAAGAGCCTTTAAATTACCCAAAAAATAGATTTGTTTTTTTATTAACTATTCTGAAAAAGTGCGTTCTAGTAATGATGCAATTTTATTTCGTTAATTATTGCCTACTTTCACGGGTTCATGGTTTATTGAAATTAGTTTCAGAAAATTTCGAATATTCAGCTGTAGCTGAAATAACAGCCAACACCTCTGAACCAAAAAGGCAGACTATTAAGAAAACCGTTAATGAAGATGTTGAATTATTTTGTCTGGAAGAGGAGAATGTCGAATGGAAGTTCCGATCGCTCAACAGTACTGAATTCAAGCCAGTGGTGGTAAGTTAGCAAAAGGAGCAATTTTCAAATCTCTTCAACTAATTGCAATTGAATTATTCGTAGTTTGAATATCCAACGATGCTGATTCCAAACTTAACAGTGAAATCCGAAGGAATTTATGCGTGTTACTCAAAGGGAAACTTGATTGCTGAATATAATGTGACCATACTTGAGCCAGCACATTTTGTAAATACTGGTAAAATGCAACGGTTTATTGTAAAACCAGCTGGTAATATGGCTCAACTAAAGTGTCGAGCTGGAGGAAATCCAACTCCAAATATAACCTGGTTGAAAAATGGGAAAGAACCAAAGAGGCATTATGGGGAATACAGACAAAATCATTGGTCTTTGTTCTTGGAAGATCTTGTTACTGATGATAGCGGAAACTATACGTGTGTTGTGTGCAATGAATTAGCTTGTGTGAACTTTACCTACGTATTGGGCGTTATCGGTAGGTATTAACAAGTTTATTACCGAAAAAGTTTAATGAATTATTAAAAAAACTGTTTTCCATAAAAATTTACGAGTTTATGCAGGTTTCTAAAAATACATCCAAAACATGATGAATTGATCATAAATTCAGTATTAATCCGAAATGCGTTACAAGTTTATTAGAAACTACCACGTAAATAGTTTATACAACGCATAATCGAAAGACTACATATACATAACATATACACATTTTAAAATATTTTTTTTCCTTATGGAGCAGAATTAGGTCTCCAAGTCATATTTTTCTATTATGGGATAGTAATTAATTTCTCTGATTCATTAATATCTATATCCAAAATTATCTTAACAATTTAAGTTTCGTAAAATCGACATATTGAGTTTTATGGGAGATTTTAGAACGGTTAAAACTTTAGAAAAAGTGATAGTATTACATCAATATGGTGATGGTGCTTGGGAATACTTTACCGCTTTTTAAGGGGTTTAAGTGGGTAAAATGTGATTTTCTAATTTTACAAACCGATATAATGGCTTTGTCACTAACAAAATTTCATTTGGAAAAAATATAATTTACGTTTAAGTGCACAATAAAAAATATACGTAAGTACAGTTATGCTATTGGTGGCAGGGTAAATATGTGAATAAATCGAACGTGAATATATGCAATGGATATTGTCAAGTTGTTAATGGCACACATTATGCACATTTAAAGTTATTGTTGATCTGTTTCTTGAAATAAATCGGTTCTTCTCAGGACTAGGGAATTTTGAAAGAAATCGTCGTTATTGCAATAATTATTGATAAGCTTCCACCTGAAAAAAAATAAATTGATGGTCGTAACTAATTTTTGGACCACCCTATATAAATTGATTTGGTATAAAAAAATCGTATTTACAAATAAATATTGACCGAGCTTTTTTCCAAGAAACTAACTTTTCATTGTTAACTATTTTATTTTACTTGGAAAAAAGTTTATTGGCTTATTATTAGTCACAAATGTGGTGTAAAAGAACATGTTTTTGTGGTATATACAGTGTGTCCCATTAATATTAAAACGTTTGATTGCGTCTAAACACGGCTAGTGATAGACAAAACTTAAAAATACCCCGTTTCCTTATTTCTCATTAAAAGCACCCCACATTTTCTCTAATGAAATGTTTTTATGAAAATACATTTGTTAGAAACGGTAAGAGATAGTAACGTTCTTCGTTCTGCGGGTTTTAGAGGAAGAAATGGGACTTTTTCTTATTTCAAAGGTTGATTAGCCTCTCAAGTGTATTTTATACACATTATAAAAATTCACATTTCAATTTACTAAAACTAATTTTTTTACTTGAATTTGTGTGCCATCTGACTGCTTCTTTTCATATCAATAAGTAACCAGTAATAATATAAATTAACTTGGAAAAAATTATAAACTTGAAAGACTACTTCAATCGTTATTTCCTGCACATCATTGACCATCTTGTTATAAAGACCCTATAACGTATTCCTTTTAATGTTAAAATATATCCAAAAAAAATTCCTGGGTTCCAGTCAATTTTATTGTTTATTATTTAAAATGTCACAAATACGTTTCGGTGTCTTTCTGCACCATCATCAGTTTGTATGTATAGCTGTTTCTACCTTTGACTGGCTATAGAATAGCCAGTCAAATGTGAAGGTGAAGATGATGGTGGAGAAAGACACCGAAACGTATTTGTGACATTTTAAATAATAAACAATAAAATTTACTGGAACCCAGGAATTTTTTTTTGTATTAAATTGAAATACAGTCAGGAAAGTATACACAGTAAATTTAAAATAATTTTTTTTAAGCACAAATTCATATGCCATATTAGTTCTCACCGCGATAAGTTATAATTTCCATCTAAAAATATAATCACGCTTTAGAACGCTTTTAGAAAATAAATCGGAACTTTCAAAAGAGAAGCAACCATATATTGCGTGAATAACAACTTAGGCAGACATTTAAGAAATGTATTTTTGAGGTCAAAATAACCCTTTAAAAACAATTATAATATGAATTTCCGTTTTAAACCTGAATCCGAATATGAAACCCCTTCAAACCCCAGGCATTGAAACCATGAAAAGACAAGACAAGTTTCAAAACTTTGAAAAGTTTAATTAAAAAATTCTGCATCAAATTTGAAACCATTCAAAACTCAATCGCGTTTTACTTTAACATTGCCAAAAATAAAACGTTTTGTAGGAAACAGAAGCGACTTTTTACATTTTAGCAAAAATCCTTTTAAATTGAATTGAATGAACATTATGACAAAGTATTTATATATTAAAACCTTTAAAATGCAAACTTTCAAAATTTGCAATTATGTTATGTGGCCGTTAATAGCGGTTAAAGTAAAGTATTATTTCTAGAGAGATATCACAATACACCGATTCTTACACAGAGTCCAGACAACTTAACTGTATTAATAGGAAGTAAAGCGCGATTTCAATGTAAATTTGTTAGTGATTTACACCCTCATATGACTTGGGTGAAGCTCGTACCAGAAAATAATTCCTCTCACGATATACAGGTATGCATAATGATGTGTGTGTGCATTGCATTAAAAAAATGCATGTTGTTTTCAATGTTTTTTACGTTTGGTCCTGCATAACGTACTACTCAATCATTTCCCTTTCAAACTGAATCATGGTCCAAAATTAGTATCCTTAGTATACAGGTTGATTCAAAAGTAAAAAAACATGAATCCTCCAAAGGGGGGCATATTCTTGATGTGAAGATACAAAAGAAAAAAATGTGTTCAAGATATAGCGCTTTATAGTAGCAAATCCGGTCGGGTTTTATTAGTTAATAAAAGTAATAGGAAAGATAGTTGTGTTTTCGAGCACTTCTTCACCCTAAATAGAATTTTCAATAATGATAAAACTCCAGTTTGATCGAACAAAACCTCCTTTTGCAGTGAGAAATACAAAAAAATCATCAGCGTCAGTTTAGCTTAAATGTGAAAAGGCAATTATCGGTGATTATTTAATAGGGGTGGTATTTTCGCCATAATCATGAACAAGGTGAAAATCCACTCACTTGAAGTTATATGATCCATAGATTTGAAGCTAACTAACCATTTCTTATAATAACATAACTTCACACAAACAGCATTGAACTCTAGTTTATACAAAACAAAGTTCTCCACAATTTTGGATAATTGCTCTGAACAATTTTTATGGAATCTTTGAATAGAGCAAGGCCTCAACGATATCCTGATCTAAATATCTTCGATTTCTATTTATGGGGTCACTTGAAACAATTAGTTCATATCCGGCCGGGACCTGCTATTGATGTCCTCAGGCAAAGAATGGTGAAAGTATTTGAAATGATGTTTTGTCTTCCAGTAATCAAATATTGAAAGAGCGTATATATCGGAATAGACGAGTTTCCTGCCTGATGCTACTAGAAACTTTTTCTGCTCTTCATATCATGTTTGCGCCCCTTAAAAGAATAATATAAATAATTGAATCATCCTGTATGGTATCCAAGTCCGTCTTAAAATAATAAAGAAAATAGCAATTGTAGAAAAGTGGCTTCTCGAATTTTGCTAATAAATGTGCTATTTTAGAATTATTAATGTCGTCTTTAGGAGATTATGTCACACAATGTTTAAAACAAATGACAAGTTTTTTTCGTTGGAGATTCGGTCTTGGCAGTGGTGAGAAAAAATTAATCATTTTAGATACCAAGCTTTCGGCCATTTATTTTTCCGCCTTCTTCAGGGTGCTAGGTGAAAGATATGAAACCCTCCAGAATATTCTTTCAATCAGATGACACATTTCTTTCTTATGGCTTTGAACGCATCACGAGGATGAAGCGATTGTACAATTGTTCCCTGAGTCATATTATTGGGTCCAGTGGTAGTCTCAGATTTAAAAAATTCACAAATAACAGGTCGACAGGAGACAAAGGGACAAACAACGATAACAGCATATTAAATAACGAGCTGAAGGTTCTCTAGCCTTTCAGCTAGCTAAAAAAGCTTGATTTTTTTCTCACCACTGCCTTAGACCGAATCATCGTATCGGTCCAGAAATTATCACTTAATTTTTGAAACTTTAGAAAGCTGACTATAGAATATCGTTTCAGCTTCGAATAGAATAGCATAAGTGATGCCTATGTAATCAGTACAGATTATCCAGTTTCTATCACGTTGAGTGTAAATTTAGATTTGGAAGCAATGTTTCATTTTACACCGCTTATAATTGGCTGCAGCTTCTAGAATGATATTGCATCCAAACTGGCATGGGAAATCTACCAATGAAAGCTTTAGTGCCTGAACTAACAAACATTTAGCTTTAGGCATGAACATTTAATTATAAATGCAATTGAAATTGTCTTGTTAACAATGTGTCATCCAAGCTAATTATATTTTTACTTCTTTTGAAGCTGAAGAGTTCCATCAAACCCGAAGAGCTGGAAATTAGTAATGTTACTTACGATGATGAAGGGTGGTACATGTGCATAGCCACAAACAGTTTAGGAAGTACCACCGCTAAAGCGTATCTATCTGTAGTGGATGTACTGCCAGGTAGACCAGAATGCAACTGTTTCGCTTAAAAACTATTGGTTTCAATACTTTTAGATGCTCACGAACCCAAGCCGAGCACATTGAAAATTGTACTAATAATTGCGGCAGTAACCGGCTGTGTATTTTTGTTGTTGTTTTATATTTGCATTTATTACAGACAGAGAATCAAACGGTAAGTTAAAAGGCTTTTATTGGCACAAGCAGAAAATGTTCACTTGGTTTCTTCTTGGTTTTAGAGAAAAACGACAAAGGATGATTGCTATAGAATCTGCAAGATCGGCCATGATTACTCAATGGACCAAGAAAGTGATTATTGAAAAAATGACTAATACTGAAGACGTATCCGAGCCTCTGGTAAGACAATAAAAAAACCTAAAATTTCACTAATTGTTCTGTAGTTGTGCTTTATAATATTTTCTGGGGTTTCAGTCATTAAATTTATCCAGACTATTTTTTTTCTATACACGCAAAATCAGTGCTTCAACAGTCGATGAAAAATCTCATTGCGAAAGATGAATGGTATACAAAAAAAATATATACGGGACTTCATCGTTGGTTAACATGATTTAGACCAGAGATGGTGACTTGATAAAACCTAATTTTCAAGTCAGTTCAAGCTAACTGATGTATATTCACTTGCATCAACTATTTTTAAGAACTGAAACCCTGGAAGAATGTTGAAATCCTACTAGAAAAATAATTGCGAAACATTTTACAATTCCAGCTAATGCCAGTAGTGAAAATCGAGAAGCAGAAAGCACAACTAAACAACACAGGCGATAATCTGCTATCTGAGTATGAGCTTCCAATGGATACAGACTGGGAAATACCCAGGGAGAAGCTAATGATGGGCAAAAACCTTGGAGAGGGAGCATTTGGAACAGTGGTAAAAGCGGAAGCCATCAATTTACTAAAGCCTGATAGCCGAGTAACTGTGGCAGTAAAAATGTTGAAAGGTAAGGCTTGATGATGACAATTCATAAATTGCAGTTTCAAATGATAAGTTTCAGACGGTCACAACGATAATGAAATGATGGACTTGGTATCAGAAATGGAAATGATGAAAGTCATCGGGAAAAACATTAACATAATAAACCTGATTGGGTGCTGCACACAAAGCGGGCCACTGTATGTTGTAGTAGAATATGCTCCCTTTGGAAACCTGAAAGACTTCCTGAGAGAACATCGACCAGCGTCAGGATACGAAATCGCATTTGGCACCGAGCACAAGGAAAAGGAAGCCTTAACTCAAAAAGACCTGGTGTCTTTTGCCTATCAAGTAGCTAGAGGCATGGAATATCTATCTTCCAGAAGAGTAAGAACAACAATATCCTCATGAGAACAAGACAATAATGACAATTTAATTTCCAGTGCATTCACAGAGACTTGGCAGCCCGAAATGTCTTGGTGAGCGATGACTATGTATTGAAAATAGCAGATTTTGGTTTAGCCAGAGACATCCATTGCAACGATTACTACAGGAAAAAGAGCGACGGCCGGTTACCGGTCAAATGGATGGCACCTGAAGCTCTTTTCCACAGGGTTTACACTACACAATCTGACGTGTGGTCCTATGGAATTCTTCTGTGGGAAATTATGACAATGGGAGGTAAGCAATTATTTACCACCAGTGCTGTTGGTTTTAGTCACATAATACTATGTGAAATGGGAAATATAGAATGCGTATTTTGCATGTGGATTTAATAAAAAAAAATTACGTAGTCACTGAAAAAAAAAACATACTCAAAGACGATAACCAAGAGGTAAAGGCAATAAAAATGTTGCGTCTTCAGTCGGTAGAAATATTACATGGCAGTGCTGACACGAAATTCATGAGGAAACTGTTTGAGAATTGTTCAGGAGACATGACATACAGAGTGGCCCGCTTTATCCAGCTACTTAATCATAAAAAAAGCACGTACAGGGTTATTTATTTTAAATGGGCTGCCCGTTAGCTGTGTGATATTGAAAGATTTTTATACCAGTTTGTAGGAAATCTTTCGATTTTTTACAAATTAATAAAAACATAATATAGGGTTTTCCAGAAATGTGTACCAGGTCAAGCCAATATTTAAAAAAACACCGTGTATAGTATTACTCTGTATGTCATGTGTCCTGAACAATTCTCAAACGGTTTTAGCATGAATTTTATGTTCAATTAAAAAACTAGAAGTTCGATCTGGAACGCGTTTCCCGAACTCCTGTAAGTATTACATTTTTAATAATAAAAAAATTCAGAACATTTTCTACAATCTGGTAAAAAATCTCTTCTCCATCTTTCAAAACAGCAAAGTTAAAACAGCGGTAAATTTATAACGAATAACTCCGTACGTTCACTTCAAATTGGTGCGACATCAGTTTTTAAATCCTCATTTTTTCTTCGCATAGAAAAATGAGATTTCCATATTTTTGGGCAAACAAGCAAATTTCAACTCACCTTGACGCCAGTCTACCAGTAAATCTTTCGTTTCTAGGAACTCCATATCCATCAGTACCAAGCGTAGAAAAGCTCTTCCAGCTGTTAAGAAACGGCCATCGAATGGAAAAACCTCCCTGTTGTTCTACAGACATTTACTTACTGATGCGAGATTGCTGGTGTTACGAGCCATATAATCGTCCAGTATTTTCCAAGTTGGTTGAAGATCTGGATGCCATTCTTACCATCACCGCCAATCAGGAATATCTGGATTTGGGGCTTCCGCAACTGGACACGCCGACGTCGAGCCAAGAGTCGAGTAGTGACGAAGAATTTCCATTTTCCCTGTGAAGTTCGGCATGTTTGGATAGAAATTTCGGATTTGTTAGCAACAGGGAATTTTTTTATTGTAAATATTAAACTTTTTAAATTGACTGCGCTAGTATTTATAACCAATCCATTTAAGTGGCTGATCCATTTTGGAGAAGAACCGCAAAATTACTTGACTAATTAGGACTATGGTATTTAGTGAATGGCCTTAAATATGAACAATTCTTTGTCTGAAGAAGGTGGTTTTAATTTCTGGTGATACCAAATACTCAACGATAGATGGTATGTATTCATTCAACCTCTTAGTAAGCACAACTGTATATAATTTAGGATTAGATCCGTTGGGTTGTTTGCGATATACTTTCCCCACATAGTTATTCCTAAGAAATATCCAATTTTGAGTGATTTTCTGTTACTATTTTGCAATAAAACAGAAAAATGTATATATCAGTATTTATTAGCTTTTTAAGAATGCTGCGGATGTACAAGTAGGTTTAAGTTTGCAATTACAAAGTTTTCTATGCTGTGGATTTATACATACTATGCTATATATCTAAGTTTTACAAACGATTACCAGAAAACCATCTGAACATAACTTGCTAGATCACCCACAAGCCGAAGTGTTAAATTGCAAATAAACGTGCCTTGAACTAAGAAAAACACAAATTACTTTTCAAATATAATCCTTTCAAATTAAATAAGATACAATTTAGCTTAGGAAAAGTCCATAGTCCCTTGACTTGAATTTGTAATAATCCCTAATTTATTTGGTTTAATTTTAATTGGCATCGACCAAAGAGTGCCTTAAAATCTATTGTATGAACGGTTTTGACTGCAATAAGTAAGTGTGTGTGTACGATTTGATACTTAAGTGTAAAATAAATTGTCTTAATAAAAAGCATGTTTTTTATTGCATTTATATTATATAGTTAAAGTGGATAAGTAATGGGGCACAGAGGTGGAGGATTTATAACTTTTGTAACATAAAGCAAATGAGTCAAGTGTGAAACAATTCTTTTGAGACTGAAAATAATTTTATAAAAGGCTGACTCATAAATATTAATTTAATTTTTAGCCAATATGTTTTCGTATAAATTGTAAGTCCTGCAAAAAACGCCTATTCATATTAAGATGAGTAAAATATTTTTACATATATTTATGTCGCAATGCTGTATAATGCTCTATCTTTCATAATAGCAAGAAAAAGTCCATTCTGAGCAAATAAAGTCAATTTTATCTTAAATATTGTATGTGTAATTGCGTAATCTACAAAAAAGATATGATTTCGTGTTTAGCAAATACTGAACATATTTAGTATTAACAACTAAACTATCAATTAACAATTTTTTTTCTTAAAACTGCGATGTCACTATTGCTTTTTTATTCATCAACCTCCTGCCCTTTGTCCCTTCAGTTATTGAACACCCTGTGTATATTTACCTGAAAGTTTAATGCTTTCCAGAGAAAAACTGTTTCATCTAAAAGGAATAAAAAAATATATTACTGTACATACAGAGAAACAAGTTCCGTCTGGTGAATCTGCTTTACTTCGAACTTCGATGTGAACAGTTACTGAATTTGCCTTTTATCATGACTCCCTTTGGGAATAAAAATTACAAGGAGAAATCATAGTTTCTTTGACTAACTTGACAACTTTCTACTTTTGATTAAAATTTAACAAATACACTTTTTAAAACCTAAATAAAAACGGTCATTAATATATGATAAAAAACAATCGCATGCTAAAGTGAAACCAACTTAACCAATGGGCAATTTTCAAAAAAAAATAATAAATAACGACAATTCCGATTACATCTTTGTTTTGGTAAGAATAGCCGAAGACGATTGCATTGTTTCTCGCTAATTGTTTAATACAATGCTCATATTGCACGATTGCGTGTAGTGTATTGTTTGAACTCAACAAGCTGTAGAAAATGTATCATATAAAATAATTTGTTATGGTTCCTCCAGTTGTCAGTAGTAAATTTATTTCAGGCCAGTGTTGTTAAGTTTTCGAAAACAAAATTGAAAATAAAAGTGCTGGATAAAAATCAAAATGTATTGGAATCTTTTAGTTTTGATTTTTATGGTTTTAACTTCGAATGTGTTTGGATCGCCGAAAAAATACCAATCTGAAGACGGGTAGGTATCTAGTAAGAGAAGAAATTAAAAAGTTACCTTGTCAGTGAGAATCAGTAAGAGGAGTTTTCAAAATCTACAATACAAAGTTTTCCTGTCTAAAAAAGCTATCCAGCCGGAAACTTTCCCAAGTTGAAAATTTTAAAAGTTTTTCTATTTATTTCATTTTATACTAAATTTTCCAAAAACATATTTGGTATCTATATCGTATACAAGGTGTTTCGTGAGAATGTCCTAATATAGAAATTTTTAGAAGCTTAAAATAAAGAAGTCTTGTTATTAGTAGGCTTAAATGATAAAAAAATACCGTGCCAAAAATAATCAACTTCTTGTTCGGAAAATAGAAAATTATTAAATATGCTTTGGCTTATTTTGAAATCATGTTCAATGAAGCGCTTCTATGCAAGAAAACTAATAGAAAAGTCCCAAATTAAGGTTGCTTCTTTAAATAGTTAAGCTTTTGAAGCCCCGAAGAATGTTTCCTATAAATAGTCAAATATATCACGCATATTTTTAGAATAAAATCTTAAAGAAGTCAAAGCAGTTAGAAAGTAAAATAATAAGTAGCAGTAGAAAAATAAATAATAACACTTATCACGATATTTTATCATAAAATTAACAATGTCTGAAAAAGAGAGGTGTCAACCCTCTGAGGTCTCATTAACGTTAATTGTTAATTAAAATTGCCTTTTAAAAATATTAGCCAATCGTTATATAACAGCACTTGTACGTGAAAAACCAACATATAAACAGTACCAAAGAAAAGGATTTCAAGCTAGGTCAAGCCAATTCATTGTAAAAAAAAAATTTCCCGTTTCTTCTTTGTAAACCATCCTTTTCAAACGCAAAACCGGTTTCCTGACTTTGAATAATAAAATCGTAAACAACTAAAAACTGAACAGACGGAAAGATGTAATTTAATTTAAAATGTCTAAAAAGCGTTGCAAAACGGCGTTTTAAAACTGCTTTTCGCTCGAATGCTACTTATCATTTTTCAGCAGGTTCAGCCCTGATCACAGATACTACGAATCTGACTTACCTTATCAGAAACTTTATAAAAATAAAACGTATATTCCACAAAATCCCATAGCTGAAAATAAAAAGGACTACAATGCAAAGGAGTCGAGATTTGGAGCTATTTCGTATGGGACTTCTGGAAATGGGTAAGATATTAGTAAAACACCGACATTACAGGATTCGGGAATTAAATGAGGGATATTTCCCTTAGGTATGGAGGATCTGGAGGTAACGGAGCGGTTAATTATGGGTCTTGAAGTTGGACATTGGGGGCGTAGCTCTAGGAGCACTTATTGGATTGGGAGCTATTTTAATCATTCCTAAAATAGCCCAAATATTTTCTGGAGCCCATGGTGGTTATGGAAGAAGTAAGTTTGCAAAGCAATAAACCGAGCAACTTTTAATATCGAAATCCTAGTTTATCGTTCTTTTGGTATTCAATTTCTTGGTATTTTAGGTCTTGAAGATGAAATGTCTTCAGTGACCAATATTCTGTCCAGAATAGATAATTCTTTGGCAGCGAATAACATAGATAGCACATCTTGTTCCCAAAGAATTATGTGTAATATTGTAAATGACGCTGTAAAAAACCAAAAAACTGGGGAAGCAACTAGTGTGGATGATTTCGTCGTTTCATTTACCAAGTGAGGAAAAACTTCGACAGTTCAATCTAATGTTGCTCATTGAATAAAGAATTACTAAAAAGGCAGGTTTTAACATTTAATCCTTTTTAGAAATCCGATATTTTCATACATCGCAAATGGAACAGCGATTAAAGACGCAGTTGAAATAGGATGGTCTCATGATGTAGAAAAATGCGGAACAACATATTTCAAATGTCCCTTAACTAGAGAGAATATTATGAAGGTGATATCCAGCTTAATGCCAAGCAACTAATTGCTGTTATTTGCAAGTCTTTAGATAATATATTATTTATTTCGCAATAATGTCTTTACTTTCATGGAAATGGTCTTTAGGTGTGGATTATGCTCAAACAAATTATACACAAAACATATTGGATTACTGCATTTATTCACTACTAAGCATCAATACAACATATTTTGATTTTATTCACTATTAACAAGAAAAACTCAAGAAAACAACAAAAATATTTAGCAAAATAACAAGTCAATAAATCCTTACTATGAAGATACTATAAAATGAATTAAATACTTTTAATAAATAAACATATTATTAATAAATATATAGTTCAAATGACCTTAAATGTGATGCGCTATTTACAAGTATTCGACTATCAACTAGTCATTCATCAAACAGAAAATACAAATTTTTACCAAAAATTTAATCGCATATTAGCTGCTAAAACGGATACAATATTGACAAAACTTGAAACATAACTAAAAAATATTTAAAAAATAATTTGATGATCTTACTAAAAATTAGTCGCTAATCTCCTCAAAATCTTCTTCCATGGAAATTGCTGGTTTGTATTCGGGCATTTGCATAAACTTAGTGATAAAATAGTCCCTCAAAGGAACAGGGCTGTACTTGAATAAAATGTGATAAAACGTATATCTCCAAGGTTCGTGCTTATATAACCAGCTGGGCTGTTCATCTAAGAGAGTATTTTCAAATGTTTTATGGAGATTTTCGTCCTGGATTTTCTGCGGTTCACTTGGAGGCGTTAAAAATGACAAATAGATGTTGTAACGTTTGAAGTAATCGCTGTAAAAGCGATGCTGTTCTTCGGTAAAGTTATCGTGCATCTCTTGAACATTTTGTAATTGACGACCCATTATGTTACTTTCAGTTGTAAAAGAACCTGAAAGATGTATAGTTACAATGGAGCTGGAGATTTACACAGTAGCTGAAAAAACACCTTACATTTTTTAAACATTAAAAATTTAAGGTGTTTTTTCACCCAGTAAATTCAGGATTAGGAGCGTAAGGTCAAAGTATGAGGCGAATGCGCTAAATGCATTGTATATAATGTAACATTCGCCTTTATTTTTTGAGCTTTCGCCGGGCGACATCTACTAAACTATTAGTAAAACGATTTGAATAAAAAGTTTGTATAATTATTTGTGGTAAAAATTGTTATCATCAAAAATGTTCCAAATAAAATATCTTGCAAAAATTGTAATCTTTGGAAAAAAAAGTGCAAAAAGATTCAGGTCTAGCTATATTGAACGGGCTGATACAGGGTTCCCGCTCCCAGGCGCGATCCCACTACTGCACAACGCGGAGACTTTTGGCTGCTGAGTTTCCCCTCTGGCCCGGTTCGCCTCTCATTGATCAACCTGGCCACCCCAGGTTCCCCCGGGGTCCCCATATTTACGCCATGCTTAGTGTGGACGCCCGGTCAACGCAGAACGCCCTGTACCAGAACTCCCGTCCTCAAACCATCCTCTAAACCCGACCTCCAAGCAGCTGGATTACAAGAGACGCCACGCTCCCAGTCGAAACTAATGCATGGTTCAAAAGGTTCAGTTCATTCACATTTCAAACATTCTTTTGCATACAATACTAACTAAGCTTTGACTTTACATTTATAAGCTTCGTAGCTTATATAAGAATTCATTAATATTTCCTCAGAATTTTATATATTTCCTTCATACCTCAGAAGTAAATATTCCACATACGAAAAGCTAAGTAAGAAAGATTACATCATTTGATATGTGCGAAATTTCTAATGTTGCACATTTGGGAGCCCGACGGAAAATAAGTAAAATTTGTGAATAAATCGATTAACAAGTCACAAAAATAAATAAAAACTTTTCAGTTATAAAAGTAGAAATAATTTTAATTCGAGCAGACACTTCAAATATTTTACTATGTGAACATTTTATCTAACATAAACTCACTTGTATAAAAGGCTGATAAAGAACAAATTATCAACCAGAAACCACATCATTTTGTAATATCTATTAGTATTAATACATACATATAAAAAACCAATTCCTCAATGTGCCAAGATAAGTGCTAAAAATCAGTAGATTGTTTTTGAGTTGGGGAAATGTACTATTAAATAGTAAAGAAAAATTCTCCTTTTGAAAAAAAAACACATTTATAGATGCAAATTGTAATTAACAGATATAAACACTAAACAGACAAACAGAAGAAAGATACATGTGAAGGACGAATAAATAAATCAATAAACGAAACAGTTGTTTAAAAAACTGCCAGCAAACTACAGGTACATTTTCGACCTAAATAAGAAGCTAAATGTACATATGCACATTAAACGGGAATTTATAATTTTTTTAATTAAAAAAATACAAAATACGACGGCACTTCAAAATAAGTAAATAATTCGCGGTTTTGCAAAACATACAAATATCTTGACACAAGATGAATCACTACACAAAGCAGTCAAAAAAGGAAACACTGAAAGAAGGAGAATTAACTGACTACTAAATAAAATAGGTACCATCGAATCTCAAACGCCCCGCCTAAAATGAATATACAGGGTGTCCCATAAGCACATGATCAAAAGGGTGCGATATTCTTTGGACAAAAAGAAGACGATTTGATCTAACTTTTACTAAAAAAAATGCCTGGTTCCTCTGCTATTGATAAACTTGCGTGCATAGAAATCGGCCCACTGTAACCTTTTGACTTTAACTATATTTTGTAAAAAAACTATTCATCAGATCAAAAAAAGAAATATGCTGTTTGAAAGACAATTTAATATGCTTAAATTTATCAAGAAGGCTTGTCGTTTATATGCGTTGCAACCGGTAAACCAATGAAACGTGTTTATGTGGTGATTGTAACGAAAATAAAAAAAATTGTCAAATATTAAAATTATTTCGTTTGCAACTGAAATTTGCATATTAATTCGTTTTTCATAATCTCAATAGTGTATAAGTGTGTTAGTTTAATGCATACTACACCACAAAAAGCCGGCCAAGTTTTTGCTTTAATCGAAAATGGACTTAGTCAGAGAGCTGTTGCTAGACAATTGGATATGACACGCGCAGCGGTTCGAAGAGTGTGCAAACGTTATGAGGAGACTGACTGGATCCTTTCATAAGCGACCTGGAACAGGCAGAAGGCAATTTACATCCGCTCGTGATGACCACTTTATTGTGTCAACAACATTAAGAAATCGTCACCTTAACGCCGTTCAAGTGCAACGAAAGCTCCATGAGGTGCGAGGAGTGGCTATTAGTCAGTGGATAGTAAGACGAAGACTGCAGGTAAATAACCTGACCACTGAAACACCTGCGATTGGTCCAAAACTTACTCCAGCTCTTCGGCAAGCACGCCTGCGATTTACACGGGATCATCTGAATTGGACGTTGGAACAATGGGGATCTGTTCTGTTCTCAGATGAGACCAGAATATGTCTCCATGGTAGCGACCGAAGAAGGAAAGTGTACCGAAGACCAATAGAGCGATTTGCAGATTGCTGCTTTGAAGAGTGGAGTGCTTATGGAGGTGGTTCCTGTATGATCTGGGGTGCAATTTCTATAGGAGCACGAACCGACCCTGAGTTCATTCGTAGAGGCGACCGTGTTCACGGAAGAAGAGGTTTAACGGCTGTTAGATACATCGAGGAGATTTTAGCAATGCATGTGGTACCTTACGTCGACTACATTGGAGACGAATTTACCTTTATGCATGACAATGCTAGGCCGCACACCGCAAGATTACATTGCAGAAGTCGGTTTTCGGGTTATGGAGTGGCCAGCATACAGTCCTGACCTAAATCTGATCGAACACTTATGGGATGTGTTAAAACGAAGAATTCGAGCGAGACATACCCCAAACTCGATTATTGTTGCAGTATAAGAAGAGTGGTTTAACATACCTCAAGAAAGAATAGCAAACTTGATTAGATCTATGCCTAATCGTATGTAAATCGTAAAAATTAAGTGTTAAGTTTTAAATTGTCAATAACCCTATTTATGTTAATAATAAAAAAGCTTAATTTGCTTAATGCATTAATTTCACTATGTTAAACATAGGATACTCACAATAATTTATACTCGCATTAAAGCATATTAAATTGTCTTTCAAACAGCATATTTCTTTTTTTGATCTGATGAATAGTTTTTAAAAAAAATATAGTTAAAGTCAAAAGTTTACAGTGGGCCGATTTCTATGCACGCAAGTGTAGTTCTTCAAACAAATTTTCTTTTTTGAAATATCGGGAGATGATGGATTTTAATGCAACTCGCTGTGAATTTTTTCCTATGTAAGACTGATGTTTTGATAAAGCATCCGCGTTCATCCGCTTTGGGCATGTGAGGTATTCTTGAGTGTCTTGGTACAAAAACTACCAGAACTTTTTATTTGGCCTGGAACCAACTGATTTTTTTTTGAGTTGATGCACTAATTTTCTTTTGAAATTTTTGTCCTCTTTTTAAAATCCTGTAGCATTCATAGTTTTTGCGCAAAAAAAATTAATTTTGTTCTCTTGCAAACTGACAATTTTTCTTGCAATAACGTCCTTTCGTACGCAAACCTTTTCCTTGTAGTTAATTAAAATTATTTTTTCCTCTAAAAACTTTTCGTTATTCAAGTTTAAATGTTTTTGATCACTAAACTTTTCGAATAAAACGTTGTAATGTAAATTATAACTTCTTCAAAAATATATGCAGTAAACGTTGTTGTTAAAACTAAATCTGGTGCTTCTATTTTTTCACCACTGCATATAAACTTGCACTCTCTATTGGAGGTTGGACACATACAAAGGTAAGGTTTTTGTAGTTGATGAAAAAAAATGCCTTGAAATATCATGAATAATAAAAAATCTCACCTGGAATAAAAGTGACCACCTGTACTCCATATTTTGCCATTTCGATCCTTATGCCATCATTCCAAGACATTAAGGCAGCTTTTGTAGCCCCATACACTGTTAAACCTGGTAAATTGGCAAGTGCACAATGACTTGAAATTGTAACAAGTCTTGCTGTAAGAAACGAAATTAACAATATTTTTAATTTTTGTCAAAAGAAACATAACTAGGTACTGAGGCTAATAATTTAGGTTGAAAAAAACCAAAAGAATATTGCTCTAAGATTTGTAATATATAAATTGTTATATATATATATATATATATATATATAACAATACAGTTCAACCATGCGTCAAAAGCAATTCGCTAAAATACATTTTCTCAAAATCACCCACCTTTGTGTTGACGAAGTAGATAAGCAAATGCATTGGTTAATTTGAAAGTGCCAAGTAAATTAACGTCGATTTGGCGCTTTATAAGTTTCTCAGTTTGCCATTCAAATTCTCCAAATACCATAACACCAGCATTATTAACTAACGCATGAAGACCTTAAAGATAGTAAGTTTATGCAGCCTTCGAGGGAAACATTTGCGAACAACATCTATTTGGACAACAACATTTACTTAAAACATAGTACGCAGATCGACCAGTTTTCCACATTTAAGACAACATCACTTCATCTTTAAATATTTATGTGTAGCTATTCGAAATTCAAATTGAACAAATTTCCGTTTCGAGATCAAACACCTTCAAAAATAATTCTAAATTATCTAATGAAAATGGTCAACCAGCCGTAATGAAAATGGTCAACATTTAGCTCAGCTCGGCAGGAGGTAAAAAGAAAATTGTTGGAAATTCATTTACATTTCATGGATAACCTTCAATGATATTTGTGTCTCCTATCCGGATATATTTGATCATATCTTTCAGTTTTTGTCTAATTGCAACTGATGAAATTCCGAGGACGATACATCCATAACGAATTTTACTTACTGTATCCGGGATTTTTGCTGAAATAATGTTCCATAGTTTGCACAGCATTTTGAATACTTGTGCTATCTGTAACATCAAGTTGAATTTGTATAATATATCCTCCGTATAGTCTTTTAATTTCCTTAGATCCTTTAGAGTCGAGACTCAAAAATGCCGCTATCACAGTAAAACCACATTCAGCTGCATGTTGCGCAAAAGAAAAACCCAGACCTGTAAAATTACGCTTATTTTTTACTTATAAAACGAACCAGGTGCTTTAATACAGTAGTAGTAAACATCTTTATTTCTAAAAAAGGCTATCGACCTATCGGTCTTTCTGCCCTTGTTTAATACATGCAGTCTTAATCTAAATAAAAAACAAATATGAAAATTCTCTTATTCTAGGTTAACAATATTATTAAATAAAATTCTAATGACAAGAAAAAATTATTTTATTGTCCACTAGTCAGTTGTGTTTGTAAGTGTTCGAGTAGCGTTGATGTAGGGAAACGGAAGCGGGATTGTCTGGTTGGTCTTGTGAAACAAAGGGGATTCAGTATGGTCCAGTTGTAGGGGTTGTTTGTCCATTTTGTCTGTAGATGTATGAGTCTTTCCGAAATCTTTGTCATGTTTGTGCGTTCGTATAGTAGTTGGGTGGGGGGGTTGTGTAGTGGGTTTTGGGGGTGTCTTATTCGTGTTATTAGTCTTAGTGCAATGTGTTCTGTTGTTTGTATATAACGTTTTGTCCTTTCTGTTCCGTTGGTGATGAGTATATGTCCAAAGTCTAGCAAGGGTCTACAAATAGCTTTATATATTTTGGTGGCGGTGTTTGTGCTAATTCCTCTGTCTTTGTAGGTTAGTGATCGGAAGTGTTTTGTTCTCTTTATTGTTTCTGCCCTGATGTTTCGTATGTGTTTAGTGAATTTAAGCTTGTGGTCAATTGTGATTCCAAGGTATTTTACGTCGTTTTTTGGTTGTGTCGTTTGGCCGTCTGCAGTTATTGTAGGGGAGTCAGCGTTGAGTCTGTGATTTGTGAGCAGAAGTTGGTTTTTTGACGCGTTTGGTGTTAGTCTCCATTCATAAAACCATGTCATTGTGTTGTTTGTTAGTGTTTGGAGTCTTTGAGCTGCTCTCTCAGTAGTTTTGTCATGTACAATAAGTGCCGTGTCGTCTGCGTATTGTAATATGTATGCCGATCTGTCGATTTGATTTTTGTCTGGTAAGTTGTAATTGTATATGTCATGGCAGTATATATTGTAGAGAAACGGTGAGAGCGGGGATCCTTGAGGGAGGCCTTGTTCAGGGGAAAAAGAAAATGACAGTGTTTTGTCAATTCGTAATTGTAGTTGTCTGTTTTCTAGTAAGTTCTTTATGGTGTGTAGTAGATATGTTGGTGTGTGTAGTTTGTATAGTTTGTATAGTAAGCCTCTATGCCAGACACTATCAAAAGCCTTGTTAATGTCCATAAACAGGCAATCTGTCTTTCTGTCAGTTGGGTGGGTAGTTTGTATATTGGTGGCCAAAATAAAGAGCGGATGAACAGTCGAGTGATGTTGTTTCTTTAATACATTGTAAGAGGAAGTACATATTGATGCAATTTAATTAGAGCCTGTTTTTAAGCATATACATTTTGGGGAAACACTAAACTAGTATTTTTAAATGCACATATTTTACAAAATGATTTGGGTCTTCAAAATAGTCGGAAAAGTAAGATACATTTTATAGTTTTTTTTTAAATATTAAGACACCGTATACCACATTTTAAGTGAATTTAAATAATTCAATTGAATTAAATGGATTTACACACGTTTATTAATTAATGTTATTTTTTAACTGTGCATATTTCCACCGGAATATTATTTTGAAAAAAAATGGAGTTACCGCAGAAAAAGTTCTTTTAAAGTAAGTATAATAATCCCATTTCGAGTTAAGATGCTTACAAAACAAAAAATATGCACTTATACTTTACTTAACGCATCTGATCCTGGAAATCCAAACAATTTACTGAATAATCAAGGCTGAATGTTTTGCTCATCTACGCTCCTTATAATTTTTTAAAATCTAATTATTTAATTCTGAAAACATTTCTCAAAGTACGCAATTAGCGGCTTTGCTTGGGAGCTTATTGTAAATAGCCCCGCCGTGGGCGGAGACTTCTTTTTAAAAAATTATTTATTGTAAGCAATCAGGAAATTGTGCGGAATTTAAGTTGACGAGTTTTTTGTCCATTCTAATTTTTTTCAGTCTTTTCGTTCTAATCGGCGGTGAAGACGATGAGGTAATGGACAAAGTTACCTTCTGATCCAATTGATCAATTGGTGCTATCGCTGTATTTAATAGTATAAATACAGCCTGTCATGATAAGCGCAGACCTAAACCGTAAATCGACAAAAAAAATACGAAAGTGCGCTTTTTTCCGAAAGATTTACTTTGATATTTGCTGCTGATATATTTTTATTTTTTAATTTTGCATTTGTGACGTTTTTAGAATGAATATGAATTCATACTTTGATAATTTGGGAATGCACGTGCACATGTGCTCTTATTGAGAAACCGCCACCACTGGCGATTCAAAATAAAGTATAAAGTTTGAGGGTATAGTTCACTTTTGCACTGTCCTGAATTGGAAATTTAAATTGCAAAATGTGATCATGTATAAATGTGTCGTGGACAGGTGCAGGTAATCGATGGAATAGATAGAATATATCGATATAACAAAATACTAATTGATTCTAACAGTTACAAAATGCTGTCGATTCAATTGTAATTGAACTTGTGCCCTTCGTCATAAGCAATTACCCAAATCAATTTAACATTTGATAAAATATACATACAAAAATAAGCGACCAACTCAGAATAAAGTTAGTAAGTACGGCAAAACGTAGTTGTTTTTAGTCTTGGACATAGTTATGTACATTATTCATCCTATTCATGTGGAATATTCATAGCCTTACTATTTCTAGCTCGAGCGCATAGACGGCAGAGAGAAATTCGGCAAGTATTATCCATAACTGGGTAAGACAATTGATCTTCAATTAACGCAAGTAATAACTTACCTGAATCACACCCGGTAATCATTACCACCTTCTTCTTATTAGCTGTTATCTTCGGTTTATCTCTACTGAAGACAAACACTAGACTGGCTGCAGTTATGCCGACCACTGACAAACATTTTACAGTTTGATGTGAGCGGAATCCGTGCTGAAGAAGTACTGCCATCCCCAACACTCCAGCCCCCACAGCAGTATACAGTTCATTTAAAATTTCGAAGCAAACTTTTGCCGACTTTGAAAACGCTCCCATCTTCAATTAAACTTAACTACAATTTGTTTTCGTGTCGTATCTAGACGGCTTAACACATAATGAATTTAAATCGTCTATCTACTGCCGAATGTGTGCATTTAAAATGAGGTGTTTCTGTGCATGAATGATGAATTGGGAAGTTTTAAACACTAGAATTTGAAGCAAAAAAGTCAACACTAATATAAACAAATTGTCGATAGAATAATGAGGTTATGAAAAATGTATGACCGGTGGTTTGCTCTTCTTCCACTCTAGGAAATTTGTAACTATATTGTATTTAATACATTATAGTGTTTACTAAATGTTACACTAAAGCACGCTTTACCTAGTAAAATTGTGTTCAAGGTATTTAAGATAAAAAATTGTTTCAAGTAAATATTTCCAGTTCTTGCTTTTTTGTTTTGAAACATATATTTCGAAGAATACTACCACTAACCTAAATCTACTGTGAATTTTTATAACCCAATTTTGCTTATTTTTGAGATTTTGAGTTGAAAGTGGTGTAGATCATGTCTAAGGCTGCAGCTAGACTGAAATCTGTTAAGAAAGGCGTTATCGAGAAGATTAACCATGGAAAAATGTCTACAAATATTCCTGCAGGCCTTGCGGCTGCAGGTCCCCCATTGGGGCCCATGTTAGGACAGGTGTGTAATTGAATCAGTCTGCTCCAATCAAATCAAGTATCAAGCAGTGTATTCCAGAGAGGAGTAAATATAGCAGCCTTCTGCAAGGAGTTTAATGAAAGAACCAAAGACATGAAGGAGGGAATTCCATTACCTACTAGAATGTCGGTGAATTCGGACCGAACTTTTAATTTAGTTATACACACGCCCCCAGTAGTACATTTCTTAAAGCAGGCCGCAGGCATACAGAGAGGTGCGATGCGGGGCAAAGGTAGATTCTTTTTAGAGCAATTCCAGTTATCCAAACTTATAAAATTCTTCTTGCTTTAGAAATAGCAGGAAAAGTGACCTTAAAGCACGTTTACGAAATTGCAAAAATTAAATCAGAGGATCCAACAATGCAAATACTATCTTTACAAGATATTTGCAAAATGATTGTTGGAATTGCCAGGTAATTATTACCGGATTTACATTAGCAAAGTATATTGACTTGACGCTTTTATTAACTCTTTGCAGGTCATGTGGAATAGAAGTTGTTCGGAGACTAGATGCTGCTGAATATGGAGAGTTTCTGCAAGAAAGAGCCATTATAGTTGAACAGCAGAAGCAGGAACTGCAAGAAGTGAAGGAGGCAAAGCTACTTCGGTCAGCATAATTTCACGAATAAACTAGTTAGTTTTAAAAAAACAATTCATCATGGCCTAATATATCGGGAGCTCAGCAAGTAAGTGCTTAAACATTTACGTGTTTATTTCAAATTGCGATAGAATACACATTGCCAAATATACAGTTATAATATACAGTTATATTACGGCACGATGATGCTAAAACTGTTACAAATGATGGAATTAACGCCGAAAATATGTTTATATAATTATGAAAATCTGCACCTATTTCGATCTATGCATGTTAGTAGTTATTTGTAGTATTTTTGCTGGTAGTACTGAAGCAGTAATAAACATTAGTGTGGACCCAGTCTGTTTAACGTATCCTTTTTCCTACGAAAAATCCGTTGCGTTAAATGCAGAGTCTTTTGTGCAATTTTCGCTTCTTAATTATTGGTTCTAATAATTTAAAAATTTTCTCTTTCATACATGCGGTATTTACACTGAAGGAAATTTCGGTGAAAAAATCAATGTAAGGATGCACCGGTGCAGTTATTCGTACATGATTAATAAAATTATTAAAAATACAGAGAAAATACTTAATAGTGCAAATCGTTGCTAATTGTAAACTTTTCAGGGTACATGGTCAAGTTTAAGAAAATATATTTCGGAAACCCTTCATTATATAAATCGCATTAGAACATATTCTATTTAGTATCTCGAGAACTGATTTTTCTGATTAGGTTGTCACACTCTGGGAACGATTTTTCATATCGAACAAATTTTAAGATGAACTTGTTGCAACGTTTTGGAAGTTTCTTAGATCATTCAAAAAAAACTTGCAATTTGAAACAGTTTAGATATTTTCATTGTATATGAGAGTTCTGTTCTGCGCGTAGATGAACGTTTCTAATATTCGCAGTATATTTTGATAGAAATTTAATTTTTTATTTGTTGTCTTAAGGCAACACTCTTTGCAACTCGCCAAGTTTCTCAAATTACTTGTAAACGACTTTGAGAAACTGACTGTTGTTTTAATAATGCGGAAAATATTTTCTGATAATATATTTTCTGAAAAAACATAGGAAAAACGCTCTCAGCATCACAACACCTTCAGTTAGTTAATTACGCAACATTTAATTAAATACAGGTTTAAAGTCCTTCACGTTTTACGATTATTACAGCCGTTAAGTTATCATATTGCTTCGCAAAATTTATTTCCTTAATAGCGCGTCAAACGACTATACATTGCACTAACATTTTCCAAAATATCATTAAGAATAATATTAGTGTGAAGTTTCGTTTACATTCATCACTGCTATTGCATAGTACAGTATCACAAAAACATAAAAGTCTATTGTCTATCTTTACACATCCGTTTTTCAGTTTAATATTTTGCTTGTTAGTGGCATACGTGCAACCTCTTCGGGTTGTTCTATGATGCTTCATTTGGAAAACTTCCAAGTAACAAAACCCGTTTCTATTTGGCGGGCATACAAATGTTTTGTTCACTCGATCTTCTAATTTTGAATGGGAAAAAACACTGGCATCGCATATTGGTAGAAGATCGGCAGAGGACGAGTTACATTGATAACAGACCAGGCTTTTTGCTTGTTCAACAGCGGGATTAAATGATTTTTTAAAGTTGTCCCGAGGCTCTTCAAACGAGATCATGGTACAAATTAGCAGTAGAAATAATTGGAAATGAATTTTGAGGATATACTGTCAAAGTATATACTTTGAAATAATAATTCTAAGGTTTTAAAGCGGTGTCATTGTGATGGTCTTAAAATGAGGTGTGTTCGATATTCATTTGCTTGTAATAAACGAGTTTTGGGAATGTTATTGCCAAGGAATTTTGCCACTTTGGAATTTTTATCTATTATAAAGTTGGAAAATTCACAATATTTACAGTGAAAGATCAGTTAGCAGGAGGTAAAGGTAGGTGCAATAAAAGATCAGTTGAGTCACGCAAAATATTTATAAATATTTATATGTAATAACAGTATAACTTATAAAGTGTTAAAATAGCACATTTTTAATTAATTTTCGTTAAATGTGTTAATATTTTTTAGCATGATTCAAAAATATTTAACTAATGAGGTGATGTTCTTTGGATCCGTTTTTGGACCATGTCGCTCCACGACTTGTCCCTGTTTGTCCACAATAAATTTGGTAAAGTTCCATTTTATGAAGTCTCCTAAAGTGCCTCCTTGTTTGTGTTTCAAGTAGAGCCACAATGGGTGGGCATTTTTGCCATTCACTTCCACCTAAAATTGGACAAAAACTAGCTAAAACCACTGCCAATAATTGAAGATAAGGTCACGAATTTAATTGTAGGAGCATTCATTAGTTACCTTATCGAATAAGTCAAATTTTACATTTTTCTTGGAGACAAATTCGCATATTTGATCATTATTACCATCTTCCTGATTGCCAAATTGATTACACGGAAATGCTGCGTAAAATTGGTTTATTTTAGTGGAGCGTGAGCTAAATATAGAAAAACAGCAAAATATATACCTAAAATTCTGAGTCCTTTACTATCTCCATATTTTTCATACAGTTCATTGAGCTCTTCATAATTTGATTTTGTTAGCCCACATTTAGAAGCCACATTAACGATTAGACATACATGGCCTTTATACTTTTCGAGAGATACATCATTCCCTTTTATATCTTTCACGGTAAACTCGTAGATGCTATTTGCTTTTTTTGGGTCTTCGGGGTTTGTCATGGTCAAAGTATGTGATCTGGAAGGTTTTACCAAAAAAAAAATTAACTACTACCAAATAATTTTCACATCCATATACGCACTGCTTGAACGTTGCTTCACCCAATTATTATTGTTGTATTAAATGTAGGTACACTATAAGTAATCGGATAAGATGATTTGTCTGCTGAACAACTGCTGCAGCCCTACTGATATTTGTGTTTGTCGCTAGCATTATTACGCAAGAAAGATTAGATCTTGAAAAACGCAGAATCAATTTGCTCAATACAAACAAGTGGATAATAGCTAAATGAGTGGGCTTTTCTGAATTATTAATAATCACACAAAATTTTACGTTATGTATACGGTAGACCAAATTCTATTTATTATGAAACACGATGATAAACGGAATTCATCGGTCAATAGACACTTAGTGGATTGTTTATTGATCATCTAAGGTGCTAAGACATGCATTAACAATTTTTTTGGAAACTCTACTCTGTATTTGAGTATTAAACACGTGATGAAAGATAGGTAAATAATTCCCGGTAAATTAAGTGTTAATGCTGTAGAATTCATTGGCTCTCGAGTTAGTTAGTAGGAATTAGTCTTGCCATGATGACTAGTAAAAATTGATTAAGTTTTTGCACTTTCATGTATCAATGTGATGGCTCAAGTATTTTTATAACCTTTGATACTATATTGTAATTTACTAGTCCTGTTATATCTATTTCTTTGTAGTAATAAGTTCAGAACATGTTACTTTACGTTAAGTATTAAATAGAGCTTAGCAAACAAAAACTTGATAAAACCAATCTGCGCAATTTCAGGAAATAAAGGAATTGTTTTAAAACTCTTGTAGACTCCAAAAGAGCGATTCTGGTTCTCAACAGTTTAATTGCAAATATTAATTGTCAGCGTTTCAAAGTGAGTTAGTTATTCCTTTTTTTCCTTTCTTCATTATTCCTGTTCTCCCAAATTATCTTTATTTATTCATCGATATTCAAAAACGCCTTTTCGAGTTACGCTCCTAGTGAGTTACCTGAAGGTTGTTCGGTTACATACAAGCACAAGAAATTTACATAAACGGTTTGCTCAAAGCAAAATTCCGGCGAATATCATGTATGGAAATATTATCCGACTTTTAATAGAAAGTAGTTGTCTAAAGCCGAGTAAAGTACCGCTCAAGTTAATAACTTGAATAATTTTCTTGGACATTCACACCCTGTACGCGCGCCCAGATTTATAGCAACTTTTTTCTTTATCACTCCGTATTTACAGCCCTAATTTTCAAAGCAAAAATTCTAGTAGGTGACACTTTCTTCAAACGAGAAAACCTTTGCTAAATATAAACATATTAAGCAATATGTTGCTATAAAAAATACTTAAATATACGACCCTCAAGTTGTTGTATAATTTACTGTGTTTAAAAGAAACCTGATATACATAAAATAATATTTGGGTAATTACTAATAATAATAGATTCTCAGGGCCATCCCATGATCGTTCATACAAATGTATATAATTTGTGAAACTTAACGTATACCTACGATAATGCAAGAGAAATAACATCACTTTTATAGTAGAAACTTACTTTTGCACAAATAAAGTTCCTACTAAAATCCTCGATTTAATCGCAATCGATGCTATCATTTTTTGTAAAGGCAATTTTCTAAATGACCCATTTGATAATAAAGCCATCAGTAAATTGACTTTATAAACTTCATAGATAATGTAAGGAAATTGGCACGTGCGTGATCGCCTGTGTAGAGTATTAAGAATTAAACTATCATTTTCTATTCACTTCCTATGCTATTATGTAACGGGCTATATAAATATAGTCGCAGTCGTCATTGCTTTTATCACGCTATTTTTCGTGTTATGGAAACAAAATCGTTTTCGTGTATGCGATTGAGCTCGATAAACATCTAGCACAAAGTGCTATTAGATCTAAAATGTTAATTTATAAAATACATTTTATTTTATATTCATTAAATTATTTTCAAAATGGTTAGTTTTTCGGGCGTTTAGGCCGTCATAAAAAGTAATTTCTTCCTAACGTTTTGCAAGAATAGCTGGCTTGGACAGGTCTGAGGAGGTAAGCCAATCGTGCTGGCGAAACGTCGGGAAGAAATTATTTTCCAAAAGGGCCTAAAAACGCGAAAACATATACCGGTTTCAAACAATGACCGCAAAAGCCTTGTGATAAATTATACAAGCTTTGAGATAAGCTACTCATAAGATAATGATTCTCAATAGGAAATCCATATGGATTATTTCTGAATTTATCAGATTAAAGAGAAAGCATACATTTTGTTTCTTTAAAATAATTAGTATTGAGAGGTTGGTGCATTTTTTTGGTAAATGCAGTTTGTGTACTTTAATAGTTGATTTTACGCTTATTTATAAACAGCGTGTTTGCGAATAATGTTGAGAAAATTTGCAGGTTTTCTAGAGACTAAAATAACAAAAAAATGTGCTCATAAACATGCCCCAAAATATGCTTTTTTAAGGGGTCGGATTCCTATAAGGGAAAACTGAAGAATTTGTTTGTATAATTTTTTGACCGTTTTGCGTTAAGATTAAGACATTCGATTTTCTATTATAAGTGAAAATCGCAAAACATCTATTAATAAAGCAAATTTTAGTCAGAGTTGTCACAAACGGGGGTCTTGTTGGTTTCTTGAAAACATGTTATCTATTACACTTTAAAACTTCTAAAATTAGGTTTCTAAAGGGCAGATAATTCTTACCTAAAAATGTGTCGTTTTCATGTCGTTAAAATAGACCGCTTAATAGAAAAATGAGTTGACATTAAAACTAATTTTTTAAAACAGTACACGGTTATGACTGATTAAATATTGTTTTGTCATTCACACTTAACTTTATTAAAGATCCAAATTCCTAGTCTTTCCGCCAAACTTTTAGAAAATTCCGAAAAGATGCATCTTTAGAGTTGTTCTTTCTAGAAGATCCGGCTCCTAAAAGCAGCAATATTTGGGACACGTTTTAAAGAAAAATCTCTTAAATCTCTAGAAATATAAACATTTCTACGGTATTTCCAGATTGCGCATTCAAAATACTGGAAGAAATTAATGAAATTTCAAGTATTTGTAGCTGTGGTATAAATTAATTCAAATTAAGAGATTTTTATTAATTTTATTATTCACGAGTTCATTAATAAATTACTTTGTTGTTTTTATTCAGCTCAGTAGGTTTGGAGTCATCTTAAATGATATTTTGCTGAAATGAATCATCCAGAAATCGTTGTTGTGTATATTCTTAGAAAATGAAACAACACACTAGAAAACAGTCAACTACAAGTACGAATTGACAAAACACTGTCATTTTTTCCCCTGAACAAGGGCTGCCTCAAGGATCCCCGCTTCTCACCGTTTCTCTACAATATTTACTGCCATGACATATACAATTACAACTTACCAGACTAAAATCAAATCGACAGATCGGAATACATATTACAATACGCAGACGACACGGCACTTATTGTACATGACAAAACTACTGAGAGAGCAGCTCAAAGACTCCAAACACTAACAAACAACACAATGACATGGTTTTATAAATGGAGACTAACACCAAACGCGTCAAAAAACCAACTTCTGCTCACAAACCACAGACTCAACGCTGTAAAGTGCCTTGGAATCACAATTGACCTGAAACTTAAATTTACTAAACACATACGAAACATCAGAACAGAAACGATAAAAGAACAAAACACTTTCGCTCGCTAACATACAAAGACAAAGGAATTAGTACAAATACCGCGACAAAAATATACAAAGCGATCTGCAGACCCCTCTTGGACTATGGACATATACTCATAACCAACGGAACAGAAAGGACAAAACGTTATATACAAACAACAGAACAAATTGCACTAAGACTAATAACACGAATAAGACACCCCCAAAACCCACTACACAACCCCTCCACCCACTACTATACGAACTCACAAACATGACAAAGATTTCGGAAAGACTCATACATCTACAGACCAAATGGACAACAACCCCTACAACTGGACCATACTGAATCCCCTTTGTCTTACAAGACCAACCAGACAATCCCGCTTCCGTTTCCCTACATCAACGCTACTCGAACACTTACAAACGCAACTGACTAGTGGACAATAAAATAATTTTTTCTTGTCATTAGAATTTTATTTAATAATATTGTTAACCTAGAATAAGAGAATTTTCATATTTGTTTTTTATTTAGATTAAGACTACATGTATTAAACAAGGGCAGAAAAACCGATAGGTCGATAGCCTTTTTTAGAAATAAAGATGTTTACTACTACTACTGGAAACATTGAAATAATAAATGATTAAATAGTATAAAATGTACACGATCCTCAAGAATTATATATTATCTGCTTAAAAGGAAAAAAATCTATAATACGAAAAATATATATTTCGACCCTTTTTTGTCGAAAAGTGACTGAAATTATACAGTTCTGTTGAATGTTTAAATCGATATTAACTTAAATATTGAATAGAAAGTACACGCTAAATAAATATAAAAGGATGTTTAGAAATTACGTAGTGATTTTGGTTTGTTTGAAAAAGTATTTTTCAAAAACTAAAATTCTTAATATCACTCGATCTTGTAAATTATGAATCGAACTGCACTAAAAAATAGAGTCTCCGGAATTGATCACTTAAACTGCAAAAATTGGTTTCTTTAGCTTGTGATTAAAGCACATTTTTACCATGAGAAATAAGTTAGAAAAATGTTATGCCCTCTTAAGCAACGCCAGCACTGAAAAACTTGAACTTACAGACTTGGAACAGTCTTTTATATTAAAGCAATTCGACAAAAATTTCCGGAAATTAGCTGCTTTTAATATTTTGAGATTTTTCACCCTATTAACGTTTTCTGAGACTGACACAGAAATCTGGTAAATATAAAGTACAATAAATGAGAAGAAATATTGCTCCACTTGAAAAACTTGAGAATCTTGAGTTGCAATTCATTACGCTTTTAACAATGCGTTAATCCCTTGGAAATCACTATTTTGATTGATATTGGATGATAAAATCTCAAATTTACACGAACCGATATTCAAATTTCCCGGTATTAGTTAATCAAACGACCGAAGGTGTGACGTCGGTGTCCTAAGTGTCAACTCAACGTTTCACTTGACATTTGTTATTTGTTTGAGTTCCTAAGCGGATACGCGTTAATATGGTAAGAATTTCCTTATAAAACAAATAATTTCATTTAAATTAATACGAGCTGTTACATACTTAACTGTTAATTATGCTCTAACTTTTGCAGGCGAATTACACTGAAGATCAGATGGCCGGTAAGTGCAAAAAACTAGGTTAAATCGCCCCTCCTTTGTGAGTCATTCTGTATGTCTTGGATTTCAACTTTTTGTTTTTGTTTTTTTTGTTGCTGAATTCATTGGATTTGCTCTGGAAATTTCGTAGTCAGCTTTTGTGTTATTCGAGTTTCGTATGTTTCAAAATTAACCACGCAGATAGACTGATTTAAAAAACTTCACGGGTCAAGATACTGGGAATAAAGTCCAGTATAAATATTTAGCAAAGTGGAAAACAGAAAACGTAATTTATGCCTAATATGGTAAGATTTCTTCACTGGCAGTCGCGCTAAACCAGGTGAGACAGATGGTTTCTTGAAATATGCTCTCGTTAAACAGTTGCCAGTGAAATTCTGCGACGATAACATTAAGCATGTATTTGTATGAGCCCCCTACAAAACTCACTCTTACTTCAGTAGAAGGTTATTTTGGCATGCATTGCTCATTGCACATAGTTTTATATAATTTCTATTGTTTTAGAGTTCCAAGAAGCCTTTCATTGTTCGACAATCGAGGTCGTGGCAAAATCCATGTTGCCCA